>JARFJB010002096.1:292500-675000 GCA_036346205.1 Vesta saturnalis
GTAGGAAATTGATTAAATCTGTTACCTCCATGGGCAAGAATGAACTTTTATCACCTTTGACTTTGGATCTGAGATGTCTTTACTTAAACACCAATTTCGTTGGGACCATAACCAGACGCATTACTTGAATGGGCAAGAACTACATGTCCTGCGGTACTAATTATCATTTGGGACCACATTACTAACAAATTCTGTTGAGAAAACCAAATTCATTACCTTGATGAGCAACAAGAAATATTATGGTGTCTGTGTTGGTCACCATTTTAGGTCAAGCATGCGAAAAATATTTATACACCAATTTCGTTGGCAAAACGTCTAAACGAATTGGCTGGATGAACAAGAAAAAACCTTTTGTTTCAAGGGTTGGTTACAATTTGGAGCCAAATATTCCCGAACACTTTGTTATTCGCCCATTCCGTTGCCTAAATAGACAAGAATTAAATGGCAATGGCCTAGGTTGTAAAACCATTTTTTTTAATCCTCTCCACAAATAGAAATCCTGAAAAGTCAAGTCAGTTGACCTGGCTGGCCAAGGAAACAGGCTGTCCCTCCCTATCCATAGATCGGGACATGTTTCAGGTAAAGGTTTCCCAACCTTAAGTGAAAAATGTGCTGTGCAGCCCTCGAGTTGTAGAAACATATTTCGCCTGGTTTCTAATAGCACCGGCAATTCATCCCTCAGGAACTCCAAAAAGTTGTTTGGGGAAAAAAATAGTACCAAATAATGTTACCTCCTAGTATCGCACACCACACATTGACGCTCAAATGTCTCTGATGTTGAACTTGTCTCATCCAACGGGATTTTTGGCAAACCAGTAATGCATATTTTTTGTGTTGACTTTACCAATACTATGGAAGGTAGCCTTATCTGTCCAACAAATTTTAAATAAAAATTCGGGATCTTCATTGATCCTACCTAAAAGTCAATGGCAGAAATCTATTCGCTTATCATAATCCTCCTCTTTCAATTGTTCATATGGTAAGGACGTAATCTAAAATTAAAAATATATTTAATAATGAACCACCTATTTGAAAATTTAATAAACGTTGCCGATTAGCTTTTAAAATATTTTGGATGGTACTCCGACATATCCCCAACTCACGAGATAATGTTCTGGTACTAATGTGGGGATGAGCTTCTATATGTGCCAAAACATTAATAGTATTCTCCTCGGTTGTGCCTTTACCTTTACATCGTAATACTGGTTGGCGAATGCTTCTATTACGTCGTAACCGTTCAAACAATCGTTTAAAAGTTCTTTTTATAATGATGGCGTATGGATAGCGCATCGCATATTCTCTTTCAGCTTTTGCAGAATTCTGGAAGTATTCAAGGTAAACATTAACCATATCCATAGCCTCCTCTTTCGTAAGAGGCATTTTTTTTTAAAACACCTCTTAAATTCAACAATAAACTCAAACTATTTATGATTTGACATTTCTTCACAGTAAGAGTGTTAGTTAATATTATATTTGTTTCCAAAGCCTACTAAATGCGTTTTAAATTGTAATATATTAGTGTGTTTTTAGACTAATATTAGGGTTGCTATTCCTTAGTTAAATAAATATCTAGAGAGTTGCGGTCTTTATAAACATTTTATTGTTGTTTCTGGTAATGTTAATGCGTATTGTAATAGATAAATGGTTTTCCAATAAGAGGTGTTATTTTGAATAGCCCGCTATTTCGGTAGATGTCACTTTTGAAGCTGTCATTTATTGACATTTGACAAGTAAAAACTGCGCGATTAATAAAAATGGAACGATACACGCTTCAACAACGCATTGAAATTATTAAAATTCACTATAAAAATGGTGAAAATTTGGCAGAGACGGTTCGTAAAACTAAAATATTTTTGGATCGTCGTGAAGCACCTTGTCGGACCGCAATACAGAAATTGGTGAACAAATTCGAGCTGTTGGGACAAGTTAATGATGTGAAGAATAAAACCCGTGCACGTCGCTCAAGAACAACTGAGAATATTGCTGCTGTAGCCCAAAGTGTTGAAGAAAACCCAGGTTTGTCCATTCTTCGTCGTTCTTTGGAATTGGGCTTTCCACAAACGTCATTACACCGTATTTTGCATAAAGACTTGGGTCTTAAGGCTTATAAAGTTCAGTTAACACAAGAACTCAAGCCGACCGATCATCAACAATGTCGTGTCTTTGCTGATTGGGTCTTTGAAATGCATGAAAATGATCCGAAATTCCATGGAAAAATCATCTTGACTGATGAGGCCCATTTCCACCTCAGTGGGTACGTCAACAGGCAAAATTGTCGCATCTGGGGCTCGGAAAACCCAAGAGTTATTGTTGAAAAGCCTCTCCATCCTCAACGTGTGACTGTTTGGTGCGGTTTATGGTCTGGCGGGGTCATTGGACCTTACTTTTTCGAAAATGAGGCTGGAGCAACAGTTACGGTGAATGGATTGCGCTATCGAGAGATGATTAATGATTTTTTATGGCCGGAATTGGATGGTATTGATCTGGACAACGTTTACTTTCAACAAGACGGCGCTACGTGCCACACAAGCAACGAAACCATTGATTTTTTACGGGAAAAGTTTCCGGACCGTGTTATCTCTCGAAGAGGTGATTACAATTGGCCACCGAGATCTTGTGATTTAACACCTTGCGACTTCTTCCTTTGGGGCCACGTGAAAGATAAGGTCTACGCCAACAGCCCAGCGTCGTTTCAAGACCTCAAAGATGGAATTCGTGAGGCTATCGATGATATAGGGCAGCCACTTTGCGATTTGGTTATGGAAAATTTCATGAAAAGGATATGGTCCTGTAAGCGTGGTCGTGGTAGCCATTTGGCTGATATTGTTTTCCATTATTAACGGCATACCTTTCTCTTTCTAATGAAATAAACATCCGATCAATTATCTCAAAAAATTCCATTTTTCTTTGAATATCAAAATAACACCTCTTATTGGAAAACCCTTTAATAGCAGTAAAACAGGAAATTACTTTTTTTATAAATTATTACATGCTATTCTTAAATTTTGCGTAAGTGTAGCATTATTATGATGCATTATTTACAGATTTAATTTTTTTGTGGTATACATTTTTTATTTTAGTGTTTTTAACAAACTTTTTTTTATTGCAATCTATGTAAAAAATACAATAAGCAACACAGATAATTGATTGGAAGTGACATGAATAGATGTGAGATAGGATCCGTCAACCCTAACTCCAAGATTTCTTAAATATAATGCATTTAACAACTATCTAACAGGAATTGTGAAATAAACTTTACAGCTATATGAATCTAAGTGGTAGGTCAAGTAGCTTAATTCTACTCAGTCCTTGATCGTTATCACTATTATCCAGAAGATTTACCGCATGAGAATTTGGATGAAAGTCAAATTTCTGTACGTAGAAGTGGGGCACCTTGGCCGCCAACTTGGATTTTGACGTCACAAGGATGCCCCACGTGGGAGACCATATTTTCCACCCCTATGGTTTCTTTTCGAAGGCCTTTTTCAACCCTAATTTTTTACACACCCACGTGTGAGTCCGTATTTTCCACCCCTATGGTTTCTTTTTCGGAGGACTTTTTCATCCGTAATTATTTTTGTTTTTCTTACTCGCCCAAGTGTAGGACGTGTTTTTTCACCCCTATTTTATGACAGCTCACGTATAGGACGCGTCTTTTCTACCCGTATGTTTTTTTCGATGGTCTTTTTCAACCCTTGATGGGAATTTCAACCCTGATTAAATAAAGCCTTTTTGATTTTTTTCATGCCAACGTGTAGGAGTCGTTTTTTTTTGTTGATCATTATTAATTAATTAATTATTTATTTTTTAACCCGGGGGAAATTCTCGAGCCTGATCTGTTGCCTTATAAGATGATCTTAAATCTGTATTCTGATAAGGGTGCGCAAATAATCATTAGATGCAAAAGATAGTTTATTTAATCTGTGTCTACTATTAACATTTATTAGTGCTTGTTTATCAGATATTTGAATGATATAAAACTCATTTAAAGGATTGAGTAGGTAATAATTACGTGCGGGAAAAATTTACTGTATTTCCCCATATTACTTTATTAGCGTATTTGTATCAAATGAGATTGTTATTAAAATTATTACATTTATTTTAATGCCTTCCTACAGATTGTTTAACATACGAAATTTATTTATACATTGATTACGTGTTAACTTGTAATACACGTTTCGCTGAAGGGTACAATTGTATGCGCGCCCTAACATAATCTGCTAACTTATAAGATGATCTTAGATCTGTATTCTGATAAACAGATTACAAGTTTTTATAATAAAATATTATTAGAGTCGATATGCCGTTTATTTCAAGTAATTGTTTCAATATATATAAAATGCGTGAGGGTGGACCTGCATTATTTGTTGTAATATGTGTTATTACACTTTCTTTTTAATTGCAGTTTGTAACCTTCTACCTACACAACCTTCAACTTATACACGAATTAATAACGACTTCCATTAGTTTATAACACTATTGTTTGGTACCGCATTTTTATTTACGTCGAACTCATATAAAGCTATTAACGTTTTATTTTAATGGAGCTATCAACTATTGAAAGGTCAACCGTCAAAATTGTGTTCCTAATTGCAAGGTTGTTAAAACACGTCAGGTGATATTTCGCAATGTTTATCTAGTAGACTCCTGTAAATGCGTCATGCAATTAAAGGAAGAACAATAACACCCTTGGTATTAAAAAGATGATTAATACCTTTGTATTTCAATTTTAAAAAATCAAGCGCTGTATTACGAGGGTCAATCAGCCCGGGTGTGTAAAATAGACTTTTCTAATTATGTCCATATAAAATTGTTAAAATAATATAAGAATAAAAAGTGTATTTAAAGATTACTACCGAAGACTGTTCTGTAATAAAATGATAAAAGGGATCTTTTAAACAGAGGTCTTGGATTTTAACGTGAATGTTTACATTTTAGTTAATTAAAATTATTTTTCCAATGAAGTTAAACGACTGATCTAGTTTAACAATGAGTATTTTATACCGTAATGAATTTGTTATAAAAACGCTTAGCTAAAATAAAAAACGTTATTAAAATTATTACATTTCCTTTAATGCCAATTTTGGCTTCGTATGTGCAAATTATGTTATTATTACCTAACTTCACCTTCAGCAATAAGGTCATTCGGTATTAAAAGATAAACATACTTATTTACCTTGAGAAAGTCATCGGCCTTCAAGTTAGCAATAAGCATGGCCTTGAAGTTGGCCTTGTGAATTTCAAAACAACTTAATTTGACCTTTGACCCTGTAAAATACTATAAAAGCGTGCGCTTAGTTTAGCTAATTTAGTTCTGTTCCGGAGAGCATTACGTTATCTTAGCTATGGACTCTTTAAACGTTAACCAAATTTTGGGGTTGTTCAGTGCTGGCGCGTTAACCGACGAGGGGCTAAAAACCGCATATAATATCGTTACTTTTAAGATGTGTGAAAACGACACTATCGACTGATAGAAGTTTATAATGATTTTGTGGAGGCTGACAAACGGGTTATCAGAATGTAGGTATATGCCTGTTTTTTATTTTTAAGTTTTAACTTTTTTAAAGCCCTGCCCAGGTAAACATGGAGGATGTGTTTCACGGTAATGACGAGATGGAAACTGCAGATGCGGCGGATTTGATGACGGTATGTCTTTTCTAATTTTTATTGTTTCGTTTACTGAATGAGTACATTACGGCAAGGGCAATCGGGATCAGGCTCCCAGCAACAAGAGGCTGGACCATCCTCAGGGTTCAATCATATTAATATAATAGGAGAGTCAGAGCCAGTAAATTTATTAAAAAATTCAATACCACACGTAAAACATTAAGATTTAGTTTTAATGACGATACGTGCAGGGATAATCCCTTAACATGGCTACAAGTAAAATATACCATTTACTAAAAAATGTTATTTATCTAATACATATATTTTGTAGAGCGCATTCGAGGAGTTGTATACATACACTATCAAGGATGCGGCTCCGTCAGACCGTGTAGGGATTACGCAAAAGACAAGGTATTAATGTTGTACCAACAGCAATCAACAAAAACAATTGTTTAGCTCGGGCCCTAGTCCTAACAATTGCATTTAGAGATAACGATGCAATGCGTCATTGTATGGAAATGGGCTGGCCTCTACTTCAAGAGCGAGCTGTACAACTATGCCAAAACAGGGGTGTAGACCTTAGTCAGGGTGGTAGTTACGAGCACATTCAAGTATTTCAAAACCATTTAGCTTCATATACCATTGTAGTTTATAATTCGCGTGTAGGTGAGGGTCCTAGGGAACCGGGTAGTTTTAAATTTAATATTAGAAGACGAGCATTGTAACGTCATTACCAGCCTAACTTCAGCATTTACCTGCAGTTATTACTGTGAACAACGTAAAAAACGTTGTAACGACAAAAAGCGGCATACGAAATGTATGTACCAATGTCCCGCGTGTCATCAGAAACCATCATGTTCTATTGAAAGCCCTAAAATTGTATGCAATGATTGCAGGAGGGATTTTTATGGGCAGGAATGCCTTATAAACCATAAGGACACTAAACTATGTGAAAAATTGCGTAGATGTTTAAAGTGTCTTAAAACCACTGAAGTAAAGGGTAAACATAGGTGCGGATACAGCTACTACTCCACGTGCCAGAGTCAAAAACCCATAGGACATCTCTGTTACATGACCAATTACGAGGTACGACGTGACAGCAGTAAGGGTAAACCATCTATGTTTATCTTTTACGATTTGGAGTGCATGCAGGAGAAGGAGTGTTAGGGGACGAATGATAGATTTCTGCATGAGCCCAACATATGCGTGGCCGTGAATGTTTGTTCAGTTTGTATCAAATACACAGACAATTTGGATGAGCTATGGTGGACGTGTAGTGAAAGAGTGCACATTTTCAGGGACGATCCTGTTGAATCGTTTCTGTCATATGTTGCCGAAAGAGCGCGAAAATTTAAAGTTACATGCATTGCGCGTAACATGAAGGGGTACGACGGGTGTTTCAAACTTTCAATTTCCCCGAGTCCAAAGGTTATTTCCCATATCTCTTCAACACATCCGAGAATCAGAATTACGAGGGTCCATTGCCACCACTTGAATATTATTGTGTTGATCAGAAGTCTGGGAAAGAGAGCAAACACTTTTAGATTGGCACGCGGCCCAGAGTAATTATGTTTTTAAGATGCGTGAGTACATTGAGAAATATTGCCTCATGGATGTTAAGATCCTCGTTAAAGGTTGTACTAGTTTCCGGTCCACCTTCACTACCCAAAATGAAGTCAATCCATTTGAGGAGGCTACCACAATTGCTAGCGCCTGCAATAAAGTGTTTCGTAGACTTTTCCTCAAAGAA
The DNA here is from genome assembly GCA_036346205.1 of Vesta saturnalis. Lineage (NCBI taxonomy): Eukaryota > Metazoa > Arthropoda > Insecta > Coleoptera > Lampyridae > Vesta > Vesta saturnalis. Next base: position 299,858 of record JARFJB010002096.1, read on the forward strand.
AACACAATAGGGCTCATTCCAAAAGGCGGTTATAGACGTGCCGACAACCAGTCAAAAGTCGCAATACAATGGTTACGCTGGGTTGAACATTCACAGCAGGTGAGTATACAGCATGCAGAGAAATCTCGTGAGTTTAGAACACCTGAAGGTGTTAAGGTCGACGGGTATTGCGCTGAATCAAACACGGTTTACGAATTTCTTGGATGTTACTGGCACAGTTGCAAGGAATGTTTCCCCAACCAGGGAAATATTGGTCCTAAGCTTGGTGTAAGTACTTCCATGCTTGCTCGAAACGAAAATACGGTTACTCGATCCCAATTTCTACGAGAGCGCAGGCATAATCTAGTGGAAATGCGTGAATGCGATTTTAAAAGATTAATTCATGCTAACGACGAATTGAGAGCGTTTATTCATAATCTAGGTGATCAAGATGATGAACCTTTAAACCCCCGAGACGCGTTTTACGGTGGTCGCACTAATGCTAGCAAACTCTATCATCAATGTGACGGCATTACCGAAAAAATCATGTATTATGACGTGTGCTCGTTATAACCCCTATGTAAATAAATATTGTAAATATCCTGTAGGTCATCCGAAAATTCATGTAGGTTTAGATTCTAAGAGCATTTCATTGCAAACGGAGGAAGGTTTAGTTAAATGTCGAGTACTACCGCCCTATAATCTCTACCACCCTGTTTTACCCTTAAAAATGCATGTCAAACTGATGTTTGTGTTGTGTAGAGCTTGTGGCGCTGAGTTAAACCAAGGGGAATGTGAGCATAATGAGACCGAGCGCAGTTTCGTTGGCACGTTTGTAGCTGACGAGCTGCGTAAAGCTATCGCTAAAAACTATAAAGTCATCGATGTTTTTGAAGTTTGGGAGTATAAGGTAACCACTTATAATAAAGCGACGAAACAGGGCGTGCTGTTCAGTGTTTACATCGATAATTTCTTAAAACTGAAGCAGGAATGTTCAGGGTGGCCTAGCCATTGCACGTCAGAGGTCACGAAATTGAGTTACGTAACAGAATATTACGAGAAAGAGGGGATTCGACAGGACGTTAATAATATTAAGAAAAATCCGAGCCAAAGAATTTTCAAACTGTTTACCGATCACTTGGTTCATAATACTGATAATGTGGTAATGGTAAATTAGGGTAGACCGGAAGGTGAAGGTAAATCACAAAAAAACTATTAATGTGTCCATAGCCGGTTACACGACAGCTCATGCACGTTTAGAACTATGTAGTTACCTGGAAAAACTAGACCGCCGAGTTCTGTATTATGATACAGACAGTGTCATATTTGTCGCAAAACTTGACGACTGGAATCCGACTTTCGGAGATTTCCTTGGTCAAATTACTGACGAATTGGAAACGTACGGTGAAGGAAGATATATAGCCGAATTTGTTAGTGCAGGACCGAAAACTATAATTATAATGTGTTTTCAACCGATGATCAAACAATTACATCAGTGTGTAAAGTGAAGGGTACTACCTTAAACTATAAAAACGCTTGTGTTATAAACTTTGAAGCGATGACAGATATGGTGGTTAGTAATAGTAAAGACTCTCTTTTTTACATAATGATAGACAAATAGTTCGACACAGGTGCTACAATGTGTTAAGTAGACCAGAATCTAAACAATACAGAATAAGCTATTCTAAGCGACGGAGAATTGAGAGCTTTGACACTCTTCCATTTGGGTATAAGGACTAAACAATAAAAACATATAAACTGGAAAGAATTCTTTTGTTTATAGACCCAACTCCTTGTTCTGATTCATTGTACAGCTCTGAGTTTTCGTTTTTCTTGTTTGCGCGTTTGTATGCTATGCTAGCGATTTTTTCGTGTTTGAATTTTCGTTTTCGATTTTCGTGTTTCCGAATTTGTGTGTTAGCAATTTTTCGTGATTACGTATTTGTTTTGTTTTCGTCGAGACTTGCATCTTGTTTTTTGAAATAGACAAATACCTGCGGGGCAAATAGCTGTGTTTGCGAGTTTTCGTTTTCGTTTTTTCGTGTTTGGGATTTTTTAGTTTTTCGTGATTACGAATTTTCATTTTATATGTTTGCGATTCTTCGTATTTGCGTTTTTTCGGGTTTGCGAGTTTGTGTGTCTGCGATTTTCGTGTTTGCGATTTTCGTCTTCGTTTTTTAGTGTTTGTGAATTTCGTTTTTTCGTTTTTCGTGTTAGCGAAATTTTGGTTTTCTTTTTACGTATTTTCGTTTTACTTGTTTTCTTATATGCGTGAGAGAGGTAGAGAGAGAGAGAGAGAAGGAGAGAGAGGACGAAGCCCTACACGTGCCTTACAAGCTAGCATTATGGGCTCCTTATTAGAAATACAATGTATAAATAAAATTTCCTAAGTTACAAGCTGTAGATAGGAATTAAAAGAATACGTACGCATTTTACCTATCCCAGGGGTTCAACCGCTCTTAATACAACCAAAAGGACCTTAATTAGGGTTGAAGATGACCATCAAAATAGCTCTAAGACCGAACCCGAGTCCAAGACCAGGTCCAGCCCTAATACCTGTCCCAACTCCAGCCCCGACCTCAAGACCTAGCCCAAGTCCAAGACCAACCCCAAGTCCAAGACCAAACCCAAAACCTGCATATGCCCCTCACGTGAGCAAGTACAAAAAATTGCTGTCACAAAGACTCTAATTAGGGTTGAAAATTCCATCAAGGGTTGACCCTCGAAAAGAAACCATAAAAAATAAGGGTGAAAAAACGCGTCCTACACGTGAGCGAGTAAAAACAAGAATAATTAGGGATGAAAAGAGGTTGAAAAGAAGGTACGAAAAGAAACCATAAAAAATAAGGGTGGAAAATATGGTCTCCCACGTGGGGCATCCTTGTGACGTCAAAATCCAAGATGGCGGCTAAGGTGCCCCACTTCTACTTATGTAGCTAATTTGCACTGTCTTTCACTATGGTTTCTTTCACAGAGTCCACTTTGAAATCACTCGATATGTCAACACTTCTGAGGAAGTAAGGAGCATCACACATTGCGCGTAACACTTTGGATTGGAAGCGTTCGATTATTTGTATATTGGTATTGGCTGCAGTGCTCCAGAGTTGCAACTCATAGGTCCAGATAGGCTACGTTATATGCGAGAAGCTTGTTACGAAGAGATAATTTGGATTTTTTCCTAGGAGCCAATAGTGTTTGCTGAATTTTAAGCCCAGTTGATTAAGTTTTTTCCATATGTGATCCTTCCATGTGAGACCTTTATCAAGGTGTATGCCTAGGTATTTCACCCCTGTAACTTGAGGTAGTTACCACACCTCTATCTCATTTAAACTTTCCTGTAGGATTTCCACAGCTATCGTGGGATTGTTGTGCTTAACCAGGATCGCTTTGTCATCGGCGAAGGTGGCTGTAAAAGATTGGTTATTGGTGGGCAGATCAGCGGTGAACAGTAGGTACAGGACCGGCCCCAGCACGCTGCTCTGTGGTACGCCAGAAAGGATTTGATGAAGTTCTGTTAGTTGTTCATATTTCACTTGGAAGACTCTACCATCTAGGTAAGATTTTAGGACAATATAATGTGGGTGAGGTAGCGAGGATTTTAGTTTGTAAAGGAGACCATCGTGCCAAACTTTATCAAAAGCTTGGCTATCATCAAGGAAAGCAGCGATGCAATACATATTTCCTTCAAAAGATTGATTTATAAAATCTACCACACGATGCATTTGCAGTATCGTCGAATGCTGCTCTCTAAAGCCACACTGATGGTCTGGGATAAGATCAGGATCAGTCTCTTAAGGAGGAGTTTCTCTAGTAATTTGCCAAGTATGGGCAAGAGGCTGATAGGCCTGTAAGAGCTGACTTCGTTTGGTGCTTTTCCAGGTTTTAAATCTAGGATTATTGGAGCAATCTTCCACGGAGCTGGAAAATAGAACAGGTCTGCTTCAGGAGTAATTGACGACGGTAAGGGTTTGGATACTTCCACAAAATATTGTGCAAAAGCGTTTGCCTTTTCTGAGTCTGCGCGCCCAGCTGTCATCCTCTTTACGTATGGGGGGCACTGGAAGTCTTTGATGTTTTATTCTTTTGGTCGCACTCCATTATGAGTAATTCGTTACATCTGTAGCTGTAAGGTTTTCAAGATATTCTTGGAAGCTTTTGTTTTTAAGATTGCTGATTAAGTTTTTTAGTTCTCTAGAGGCTTGATTTTATCGTGTTTTGTCTGAGGGATTTCTGGTGGATTGCCAGATTTTCCGAAGACGTCTCTTCTGAGCGATTTTCTTTTTAACGGATATTGGACAGCATTTTGGTACACTTTTAGTTGGAATCACAGTTGTGGCAGTTCAAGCTGAGTCCTGGATAACCCTAATAAAGTTTAAGACGGCAATTTCTAGGTCTACGACGGATTGGGATTCTCAAGTTTAGTTGATCGTTCACTAGGCTTCTGAAATATGACCAGTCTGTTCTGTTGTTGAATAGCTTAACTGGCTTCTATTTTTCGATGATTGTGGCACTCACAGTGGCTATCACAGAAGTATGGTCAGAGGGTAGGGCTAAACATGAACAGTGTCCATATATCCCGGGGCGATACCTTTTGTAACGTAAAAGTACAGTAAGTACGGAAGTTTGCGAGGGTCAGTTGGCCAGTATGTAGGCTCGTATGTTTACAAATGGTTTAATTTAAATTGTTGATTGACCTGAAACAGAGCTCTGCCTCTACCTGGGGGAGAAAGTCGAGAACCCCAGTAAGTATTTTTGCCATTGTAGTTTCCCTCAGCCAATAATCTGTAGCTGAGCGACCGAAAGTAGGAGATGAAGCCCTCCTTGTTGACGGGATAATTTGGAGGACAATAAACTGCGGACAAAATAAGGGGACCATCTCCTGTGATGTTGCTTGTAGATAGTTTTCTTTGAATTGAAGAAGCTCGTGATGTTTGATATCATTGGTTATTATGGCCATGTGTTTCTGAATCTGGATGACTAGTAGAGTACACATTTGTTGACCGGGAACATGATTGTTTGTATAATTAGATTGAGGTATTTGAGATGTAACTTGTTTTTGGGATGATTGAGGAGATATGTAGGTAGGTTATTTGAGGATGTGTAGTAAGTTTTGATGTGTAGGAATGCTTTTTTTCACAGGATCTGCCACCGTTGACTTGGATTTGGGTTTACACTATATGCAGATGGTTGTTGAGCTAGTAACGAGTATGTAGACGGTTGAGTGGGTTGCTGTTGGTTGAAAGTAGAGTAGTTTAACCTACCTTAATTACAAAATCTTCTAAACAGAATATCCACGTAAACTTTACAGCTTCTATAGTTGACAGGATGTGCACCTCCACACAAAACATATTTTGCTGGTTTACCATCAAGGCGGTTTTTCGAGCAGTTTCGATAATTGTGGCGTTTTGCATATTTCACACAGCGGTGGGGTCTGGTGTGTCCATAGCACTGACAGTTTTTGCACTACGGATTTGAAGTTTTCTTATCGCTTCTTCAAAAACTATGATACCGTTTTCAATATTTTTAATTTTAAATATATCTTTATTGTTTGGACTACGTTTAAGATCAACGAAGAACAAGTTTTACTCTTGTTTGGTTTCTCTGTTTATGCTGCTCATGGCCTTCTGTGGCACGAGCTTCTTTAATAAAGTGTACATCTGTGGAGTGATGCATGTGTTTCAAAACAACTCTGACAGTTTTTTCTTCTTCCAGGCTGAAAGTGTGTTGCAACTCTGGGTTTATCTAATACATCATTTTTTGGTAGTTTTGAACACTTTTTAGTTGTAGTTTAACTTTATTGCTTAATTGGTAGTTGTAATTATTTTAGTAGTAGTAGTGAAGAATGAAAGGAGGTACATGCGGGGTGTTTTCTTTTTGTTTGGTGTTTGATTGCCCTGAGGGACCTGCAACGCCTAGAAGCGAATACTTATTCTTAGTTAGTATTTCGGACGTTGTTTTATTGGCTTTCCGTGTGGGTGGGGTAGAATCTGGTCGCCTTTTCTTTGATCTTCTAACCTCTTGCAAGTCATCAAGGGTAAGTACTTCCGATTTGTCACTAGTAACTGACATGAAGTCTACAGTGTATTTATTTAATTCTAAGTGTAATGTTGCAGCATTTTGACTAAAATATGTTTGAGGCATTGATATACGGGTAAGGGGGTTCGTGTGTCCGTCTGGCATTTCTGTGGACATGAGTTTAGTTCGAGTAGGATTTTCTAGCGCAGGGGTTAATTCAGTCATGGGAGTATATTGCAGTCGTATTAGTTGCAGTACGGGGTTGAGCTGTACTTCATAGCTTTGCTGGGGTGTAGGCTGAAATGCCAATGATTGTTGAGGCGGTTGCCATTGCATTCCTTGCGGTGGTTGTAATTGTGTCCATTGCATTTGTTGGGGATTATTAAATATAGGATTATGATAATTTGCAATTTGTTGCGGATAATGTTGGTAGAAATTTGCTAAATAATTAGCATTATTATTATTATTATTATTATTATTATTATTATTATACATTCTAAACTAACTTGCTCATATTGTTAGATAAATTATTAAAAGGTTTTACCAAATAACCAGCTGGAGCCAGAGGTATGGCGCAGTCACCGACACAGCGCGATATAGGACACGGAGTGCACTCGCTTATCACACAACTACCACACTCCTCAAGCCACAAAACTTAACAAACCTAAGAATGTATGTTATCTGACAATATACAGGGTGAGTCAATACTTACCAAAATATTAAACAAATCTAAATGTCTTTGGAAAGGCGCAAGATACAAATTTGTGGTTTGACAGGATTAACTGTCATTGTATTGCCCTTTTATTGTATTAGTAAAAAATATATCCTTCCATTTAAAATTTACTACAAAAATCTATAAATACATAAAGTCATGCTCTTTCCAATATGCTCTTGTTTGTCAAAATCGGTTAAGTAGGAAGGAAGTTACAGACATGTTTCTATGGATTAAAATATTCTTTCCCCACTACTTACCCATAGGAGATATGGAAAAATGAGCTTAATGAAAGTTATAGAGGCCAGCGAGTGATTTTTTACTAACCCTAATCAGGCAAAAATTCATAAAAAAATGCAATTTTTTTTGAGAGGCAATTATCGCCATCTAGCGGCAAGTTACGTGCTTGAAAATATTTTTAATCGTATTTTTGTAGCCGATTTTTTATAAATATTTTTTAACCCAATATTGTCAGTCAACCGATTTCGCTTATTTGGCCACCTGGTACAAACTACTTATTTACAAATTTCGGTGAAAACGATCAAAAGCATTGTCCTGACGGTCAACAATAAAGCTTAATAGCTTTAGTGTGTTTAAAGATTTCTAAGGCCTTTAATTATTTACCAATTTCGTTCAGAATACGGCCAAACGTTTCGTCCCTATGGCTAAAAATGAGCTTTTAGGACGTTAGGTCATTGGTCCTTATTTGGGGGCGTAGATGAGCAAAAATATCAATTTCCATGTGGAAACCGCCAAGCGCCTTTCCTTGGTGGACGAGAACTAAATGTGACTGTTTTATGATGTTGGTAACCATTTGAGCCCAAAGGTACTCATAAACTTTATTTATACACCATTTTCGTTAGAAGTGCAGTCAAGCGCATTGCTTAGATGTATAAAAACTGTTTTACTATTTTAGGGTGCTGGCCATTGGGATCGATTGTATCGTATGAAACCATATTTCACAGCTTCCCTTAGTTCATCTTCGTAGTTAAAGTTTCGTAAAATTGAGTTACCATATTTTACGCGTATTTTAAAAATGGTAGACTTTTTGTGCAATTTTCGTTAAGAAAAGAAGGAAGTTACCTTATTGTTGTGATGTGAAAAGGCAACAGGTTTTGTTTTTATGCTATTGGACACCATTCTTTATCCATCGTATTAGAAATATTTATTTATAGTTTAATTTTGTTGAGAAAACAAATAGCCATAGTGTTATGGTAGATATACACTACATTATAAACCTTTATTATGGGACTGACCTTGTTGGGAAAAATGTGATGAAACACCAAATTTTAGGTTTATCTTATTGGACATCACATGGAATTCTCAATACCGAAAAACTTTGTATTATGTAGCGATTTGATTAGGAAAAAGTGTCATATTGGTGTGATTACAAAAGCTAAGCTTATGCTATTGGTCACCATTTTGTGTCCACCATATTTAAAATATTTATTTTGACACTAACTTTGTTGGGAAAACGAGTGGCCATAGTCCTATAATGAAATACAAATTTTATCTAATTGGACCTTACTTCGTATCCGCCATATTGCAAATATTTGTTTCCTGGGCAGTGGAAAAAGGTGGCCAAATTGTTGTGGTGATGCTATTATTGTATGTGTTAAACACCATATTGTCTCCACGACTTTGACAGTTCAAAGATTAAGTTTGTTGACGTATGGAATGGGCGTAATACTATGATAAGACAGAGTTGTCCTAGTCCGCCATATTGGACGCCTTCTTTTAGGGATCGATTTTGTTGGGAAACGGGGTAATTGTGTAATAGAGCACATGTCGTAACAATGACAGTTGTCTTGTGTGATTGTAGGATCATTGTTTTTCTCAATACTCTAAAAACAGCTGACATAATGCCGAAACATTCTAAAGTATTCTTCGTGCCCGCGAAATACGATAATTAAACACGCGCTCTCTAGATCCTTTGTTGTGAGTGCCAGCATTGGTTTTATTATGTTTTCAGTTAGAGGAAATCCACTGTCTGCTAAGAATACATAAGGTAGTGGCATTTGTTTCTGTGGTAAGCATTCTGGTGGTGGGAAATGTAGTAAATTGCGACACATTTTTTTTATAAAATTCCGAATATCTGTGGACGCCTCCAGGACGTATGATACCCGCAATCAATAAAAATAAAATTGTTGTCGGCATCAACTAGAGCAGTACTATGCTGAATGTGCCTTGATAATGGATAAACTCTGAACCGCTGTCAATGGGGCTTGTATTAAAACACGTTTGCCGTCCACGGCTCCAACGCAATGAGGAAAATTCGAAGTTTTTCTGAATTCATTTTCTATCTTTAAGCAGTCACAAGATGTCCGTGGCAACACAGATTTCTCGTACTTAACATACTAATAAGAATAAGCACACATACACAATACCTAACTTCGATCGTGCTGCAAAGTTTTGCCTTGGGATTGAAAGTTTCTCCATGTAGAAAAACTCCTTGAGATATGTGTATTGAATTTTGGGTCGCTTTGTTATATCTCAACTTTGAAACTACATCCGTAACTTATCAGTGAACGCATCATTAAGTGGTAAAAACTTGTAAAAATTGATAATTTTTACTTTTAAGACTTTAAAGATGACGAATATTTGGAAAAACAAAGTGATGAATAAATTCGAAGAGAAATTGAGGACCCTGGAAACGAAGAAGAAGTCAGGAAACAGATGAACATGGAAAACCGTTTAAAACCCCGAGACATTTTCCTAAACGTATAAAAATGTCTAAAAAAGTCCAAATAAATGAAGCTTATACTTATTTCAAACAAGTGGCCCAAAAGGAAGAACAAAACGATTGTGCTTTGTACACCAAATTGCTATGCCAAAAACTTAGAGAAATGAGAGAAATACAAAAACAACCCCTATATATGTCATCTTATCAGTCACAACCTTTAAATTACCATACATTGCAATAGTCCCAACCGTTCTATCCTTCAATTCAACCATCGCAAAATTACTATCCCTCTCTTTCCCCACAACTATGACCAACTATAGATTTTCGTTCTTATCCACCAGCATCACCATCTTCCCATCCTTCTCTATCCCTAAAAGCATCCCAGACTGTCTATTCCCCTCCTTCCACACAAGCATCACCAACTTCCCATTCTTCACCATCCCTCAAGCATCCAGACTTTCCATTCCCCTCCTTCCACACAAGCAACATCTGGTCATCCCTCATCATCGTCAACTTCAACAAACTGATTAAAAGGGTATTACGAGATGGACAATCTGCTTCAAGAGTTATAATATGTCGTTTTCTCAAGAATGTTTCTTAGTTTCATTTCATAATATATTTCGTTCAATTAATACATATTTTAGTTAATTACTTACTTTTACTTCTTTCGCTAATTCTTGCATCAATGCTTCGCAAACATTGTCGACATACCTAGAAACTGTTTGGATAGATACCTTGAAAAGTTTAGCCAGGCTTGTGTCTCCCGAGGTCAAAAATCTGAGAGCAATAGCATATCGTTCTCCAACAGGTATACACTTCCTCATATTGGTGTCACCTTTTGCAATATGTCTGCTAATTTTATTCATAGTCTTTTAAAACGTCCTACAGAAGGTAGAGGTTCTTTAACCCAACTAACGAACATATCCTACCCACTATACCCCAAATTTGCAAAAATTATTAACCCATTATGTCCAGAACTTTTTTTTACTCCAGTTATCAAGAAAACTACATTGTGTCGTTAAGAACTTTATTGTTGAAACATAATTTAACAGCATTTTTTTAAATAAACCATTATTTTGCAAAAATACATGTGACACACATGCAACGCTAGGCTATTAGGCAGCCATGTCAAGAAAAAAAGAAAATTGATTCAAGATATAATATTGAAATGAATAAAATGTAATTTTAATGAGATTGTACATGAAACTGATGATTACACTCAACACACAGACCAACATCACATTTTGAGCCGATTGTCCTGGTGGTACTTGAACACCCTTCACCTGTGCATCTAATCCGTTTTTTATTAGCGATAAAAATTAGGAGATGATTTCGTTCATCATACCTAGAAACATCAGATACCCTATTCAAGTAAACACTAAATTTGGATGAGCTAGTTCTTCCGCCTGTTTTAGGGGCTTTTCCACATTTTTGTAGGTACACTTAGGCAATATGTCTTCTAAACTCTAGTTGAGAGATGTTTGAATCTTTATACTTTCTGTATATTACCCATGCATTACTGATACCGACATCTATCTTACAAGTAAAAATGCACCACCACCACTTCTTTGAGCGTATCCCAATTCTGTATGTCGATATATTCTGATCCAATAGATCAGTGCCACCCATATTTGTATTATATTGACCTATCATATGTGGTCTTGTTATTTTTACAGCTTTTTTCTTTTTTGTTGTATCTTTGAACGCATGCCATCGTTTCTTCTCCACATGTCGTGGAGCCCACGGCAACAACAGTATTACGAACCCACTTAACAAACATAATACCATAATCGCTATTGATGGGTGATTCGCAGGTTCCTCTTTGCAGGTCTTGCATTTTCTTTCTACTGCGTAGAGGACAACTTTTGGGTATTCGGTAAGCGCTAGATGTTTCAGTTACACCATAACCTTTTAACTTTAGAAGATATATATATATATATATATATATATATATATATATATATATAATATATATATATATATATATATATATATATATATATATATAATATATATATATATATATATATATATATATATATATATATATATATCAATAAGGGTTTCGAGTTTACTATTGGCATTGGGTTGTTTTCCTTGATAGAACTCAAAAATAGCCAGTATTTGCATAAGCATCCCACATTTTAAACCCAAACCTAATGCGCTTCCCTCTTATGAACTGCTTACAGCCATGTTTGCCAAAATATTTAACCATAGACTCAACATATCGGAACAAAATTTTTAGAAAGAATTTTTTACAGAGTTTGCACACAGCGTTATTATTTATTTGTACTTACTCTAATGTAATGCCCTAATCCATCTCGTCACAGTAGGTGGTAATGTATCTTAAAAATAACTAATAAAGTGACTAGTATTGAATGATGCAACACTGCCATCTATCTTCTAGTTGTTCAAGTTTAGGCGTAGGAGTCAGGAATGGGTTAAAATTACGGCGCGGCTCGGCCGGCGATATTACGCGCCGTGGGAAGCCAACTTAAGGTATCATTCTGTATTGTTATATTTTGTATTTAGCCACTAAGTTTATCTTAACTATTAAGATAAAGGAGACATAATTCAATAAATAACGGTCCATAAAAATTATTTCCTTCTCTTAACGCTACAATTTCAGATTACACATACATTAGGTGATTCAATTAAAAATTTTTTGTAACCGTGGATAATATTTCACTGTTTAATTTAAATTATGAAAAAAATTGGGTACTTCTAAACTGACAGCGTCCGACACCTTGTGTCGATACTTGAATAGTCAATACTTTGCAACCTAAGTGTGATTACAGAACAGACTATAATGAGAGGTACGTGACTCTGCGACCGCCATACTTTGTAGAGGTATGTATTATGATATGATGCTTTGTGGACTGCAACGACTGGTCCTTTAAATGTGTTACTAATTTATTTTCAAACCAATGCAATATATTCTTTTGATTTATCTCTCTACGATAATCCCCGTTTGCTTTAAAAACGAATAAAGGCAGTAATTTAAGTTTTGAATACAGAAAAATTTCATAGGGTGTCATACCTGAAAACCACAGTGCTTGTTGGATGGTATTTACTGCGTGTTTTGTCAAATAGTCTGCTTCATGGAAGGGAGCATTATAATGGTGCAAAATCCAAGAGTTGTGTTTCCATAATTCCCGGCGCCTTCTACGCACACCATCTCTCAGATGCCTGATTACGGTTAGGTAATACTCCTTATTCCCTATTTGATCCATTACCACGTACTCATAATGAACAGAGCCTCATATAACAGTGAACATTATGATGACTTTTGATCGACTTTTGACGCGATTTTTTCGGTTTTGGTTCATTTTCACAGCGCCACTCGTCGCATCTCGACGTTATATTGGTAAACTTATGTTTCTTCATCAGTAAATATGCGCTTTATCATCCTTCGTTTGTTACTTCTGAAATCATCTCCTGGACCACTGCCTTTCCTAACTATTCTTGAACGAAATTTAGGTCTTTTGACACAAGTAGTGATGCACCGCGTTTCAAGTTAAAAATATCCACCATAACGTGCTGCACTGATCCATACGCGATATTGAGCTTACCAGCTATCTACCTGAAGCTTGCGTGATGATTTCGGAAAACCAATCGTTGTAGGCTTTTTGTAGCATTTTCAATGCATTAGAAGAAGATATTTCGTTGAGAACATAGATTTTCAAACAAGCTCTTTGTTGAATTTTTTTTTCCATCTTGGAATACGACTAGCGATACAAATGGCACTCACGTTTGGCAGAAGTGTCGAGTAAAAGTTTACCAAGCTGAGAGAACAATAGTTTCATCTTACAGATGGAGTTATTGAAGCACCTTAAACCATTGTTTGCGGGGACGGAAATCAAACATTATTCACATGTAAACTAAAGTAATCACTAGTGAGTAAGCTTGATAGGTGTCAGTTGTAATAAAAATTCATTTTTATTAATTTCATTCTAATCAATGAAAATTGTGAAAAAAATAATTAACTGTTTATTTCATAATTTCTATAACAATCTTTGGTAACTACGAAAAATGATACATGCTACGATATAATTTTCATTAGGTATTTGTTTGAGTGAAATTAATTTTTTCTATGCACCTGTAAGATAAAACGTCGTACTGTATGTGAGCGAAATGCCATTATGAAACTCGTGAAAGTGTTTTACTCGGGTGCTAACGCACGCTCATAGGTAAAAGTGCTCTATCGCATATAAAGATGCATTTCTCCCACTTTTAACTAGTGTAATTGGTGTTGGGCACTATCGAATGAAAACCACTGTAGAATAAATTACTTTTTTGAAAAAAAAATAACTGTCGAAAAATTTACTATCTGATGAATGTACTATCGAACTGAAATTTCACGATTTTAGTAGCATTAGAGTACTTACACTGTAAATGCGGTTGTATTAAGCATTCCAAACTGGTTCGCGATTTCTCGAGAATTTATACCAGGATTTTCAACAACTTAATACATTTGCGGTATGTTCATTTTCAAACACATTTCTTTGAATGTTGGCTTCGTCATTTTTGGCGCATTTACACTATAATTTCAAATTTCAAAGTAATTCATCCAATTGTAGTATGGCTAGGAATCGGGTGGTTTGGATTTTTCGCGCTAATAATGCACTTACTGTGCGCGTGTTATTGCAGGAATAAAACACTTGTACAATCTCTGCTCTTTCTAAAACAGGGTACCGCATTTTTAATTCTATTGTTATGACTAATAGACTGATAACATGGCAATATTTATAATAAATTTGAAAATTTAATTGCTGTCCTGATGCTGTGCAGGAATGGTACACAATTTTTGCAATTCTTGAAATTAGCGTAATATATATATATATATATATATATATATATATATATATATATATATATATATATATATATATATATATATATATATATATATATATATATATATATATATATATATATATTAGATTACTCAGTGGCTCAGAGGTAAAAGTGTCAGACATCTACGTAAAAGAGACCAAAGTTCGAATTTGAGAGTAGTCGAGTGATTGGGATAAAATCATAACATATGAATTCGAATGAAGTGCGAAAACAGTCCATCTCAGGACTAAGCGTGATGACAGCATCAGGGACCGCTTACGAAACGTCGCGCTATAAAAGCAAAAACTGTGGAAATAGGCCGATCAACTCAACTAATATAAGACCACAATTAACAAACACTTAGAATACAGTACTAGAGAAGGCTTAAATACCGTAATTTGTCTGCTTGTTTATGCAGGTGCACAGAAAAATATTTGACTGCAACAAATATGGTTCTAGCTGTCGCATAACGGTGAGTTGCGAGAGGTTTAAGTTTCTACGAGACAATCTTCGTTTCTCTTGGTTTTCATGATAACTCCACACAAACAAACAGCAGTGGGCATATATAGATCAGGGTGAAGTACGAATTTTATTGCGATGTGTCGTATAAACCAGGCAATTACGTTACTACTACTGAGAAAACATCAAATAACTCAACTTATTTTTTTGATTTTTTTCTACCGCAATGTTTTCTTGTTTACCAAGAAAGTAACAATGGATTAACTTTTCGCTACATCACAACGTTATCAACATGTATTGTAAAATTTGATTGGTGCAGATATTACCTATCAAGTTTTACTTGAATTCTTTCTCTTTAAAATCGTATTTAACCATTCACCAATATGTAGGAGTTGTAATCGATCTTACTCAAAATAAGTAATTTCTGATCGATCATTAGACAAAATACCCAAAGGTCGATTTATTTTAAACGGGGTACTCCTTTATACAATTTCACACAAAGTAATATTCAATTTTTATACTGTTGGTTCTTTTTTAACCCTCTAAACTGTAAGGAATCACAATTTACACAAATAAACAAGAGAAAGTTAATTAATGGACATACAAAAATATTTACAATGGTTGCTTCGATAAGCAGCACAAAAAGAAACTAATTCTTATAAATTCCTAAATCTTTTAATCTGAACATATATAATCAGGTAATAGAGTTTGATTGTCCTAAATACTTGAATGAAATTTAACTATATAAACAATAATATCTGTAAGGATAATCTAAATTCTATAATTCAAAGGTCTAAGATTATTCTTACATCAATAAATGGGGTAGTCCTTATCCGGTGGATGGTAGTGCCCACTGGAGATCGTTTACAACAAGTAATTTTAAATCCACACCATAACACCGGCCATAATATGTATGTAATTTGACCGATGCAGCATTCACTACCCTAACTGTCCGATGTTCAATCACGCCTTACACGCATATAGCAAATGGGGCACTGTGATGTATTGTGTAACTTTCAACATAAATGTTTATCACAGTCTATACGCACTTACACGTGTATATTAAAATTCTTAACTGTTTCTAGACAATCGATTTAGTACCGTTAACGATCGCAGTACTTAAGTCAATACTATATTGATTTATAAATAATTATTTAGACACTTTATTTAATTACATAAAGGATCACTTTCGCGAGGGTACACAATACCTTTTTAGCTTCGATATTTGCTGTTTACTTTAAGTCTGTTTTTTTTTCGGTCAACTAGTATGCACTGCAATGCTAATTGTTTACAAATAAAACCTGCGCCGATCGTTTTGGACTCTCTCCATAAACTTCACGATTCCATCTTTAATCAATCTCATTTGCCGAGCTACTTCTCTATAGCTTAGCGGGCTCTCCCTTAAATACGCACGGTCTTCCATTTTGATCAACGTCATCAAATTTTTCGCACTAAAATCACAATCAACCTCTCACGAAAGAGCTTTCATTTCGCGTCTGTGCGGGTGGAATGCCTGAAAACCGAACCAGATGCAAAAGGTGTTAGACAAACGTAGCATCTTTCATTTGTTTGCAAACTTTAACACCATTTGTCCTGGAGTATGCATTCAATTTTTATCGCGCAATGTTACGACATTTATACAAGCAAAAATATACATACATATTCTCTTCTACACTTTAATACATCAACACATTATAAATTCACTCACTGATATCTTTTATATTATTTTAATACCGCATTCCGTAGCAGATAGTAGCAAATTCGGTAGCCTTTACCATTATCGTCTCGATAGGGGTTTTACAAAAGTATCGTTTCTCAATGAAATTTAATATTTTCAACTTTTAGATCTACATATAACATTTAAACAATCTTTTACAGGATACGTAACGCCTTACTAAAATTCGAGTGGCAATAATTTACAATCCGTACACAAAAAAATTCTCGTACAAACTAACGTTCATTCACTATTTAAAATGTGTTCTACGCACAACACAAAACTACATATTTACAGTGCGTCAAAATAACGTCACAAGGATAATGAGGCGGAACTCCGTCCTGCATGAGCCACTTATCTATCCTTCGATCAAGTGACAATTCCTCGATATCGTCGAAAAGTCTAGTTTGTAGAAAATCTAAATAGTAGTAATGAGACACTTGCCCCACTCCTTTTTTTTACGTCACAAGCCCCGCCCCCTTTCACTTTTTTACATGCCCACGTGGGGGACCGGATTTTCCACCCTTATTTTTTACACGCTTACGTGTAGGACGCATTTTTTCACCCCTATTTTTGCACATCTACGTGTGAGACCGCATTTTCAACCCTAATTTCTGCACATCCTCGTGTGAGACCGTATTTTCAACCCCTGCTGGAAATTTTATCCCTAATTATTTTTATACGCGTACGAGTGAGACAGGATTTTCCACCCTTATTTTTACACATCCACGCGTGATACCGTGTTTTCAACCCTAATTATTTTTACTCGCTTACGTATAGGACATCTATTTTCACCCCTATTTTGCACATCCAGATGTGAGACCGTGTTTTCAACCTAATTATTTTTACTCGCTTACATGAAGGACCGTATTACCCTTATTTTTATTATTTCTTTTGGGGTTAAACCTTATGGCTGTATTAAGGACCTTTTGACAGCTAGGACTTTTGCTAACGCGAGGACAGGGGAGCTGGTCTTGGCTTAGAACTGTATTTAGGGTTGGAGCTTAGGGTGGGGCTGGTCTAGGGTTATTCTTAGGGTTATTTGGTGGTGTTAAGGACCTTCTGGTTATATTAAGAACAGTGCCCCTGGAGGTTAGGCAAATGCACACGCATACAATGTAGGAAATTGCATAATTAATAAGATATTATTATTAAAATTATCGGTGCTATTGCTTTAAAATGGCCAAATGTTGTAATTCTAATAAGGAGGTTCTTGTGCGACACGTGTAGGCTTCTCAACTTGTTCTCGGCCTTCGCCCCTGGCTGGAAGTGGTATGGGAACCCTAACCTTATAAGACAAGTGTAGAGCTTAGCCCTATCGTGGCCCCTTGGTGCAATTATATGTAGGTTCTAACTTATTCTTACAGCTGTAGGCCTTCGCCCTGTCATACAAAATTGTATTCTAATAAGGGGTTCTTGTAAGGCAGGACTTGTATCAGAAAGACTAATGAACATTTTCTATAACAGAAGCTGATGATGCACACCTCTCTCCAGCTCTATGCTGTTTCCTGCTCCCCCTCTCTCTTTCTCACACACTCACAAACGAACCAATTAATTAGTCAATCTCAAACAAATCACGTTCGATCATCAGATAAAACTCAATCAATCAACCGAAATTATGTCTTACAGTTAGCGGAAATAGATTACAGTTCAAACTGAATGCATTAAAGTGTAATTCAATATGACGTGAAATAATAAATAATTTTACCCTAATGGAATGATGCTTTATGTATAGGCAGATCCTCTAAACAGCCACCACCTATACATTAGGAACATCATATCTGATTTATTTGCATGTTTAATTACATACACAAAACTATCTCATTGTAACGTGTTCATTAACAGCTGTAAAAACCCGTTAAAAGTACTAATTACTTATATATAACATAGAGTTAAATTAAAATTAACATGTTTTAAGAATATCAGGTTGATATAACGGAAATAAAAGGCAAAAGGTTTTAATGGTTTATTATTATACATGAATTAACAATAACTATAAGTTTAAAAACCGTGCGTACCTACTATTTTGTAGAGTTGATCTTATGTCGTTATTCTATAAGCATGATAATACATTTTAAAAATCTTTATAGGCATTTTGTTAACAATATCAGGTAAAAAACATAGATTAAAAATAATACGCTCACCTTTAGAAGTTTTTCTTCAATATGCTAAACTGAATTTGTTATACTACGTACTTCACTAAAACATGCTTTGTGAATGGCTATAAACAGCCCATTACATATCGGACATTAACTATTTAAAGTAATACAGAAAAACCTGAATTCGTATTTAATAATTATGTTGTACTTACAGAAATTTACATTCAAAACACAAATATTTTAAAAACGTCTAATACCACTAATGTTGCATCATAATAATAAAACTCATTATACAGTGATTACATATTAAATACTTAAAATATGTAACTTTATACGACGTCTATTATTACATAGAGATGGGATTATTCTTAAATTTAATTGATTTCGTTCCTACAACCGTTCGAAATCTTGCTTCTTCTCGATATCAAAAAGCTATACTAGTGATACATTAAGTAAGTATAATAGCGGATACAGCTACATTGCTAACGATTATTGATGTTTTTGCATGAGATTTTTGAATGAGACAGCCTCGCAGGTATTTTTAAGAAAAGCTAACATCTCACGAGATCAAACGAGATTTTGAGATACAATCGCCTCATCATCTGCACCTTGAACGATTATATTGTAACCTATAAAGCAAGCTAATAACCCTAATAGTTTATTAGACATTATTACATGGACACGAGGTTAGCTCTAAATTAAATGATTTCAACGCCGCTCTGGGAATGCTGTACACTTAAAACCTTTAAGTCTGCTAGTCGAAGTTGTACCGTATTCACTTTCTTCAATTTTATCTGCACTCTGTTTCGAGGCTGTAGTACGTTTTCTAATACATAAACAGAATCTTCAATACTGTGATACGTGTAGCAGCAAAACACATTAGCTAGTTAGTTTCACCTCTATATTACTTTACATGCAAGCCTGATCTTATCATAAATAAATACATCTGTCAAAAAAGCTAATTAAACATAACTCCACGGCCAGGGTATAGCAAGCAACGCTTCCAATTATAGCTCTTAGTCAACACAATAGGGCCTACAACTACATACAATCGACTAGCACTGCTTAGCACGAGGATCAAACGAAAACACGTACGCACGCACCCACGTAAGCACACACGTTCGCACACGCAAGCTCGCACGTACGATCGCACGTACGCATGCACGTCGAGCGTCAGTACGCACGCACGCTCGCACGAACGTACGCACGCTCACGTACGCACGCTCACGTACGCGCGTTCGCACGACCGTACGTACGCTCGACCACGTAGCACACACACACACACACACACACACACACACACACACCAGAGAGGCGCGAAAACACGCTAAAGCGAAAACTTGTAAACTTGCAAACATGAATCAAGACGATGGAGCACCGCTGAAAAAAACAGGTTTATTAACAAAACCGAAGGAAAGCTTAACGTTTTGAAAAATATATTATTATTATTACTATTATAAACAACAATACATCATTATTATTTAATAACATGCTTTATCGGTTTTTCTTCTTCTTGAACCGTGAGTCGTCCTCATCATCATCATCATGATTTTGAGATTTGCCCTTCTCCTACCTCATAGCTCTTCTTTCTCTTCTGTGAACCATCATCTTGGATGTGAGATACACCCAGCTCAACCACGTCATCGCTTTCATCATTATCTTGAACGGTTATGTTGTAATAGTTTATTAACAAGTCAGTAAAATCTCTAATGTCAGCTGATGTTGGCTCATAAACAGGAGAATACATTATAGTAATGCTCACTCGATGACAGTTACACTTTAAAGAGCGAAACACACGAGAAACGAGAACGCAGATAGCCTTTGGTCTTGTGCGTAAGCGTGCTCGTCAATGTTCAGTAGAATCGGACATCTTCGGGGATGTCTGAAGTATTGACCTAACCACACTCTAACATAGTCCCTCGGGCATGTTTATAAAATCTAAACGCCTCTTTTATGGTCGAGATATTTTCTCCTAAGACGCCAGAACGCAGCTAGCCTTTGGTCTATGCAAGCGTGCTCGTCAATGTTCGGGTAGAATCGGACATCTTCGGGGATGTCTGAGTATTGACTAACCACACTCTAACATAGACCCTGGGATTGTTTATAAATCTAAACGCCTCTTTTATGGTCGAGATTTTCTCCTAAGACGTCTTGGAGAACAATACCTGGCTTGACGCAAGCAGAGCTAGTAGAGTTCGTTAGAAATCGACTCGATCTTACAAGGAGCTGCGTTTGATACATTAACATGCCCAGGCATGTTTATATTAGGAACGTTTATATCGATTTTCTTGAGACGACCAAAACTATTGGCTAGTCTCGTTCTCGTGTTGCTTAAAGTGTAACTGTCATCTGAGTGAGCATTACTAATAATGTATTCTCCGTGTTTATGAGCCAACATCAGCTGACATTAGAGATTTTACTGACTTGTTAAATCAAACTATATACAACATAACCGTTCAAGATAATGATGAAAGCGATGACGTGGTTGAGCTGGGTGTATCTCACATCCAAGATGATGGTTCACAGAAGAGAAAGAAGACTTGATGTAGGGTAGAAGGGCAAATCTCAAAATCATGATGATGATGATGGGACGACTCACGGTTCAAGAAGAAGAAAACCGATAAAGCATGTTATTAAATAATAATGATGTATTGTTGTTTATAATAGTAATAATAATAATATATTTTCAAAACGTTAAGCTTTCCTTCGGTTTTGTTAATAAACCTGTTTTTCTAGCGTGCTCCATCGTCTTGATTCATGTTTGCAAGTTTACAAGTTTTCGCTTTAGCGTGTTTTCGCTCGTGTGTGTGTGTGTGTGTGTGTGTGTGTGTGTGTGTGTGTGCACATACGTGCGTGCGTGCGAGCTAGTACGGTCGTGCGAACGCGCGTACGTGTGAGCGTGCGTACGTGAGCGTGCGTACGTTCGTGCGGCGTGCGTGCGTACGAGCGCTCGCACGCATGCGTACGTGCGATCGTACGTGCAGCTTGCGTGCGAACGTTGCTACGTGCGTGCGTACGTTTTTCGTTTGATCCTCGTGTAAGCAGTGCTAGTCGATTGTGTATGCTTGGTTGACTAAGAGCTATAATGCGTTGCTTGCTATACCCTGGCCGTGGAGTTATGTTTAATTAGCTTTTGACAGATGTATTTATTTATGATAAGATCAGGCTTGCATGTAAAGTAATATAGAGGTGAAACTAACTAGCTAATGTGTTTTGCTGCTACACGTATCACAGTATTGAAGATTCTGTTTATGTATTAGAAAACGTACTACAGCCTCGAAACAGAGTGCAGATAAAATTGAAGAAAGTGAATACGGTACAACTTCGACTAGCAGACTTAAAGGTTTTAAGTGTACAGCATTCCCAGAGCGGCGTTGAAATCATTTAATTTAGAGCTAACCTCGTGTCCATGTAATAATGTCTAATAAACTATTAGGGTTATTAGCTTGCTTTATAGGTTACAATATAATCGTTCAAGGTGCAGATGATGAGGCGATTGTATCTCAAAATCTCGTTTGATCTCGTGAGATGTGTATAGCTTTTCTTAAAAATACCTTGCAGGCTGTCTCATTCAAAAATCTCATGCAAAAACATCAATAATCGTTAGCAATGTAGCTGTATCCGCTATTATACTTACTTAATGTATCACTAGTATAGCTTTTTGATATCGCGAGAAGAAGCAAGATTTCGAACGGTTGTAGGAACGAAATCAATTAAATTTAAGAATAATCCCATCTCTATGTAATAATAGACGTCGTATAAAGTTACATATTTTAAGTATTTAATAGTAATCACTGTATAATGAGTTTTATTATTATGATGCAACATTAGTGGTATTAGACGTTTTAAAATATTTGTGTTTTGAATGTAAATTTCTGTAAGTCAACATAATTATTAAATACGAATTCAGGTTTTTCTGTATTACTTTCTAAATAGTTAATGTCCGATATGTAATGGGCTGTTTATAGCCATTCACAAAGCATGTTTTAGTGAAGTACGTAGTATAAAAATTCAGTTTAGCATATTGAAGAAAAACTTCTAAAGGTGAGCGTTTATTTTTAATCTATGTTTTTTACCTGATATTGTTAACAAAAATGCCTATAAAGATTTTTAAAAATGTATTATCATGCTTATAGAATAACGACATAAGATCAACTCTACAAAATAGTAGGTACGCACGGTTTTTAAACTTATAGTTATTGTTAATTCATGTATAATAATAAACCATTAAAACCTTTTGCCTTTTATTTCCGTTATATCAACCTGATATTCTTAAAACATGTTAATTTTAATTTAACTCTATGTTATATATAAGTAATTAGTACTTTTTAACGGGTTTTTACAGCTGTTAATGAACACGTTACAATGAGATAGTTTTGTGTGTATGTAATTAAACATGCAAATAAATCAGATATGATGTTCCTAATGTATAGGTGGTGGCTGTTTAGAGGATCTGCCTATACATAAAGCATCATTCCATTAGGGTAAAATTATTTATTATTTCACGTCATATTGAATTACACTTTAATGCATTCAGTTTGAACTGTAATCTATTTACCGCTAACTGTAAGACATAATTTCGGTTGATTGATTGAGTTTTATCTGATGATCGAACGTGATTTGTTTGAGATTGACTAATTAATTGGTT
Organism: Vesta saturnalis; assembly: GCA_036346205.1. NCBI lineage: Eukaryota > Metazoa > Arthropoda > Insecta > Coleoptera > Lampyridae > Vesta > Vesta saturnalis. The sequence goes on from JARFJB010002096.1 coordinate 323,003, forward strand.
CGTTTGTGAGTGTGTGAGAAAGAGGGAGCAGGAAACAGCATAGAGCTGGAGAGGTGTGCATCATCAGCTTCTGTTATAGAAAATGTTCATTAGTCTTTACGCCGCTAGATGGCACTTAAATCAATTTTAACTCAAAGGGGCCAGGGCGCAGACCCTGATACAAGTCCTGCCTTACAAGAACCCCCTTATTAGAATACAATTTTTGTATGACAGGGCGAAGGCCTACAGCTGTAAGAATAAGTTAGAACCATATAATTGCACCAAGGGGCCACGATAGGGCTAAGCTCTACACTTGTCTTATAAGGTTAGGGTTCCCATACCACTTCCAGCCAGGGGGCGAAGGCCCGAGAACAAGTTGAGAAGCCCCTACACGTGTCGCACAAGAACCTCCTTATTAGAATTACAACATTTGGCCATTTTAAAGCAATAGCACCGATAATTTTAATAATAATATCTTATTAATTATGCAATTTCCTACATTGTATGCGTGTGCATTTGCCTAACCTCCAGGGGCACTGTTCTTAATATAACCAGAAGGTCCTTAACACCACCAAATAACCCTAAGAATAACCCTAGACCAGCCCCACCCTAAGCTCCAACCCTAAATACAGTTCTAAGCCAAGACCAGCTCCCACCCCTGTCCTCGCGTTAGCAAAAGTCCTAGCTGTCAAAAGGTCCTTAATACAGCCATAAGGTTTAACCCCAAAAGAAATAATAAAAATAAGGGTAATACGGTCCTTCATGTAAGCGAGTAAAAATAATTAGGGTTGAAAACACGGTCTCACATCTGGATGTGCAAAAATAGGGGTGAAAATAGATGTCCTATACGTAAGCGAGTAAAAATAATTAGGGTTGAAAACACGGTATCACGCGTGGATGTGTAAAAATAAGGGTGGAAAATCCTGTCTCACTCGTACGCGTATAAAAATAATTAGGGATAAAATTTCCAGCAGGGGTTGAAAATACGGTCTCACACGAGGATGTGCAGAAATTAGGGTTGAAAATGCGGTCTCACACGTAGATGTGCAAAAATAGGGGTGAAAAAATGCGTCCTACACGTAAGCGTGTAAAAAATAAGGGTGGAAAATCCGGTCCCCCACGTGGGCATGTAAAAAAGTGAAAGGGGGCGGGGCTTGTGACGTAAAAAAAAGGAGTGGGGCAAGTGTCTCATTACTACTCTAAATACGTGTTACAATTGAAATTTTCTGGTAATTCATAAGGACTTAACAAAATATCTCGAAATATACTGCACCATATATTAATCTTGAATTCACGTTGTAAATGTAATTCCTTGAATATATGGTGATTTCAAATATCTCAACTGTGGATGTTTCTCCAGCTAAAGTCACCTGTATGTGTAAATGTGGCCTCGTCAGTAATAAGAATTTTTTAAATAAAATTACGATTTTCATTTATTTATCATCCACTGAGTAAAATTCAATCGTGAAGGATAATGTCTAGGCAATACATTTTATACGGGTGTAAAGTGGTAAGGTCGTAGATTTTCTTTTTTCAGTACTCAAAAAGCTGAAGAATGGTTTACTTTAGTCGTTGCTAATAAACACCGAGTGCTTAGCTTAGAATTATTAGCACTGAAATATCATCCTCCGGATCAACAGGTAATATTTTAGATCTTCCACATCGCTTATAGGCTTAAATTGTCTAGTATCTCCTAATTAACCACATATGTTTGGCGATTGGATGGTTAGATGTATTTCTCGATATTTTCTAGCAGCAGGAAGTCAGGAATAATTTTTTGCACATTAACACACAGGACATCTCGTATTTAAGGATTGGTAAAATTGTTATGACGTGGTATTTTCAATTAATTAGCTTTTTAAATTTTATAACATGCAGAATCTTTAGTGCCAGTAGGAACAACTAACAGCAAGGACAGCATTCTACTAGATCGAAAAGATTAATTCAGACCAAATCCAACTACACAAAACCTGAACTTATTTTCAATATGTTGTTTAATACCATGAAAGCGTAAGTATTTTCCGAAATAGTATGCTTAAGTGGCATTTATCATATTGTGATATTGTAAATAAATGTACAGATCAGTTTATTTGTTATAAAGTGTCTTTAACCATATTATGCATGACATCAACAATTACTATATTTACATGACATGGGTAGAAAATAGCCACACCTAAAATCAAATGTGAAAACAGTAATCAATGAAAAGATTCAGTCGTCATTCAAAAAAGTATTATGATAATTTATTTCGTTATTGTCGTAGTCAGAGTCATTACTGGATTCTGATCCGACATAATCAGATTCCTCAATCAATTGCTGTAGAGCTTCTTCGTAATCGTGGTGTGTTAGTTTGACACTTTTTCTTTTACTCGTAGATTCTATTTCTATGATCTACTGTTAGGTATACGGAGAATATTTATAACTAGCGTGTTACCTATAGCTGTAATTACCCTTTCTTTACAACAGACACAATAAACAGGAATACAAGATCACACACTAGATTTTATAGTTTTTTTTTCTTTCAACGGCGCAGTTACTCATGAAAGCAAAAACAAAATGAATAATGTGGTATTTTCAATAGGAAGTGCAGATCCGCCGAAGCAATGACTCACTGCTGACGAATCTTAAATAGTATCTATAGAATAATAAGCTATACCTCAATGTGCTTCTATAAATAATGCCAACATTCTAATAGGTATTTGAGAGCATTACTCTATATATATATATATATATATATATATATATATATATATATATATATATATATATATATATATATATATATATATATATACAATGTGTCCAAATTCGCTTCTCTATAAAGGATTTCGGGTTCTGTTATACTTACGGGAAAGGTTAAAGCTTTAGAGGAAGCTTAGAGCATTCGATATCCGGTTTCAGATTTACGATCGGTCAATTCGTTTTGAAAATATCGACGAAAAACCGAAAATGGCGGATTTCGTTTTTCGCCAGTAAATCCGAAATGGTTAATTTGACAGCTGTCACAATGTGAGATTATTCGGACGCTTTTTTAAGACGAATAAGATGGCGTGTATGACATGTCACAATCGTCTTTTGTTATCCCACACAATCTGCAGTAGGCCACGATTTATTTTGTCGCAAAATAACATTAATAAATAATGTATAAAATTTTTTGAATTTTCAATAAAACATAAAATTAAATAAGGACCTCTCAACAAGACAGATGTTTTGGGACAAATTCCAAGCACCCACACCAAACGTTACTTCCAAATCTGGTCTATAGACGTCTCTCTGCCACTTCGTGAGGGTTTTCTACAGCCCAATGATGAATGTTGTGCTTATTAAAAACTCCACAATTCGTAAACCTACTCTCATCAGACCACAAGACATGATTAACAAAATCGGGATTTTCATTACACATTCTAGTATACCACTCGCAGAAGCGCATTCGTCTTGGAAAATTAGTTTCCTTAAGTCCTTGAACTATTGTGGGTTTGTATGGATACTAGTTATTCTTTTCTAGCACTCTTTGTACCGTTGATTTTGACACATGAATTTTCCGTTCTACCGTTCTTACCGATGCACTGGGGTTTTCGTTGACAGCTTGAAAAATGTTAATTAAATAATATTAATTAAATTAATTACAATTTTTCTGAAGTGGGTTGTATGAGGCTGCCGTCGTTCGGGCTACATCTCCAAATACCTCGCTGAGGTAATGTCGTCGTTTCTGTTTGACTGCAAGTAAAGCGCTAACATGTCAAACTTTTCTTCATTTGAATAGGGAATACCGGCCATTTTCCACAGGCTTTTACAATTTGTGTGTCACGTTTATGATTTTAATGACAGAAAAGCGTACTACTTATGAAAACACTACTTTGAATTATTTAACATCAAAGTCAGAGCCACCCTATATGGAAAAAATTAAACTCAATTTTACTGACAAATAAATCATGTCCTACTAATAATAATAAATAATACCTAACTTTAGAAAGTGTGATATTTCGATGAAACTCTTATCTTTTATGCACTTGTGAGACATCACTAAACTGGAAATATTGCGCTCTTTCCAAAAATCGAAAAAGCCAATATGGCGGCCATAAGAAAAATTAAAGTTGAGGCAGATTGTGGGATAACAAAAGACGATTGTGACATGTCATACACGCCATCTTATTCGTCTTAAAAAATTGTCGGAATAATCTCACATTGTGACAGCTGTCAAATTAACCATTTCGGATTTACTGGCGAAAAACGAAATCCGCCATATTCGGTTTTTCGCCGATATTTTCAAAACCAATTGACCGATCGTAAATCTGAAAACGGATATCGAATGCTCTAAGCTTCCTCTAAAGTTTTCCTCATTTAACCTTTGCCGTAAGTATAACAGGTGCCGAGATCACTTTGTAGAGAAGCGAATTTGGGACACATTGTATATATATATATATATATATATATATATATATATATATATATATATATATATATATATATATACACAGGGTGTTTGGTACATCGATGCAAATATTTAAAGGGGTGATATAATAGGTGATTTTGAGTCGATTTAAGCAAACATACTTATATACCAAGTGTTACCGTTTTGAGATAATGCCACTTTTAATATTTCTTGATTTTACCGTGCTTTTCTGCAAATATCGAAGTGTACAAGCGTAATAAGCCGTCTTATCGCAAAATTATACTAAGTTTTTTTATTCCTCATGAAGTGATTGTTCATATTATTTTATCAGAAAAGCCTAAACTGTCTTTGGTTCTTGCCTAGAACTTCTTAAACATGAAAGTTTTAATTTGTAAAAAAGCAATCACTAAAATTCAAACGTGGATTTAGTCTAAAATCTTTTGTTATTTTTTTTTCCAATTTCAGTAAAACTCCTTTGGGCAATGGTCTTTAAGATAGCATGAATAGATTTAGAAAAAAATTTTCACAAATTGGAAAAATTGAATTTAATTACCAAAATACCCCTAGGCGCATTCGCCAAAACGTAAAATAGCCCTTCATTATTTAGTTTAAATAGTTTAAAAAGCAGATTTTTAGAAAATGTTTTGCGGTTATCGCTCCACCCAGTACTTGTGTTTACAGAAACTGTTTCTGAATTCAAGATTTCTTTCACCTCACTAATACTGGAATGTAAAATTTTCTTAGCAAAATCGAGTTTATTTTCAAGTGAATCTACATTGCTATTTAAAACGTCACTTTTGACTTTTCGTTTATTTAGTGGAAATAATTTCAATTGTGGTAAATTTAATACAATCGTGCAAAAACAGTATGAGCATCACGAACATTAAGGGTTATACCGGTCTCCGGCCATTCGCTATCGCTCAGCCTCCAAACATGGCCGGCGACCGGTAAACGTCCTTACTGTTCTTGATACTCAATATAATATTGCCTCGTGCAGTACTAATTTTGAACACCAATAATAATACTATTAATGTTTTAATAAATCGGACATTTTCTAAAAATCTGCTTTTTAAACTATTTAAGCTAAATAATGAAGGGCTATTTTACGTTTTGGTGAATGCGCCTAGTACTGTAATTAAATACAATTTTTCCAGTTTGTAAAAATTTTTGTAAATCTATTCATGCTATCTTAAAGACCATTGCCCAAGGAAGTTTTACTGAAATTGGAAAAAAATAACGAAAGATTTTAGACTAAATCACGTTTGAATTTTAGTGATTGCTTTACAAATTAAAACTTTCATGTTTAAAGTTCTAGGCAAGAACCAAAGACATATTAGGCTTTTCTGATAAAAGAATATGAACAATCACTTCATAAGGAATAAAAAAACTTAGTGTAAATTTGCGATAAGACGGCTTGTTACTCTTGTACACTTCGATATTTGCAGAAAAACGGTAAAATCAAGAAATATTAAAAGTGGCATTATCTCAAAAACGGCAACACTTGGTATATGGGTATGTTTGCTTAAATCGGCTCAAAATCACGTATTCTATCATCCCTTTAAATCTTTGCATCGATGTACCAAACACCCTGTATATAAATCATACAGGTTATTTCATGTCGTTGGAGAAAACAAAAATTTTATATTTTTTTAATGAAACACGCTGTATATTATTACACTTTTAGAAATCCGATAAAATACGCTTTCATTTGCTACCAAATTGTGTGGTACTATCCCCTTTGGTTTTAGAGATATTCAATTGTTTTTCGAAAAAATTATCCCACTTGCGATGGCCGACACTGCTTTGTTAGGCGACTTTTGTTTATTTTAAAATGACAAAACATTTTTGGTGGTCCTGTAGTATTTTGAAATATCTTAATTTTCAGATTTTTTATTAATAGTGTACATGGCGTGTCGCTGTTTGTAAAAACAACATTTTCTTATTTAAATGGCAGCCCCCATGATGTTCATGTCATACGATGTTTTGTTTGATATTCTTTCTTTTTCACCAAGCCTTATACCTAAAATTAATAATTTTCAAAATATTTTCAGTTTATTTGTGAAGTTGCGATTGTAATACAATGGCCATGGGATTGTAGTTTCTTACTAAAAAAATTATTCAACCAGAGTTAATATGAAAATTAAACATTGATTTAATGAATTATTTTAATCAGTTTATTTGGGGAAACCCTAATTTGGTGGAGTCTATTCATAATAGATACAAATAAATCACAAATGTGTTAAAGAAAATCCACAAAATATTGAAACTATTAACAATAGTTAAGCAAATTACACAAAGTGTCGAAACCAGTCAGACCTGTAGATTTTTACATTAATACCCCTCATAATAATTTAGCTTAAAGCTAAATACGGTAGTTACACGTTATGGGTATGTATCTAGACACTATTAAAAATTCAATCGGTTTAATTAAAAAACTAGATACACATATCTTAACAAACAATACTAGACTAGTCTCGTTTGATTTTAGTAACATATTTTCAAAAATTCCTCTAGTAGAATGTGCACCGCTTGTTAATGAATTATTAGAAGATAGAATAATGGAATAATTTCAGATATTCTTGATTTTCGATTTATGTATTCAACAAAATTACTTTGTTCTTGACAATAATGCCTACATTCAAAATGAAGGGGTACCGATGGGAAGCCCTATATCTTCAATTTTAGCCAATATATTCATGCGTAATTTCGAAAAACCTACTTTTAACTCTAATAATTCAAAGAACATTTTATTTTTTTATTAGATATGTAGATAACATATTAGCTTGCTTTGTAGGTAGTGATCGACAGTTAGAGTTATTTTTTAATTACACTAGTAGCTTACATCCAAAAATTAAGTTCACATCTCACTGATGTCACTACAACTTTTGAATCCCACCATCCTATGTCACACAAACTTAGTGCATAACATTCTGTGATACACAGAGCTTTCTCAGTCCCAATGAGCGAAAATAATTTTAATAGCAATAATAAAAATTAAACAAATAGCCAAATCATTACATATAATAAACAAAATGATCAATAAAAAGAAAAGACAGTATTAGAATTAATTTTTCCTAAAAAGGCCAAAGAAAGTAAAGCATATAAATCACTTACCTACTGTGGCAGCATTTGAAAAATAATAACTCGAACAACGTCTGCTACTGTCTCATTTAAGAAAGAAAGTGATGGAAGCACAATTGTATTAAATGTTAAAACAAAAATTCCTTTATAAAAAAGTCAGGTGTATACTGTTTAAAACGTCCTAAATGTAACGCAGTCTATATCAGTCAAACACTAAGAAATTTTGTGGTTTGGTACAGTGAGAACGTACGACCTTATAGGCTACTACTTACAGAAAACTCTCATTACGCTAAACATCTAATTAACACAGGACACTCATTCCCACCAAACACAGACCCAGAAATCTTACACGTTTGCAACAAAAAACTAGAATTTGGCTTTTTAGAAGAGTTTGAAATAAAAAAGCATTTAATAGACCCCCAGTATGAAGTAGTCAATGAACAGATAGATCTAGGAAGTGCTCCACTTCTGAAGTAGCTTCAAAATTAATAATTTTGTGAGCTTTCTTTTTTGAAACCTAAATTTCTATACACATTCATACAAGAAAAAGTCCCATTATTGCCTGTTCAAATATTTAAATTATATCAAGTAGCTGTCAATGATAATGTCCCTTTCTTGTCAATCCTGACAAGGCGAACTAGGTTCGTGAAACAATTCTAGATTATTGTTAATAGTTTCAATATTTTGTGGGTTTTATTAACACATTTGTGTTCTATTTCAATCTAGTGTGAATTGTTTTAAATTTAACAGACTATTTTGAACAAAATTAATGCATAAACACTCTTGCTTGTAGGAAAATTTAAATAAGTCCTTAGTAAAATTTCTGAAGTACTCAATTTGATTATGTTCAGATCAACGGTTTCATTTTTTCTTTTTGTAAATGTAAACATATAAAGATGGTCATGGAATTGCAATTTCATGCTAAAAAATTCTTTAACCAGGTTGTATTAATTTATAAAAGAAATTTTGACGTTCCTAAATATTTATCACTTACAAAGTTTTGAGATACTCTCAATTCTCCTGTAAAAATTCGAATCTTCGAAAGTATTTTTAATTTATTTTTTTATCTATTGGTAATTACCAAATTTGTCTTAATATTGTAAATTATTAAATTAGGCTGGTGAATATAACTGTAGATATGTATTATTTTTATATGCGGTACTGTGTAATAAAATCAACAAATACAAATTACAACAAAACAAGAACAATAAAACGAAAAAGATAGAAAAATCAAACATCAATTTCTCATTAAATGCTCGAATGATCTTCCTTCAACTTCAATATATTTATTAGCACGTCGCACAAATTTATTTTTCTCTAACTTTAATGTCGGCCATGAGATATTTTGAAAAGCATTCCTGATTCTTTCCTTCATATTTTCTGGTGTGGTTGGAATTTCTTTATACACATAATCTTTTACGTAACCCCACAAAGGGAATAGAGTGGGGTCAGATCAGGTGACCCTGGTGGCCAAGAAATGGGTCCTCCTCGACCTATCCACTGTTTTTTTTCCAGTGGTTTAAAAATGTTCGTACGTCTTGATGGTAGCGAGCGGGTGCACCACCATGCTGGAACCACATATTTCCATAAACTGCTTCATTAATATTTTGAATCAGGTTAGGTAGCACATCCCTTAAAAAATTTAAATATTCCCCGCCGGTTAGAGTTTCTTCAAAAAAGTACGGAGCTATAATATGGGAGCCAATAATTCTCCCCCACAGATTTAGTGGCCACCAATTGTGTTGCTCAATATGTCTGATGCAATCAGGGTTTTCAGTGCTATAATACTTCATGTTATGTCTGTTCACTAAACCCTTACTTTTGAAGGTAGCTTCGTCACTAAATAATATGGAATTCAGAAAATTAAGAACTTTTTTTGCAAAAACCAGTTGCAAATTAATTCTTCCTTCAAAATCTTACTCATGTAGTTTTTGATGAAGTTCTGTTTGATATCCTTGGTATTTATGGTCAATATATTTTTCAAGCTAGATTTTTTTGTATCAGTCATATGTGATGTTTGTGAAGTACTTGCATGAGGATTTTCTTGGATTGCAAATAAAACTATAAGTTGGCTTTATTATGTGCCACTGCTCCATTAGCTACGTTTTTAAATTTAACACTACCTGTTTCTTCATATCTTTGTAAAAGATCTTAAAACGCCTTAGGTTGCGGATGTTTTTCAGCATCGGGATATCTTGCTGCATAAATTCTACTTGTCAGTAAGCGATTTTTTTGACATTTTCCAAGAATAAAAATAACCATTTCCTGAATATTTAGTCATTTTCAAGACTTTGAATAAATTCAAACGCAATATTGTCTGGGCACTCTTATTTTTTAATTGCGAGTTTAAACATTAATTCCAAATAATCTTTGTTATTGATAATTAGGTAACCAATTTAAATTTACAAAAAGACGAAGAAAATGGGAAAATTTGATTTGAACATAATCAAATTTTACAAAGGATTGGTTTAAATTTGCCTTGAACGAAAGAGTAATTTCTGTAAGGGTATGCACCAATTTTTTTCAAAAAATCATGTTAAATTTAGAATAATTTAATTCAGTCAATTTGTATTTGATATATTAACTCTTGTTTTTCTTGGAAAAATCTTTAAGCATGAAAAAGAACGCCAAAGTTTCGTTTTTAAATTACAACTTGATCAAACAATTCTGTAGCATGAGAAAAGACGTTGATCTCAACATTATCAAATTGAGTACTTCAGAAATTAAGGATTAATTTAAATTTTCCTAGAATCAAGAGTGTTTTATGCACTAATTTTGTTCAAAAAGTCAGTTAAATTCAAAATAATTCATTAAATCAATATATTAACTTTTTTTTACTTGAAACATTTTTTTAATAAGAAGCTACAATCCCATGGCCAACTTAATTCCTCTATTTTCAGTCTTTTTGTATTACAAATCGTAATTTCACATGCTTGATGAAAAAGAAAGAATATCAAACGTGGCATCGAATGACATGGACGGCCATTCAAAGAAATTTTAAAAAAGTTGTATTTACAAACAGTGACACGCCCTGTATATTATTAAAAAAAATCTGAGAATTAGGAAATTTCAAAATACTACAGGACCACAAACAATTATCTGCAAGTTTAGAATAAACATAAATCGCCTAACAAATCAGTGGGATATTTTTTTTGAAAAACAATTGAAAATCTCTTAAACCGAAGGAAATAGACCATATAATTTGGTATGGGATGCCAAGAATGTAACAATATATAGTGTCTTTCGTTTAAAAAAGGCTAGGTTTAGTATATATATATATATATATATATATATATATATATATATATATATATATTATATATATATATATATATATATATATATATATATATAGTATTTTAAAATCACCGACAAACGAAAACTGGAGATTCTATGATTCAAAATAAGACAAAAATTATCAAAAACGCTTTTCCGAAAATGCTTCCTAACCAAGATAGAGGTTGATTAATAAATAATTTTTATAAGATTTTTTTAAGATTCCTCAAAAACTACAAAAGATATTACACTGAGATTTGATACACCTAAATGTCTAATTAAGTACAATTAATCAGGTGAATTTGAGTCAACTGGCTACATCCAGTGGTGTAGAATATGTTAGGTTAATCACTTTAAGTAAAAAAGAAACGCACATGCCTGCTTTTTTTGAAGAACTATTTTTTTGTTCATACTCAGTATTTTTTCGATTCGGCACCCGTTTTTGAAATATAAAGCATTAACATAAACGACTACATTATTCAGTAATAACCAAATTAAACAAATCAGAGATTGCTTTGCATTTGACAGTTACGTATCAAGAGATAATAATTCAAATCAGTCCACGATATGCTGAATTATTAAAACGGAACTCTTGCGACCTTTCCATTATCGAAAGGTTTGACCATTAATGATTTTCAAGCAAGAGTGAACTTTTCACATTGGTTTCTAGAAAAATTCAATAATGACTGAAATTATCCATCGATTATCTTATTCACTGATGAGTCAGATTTCGCCAGAAACGGAACTTTTAACTTCCATAACTATCATTACTACAATTATCAAAATCCACGCGTTTTATTGAACCCAATCATCCATTGAAACCAGAAATGTAGGCTCTTTCTAGCCGCAACCTGCTCGAACTGATTTACTTCGCAGATCCCCTATACATCTTATGTGTAGTAATGCTAAAAAATTATTTTGTGACATATTCTAATGAACTGGCGCACCCTACATTATGTGATATTGTTGATAATTTGGTTTTTCTTTTGTTTTTTTTTTGTATAGTTTATTATTACAGTTTATTCTTGTTTAGTTATAGGCATTGTATTATTGTTATAACTTTCTTTAGATTATATATTTTCTATATGTCCTATAATTGCGTTTCCTGTTGAGCAATAAATCTTATTATTATTATTATTATTATTATTATTATTATTATTATTATTATTATTATTATAATTACGTGACGCTTGTAGTGTGCGGACGTGTTTGCAAACGCTCCTGAAGTATTTCATTAAAAAGTGGTCATTGTTGTAAAATAAATTTGAATACAAATTAAAGTTGTTTAATAAAGTGCAGTATCTATTTGAAGAGTATTAAAAATGAATTGCGATAATTGTGAAGAGGTTATCTATGAAGACGAGGTTAAGTGCTTAGGTTGTGATGGAAATTACCATTTTGCTTGTTCCATTTCGGAAAAGACATATCGTGCAAAATCTAAAATTTCAAAACAATCTTGGCGTTGTGAGAAATGCCGTCAGAAAAAAAATACAGCTTCTGATAAATATGCTGGTATAGAACGCGAAACTGGAAAGAATTTAAATAGCGCTTTAATAGAATCGGAAGACAACGTAAGTCCATCTATAAAACCTTTTTACGATAAAATTATTGCGATGATGCAGTTAATGACTGAACAATTTGAAGATATTAAAAATGTGGTACAGGGAAGCAAGGAAGAAAATAAAGTATTAAGAGAGGAAATCAGATTATTAAGGCAAACGATTGAAAATAAAGACCGGCAAATTGAAGATTTAAAATTACGTGTAAATAAGCTGGAACAATTTCAAAAAAGAAAATACATTGAGTTACACGGGATTGATAAAAATGAGATTTCTGCTACCGATAAGTATGAAAAAATTTCTAATATGATCGGATGTGCAGAAATCGATATAAAGCATGTAAAGCAAGTCTCATTACCTAAATCAGAAATGTTAATCGTACGGTTGAAGCATGAATCTGATAAGCACAAGATAATTAAAAGTGGCAAAGATTGGTGGCGAAACTTAAATGAAGACGAAAAAAAATTAAACCAGAAGCTGTTTTTTAACGAGTCGTTGACTGTAAACCAAAGGCACCTGTTACGTGAAACAAAAAGGAAGGCGTTAGCGTACAAATACAAATTTGTTTGGGTTAGGAATGGCAAAATTTTGGTGAAAAAAGAGGAAAATGGAAGAACATTTATAATTTCGTCTTTTAGTGACATAGATAAGCATATTAACTAAGATAAACATTTGGAGTTATTTAGTTTGATTATGGTATATTGGATTAGACTTATTGCAACAAATTCAACAGATTTAACGTTTATGAATAGAATTTTATTTCAATACAATTTCTTTTTATTAAATTGAATCAGAGTTATGTATATACAATGCAATTTCTTTTACTACATCAAATAGATTTATGTTTTGAAGAATAATATTTTTACTTTCTTAACGATATCAAACTTATCTATTGATGAAAATTAAAGGAAAACGTTTATTATTATTAGACTCAATTATATTGTATGCCGTAATGAGTTTAAGCATTAATGTAAATAATTTCAAGGAACTTTTTCACCTTAAAATAATGTTAAAAAGTGCTATTTATTTATTTTAAATTAAATTAATCAAATTTTTTTTTTTTTTTAAATAATTACTCAAGGTAACTTAATAAGGCTTCATTAACCATGTTATAATTCTATATTTTGTAATATAAATGTATCACTTACTCTGAATCTCTTCTGTGTTTATCAATTTATTTAAGTAAATTCTGACAAATTAAGGACAAACCTAAAAATTCAAATTAGATATAATTTTAAAAAAACAGAATGAAATATTTTTTTTTTAAGATGTTACAAATTTATGCCAGAATGCTATCGTTGTTCCAAACAGGAAACCTAGAAGGTTATGTTAACAAACATACAAAAAAAAACGAACACTATTGTTATTATGTTGCGTTCATTTAAGCTATGTTGAAAATCTTTAAACTGTAATTAAATAAAAAATGACAAAGTTATATCGAAATGGATACATTTCATTTCGGTCATTAATTTTAACACATATAAAGAATTCATTTTTTATTTATATTTATATTTTTTTTCTCCTTAGATTAATAAAAACATAACGTTCGCACTATATAGCGTTTAACTGTGTCATGTATATAATTGATTTATGTATATATATATATATATATATATATATATATATATATATATATATATATATATATTTAATTTAGAATAAGGATGGGAACCAGCTGTTAAGCCATAATGACTTAGCTGGACCCTTAACTGATGTACATATTTTGAAAATAAATCATTCATTCATTCATTATTATTATTATTATTATTATTATTATTGTTATCAACAGCAATTCAGTGTTAATGTATGGGCTGGTATTATTGGCAATAATTTAGTTGGTCCATTCTTTTTGCCACAACGTTTAAATTGTAATTCATACACCAATCCTTTGGATAATGATTTACCCGAGTTACTAGAAGTTGTCCATCTGGATGTTAGGGGTCGCATGTGTTTCATGCACGATTTTAATGCAAAAGGGATTGGACGTGGAGAACCGGTTCCTTGGCCTGCACGTTCGCCGGATTTAAACCCTATGGATTATTCTGGGGTCGTTTAAAAGACATGGTGTATTTGGTACCAATTAAAAATGTCCAACATCTCCAGCAATGAATTTTTGATTTCTCTAATTTAATAAGAGATGATCCGCAATTATATTTCAACGTACCTCAGTCAATCATGAAAAGAATTCGTAAATGCATATCAGTCAAAGGTGAACAATTCGAACATTTAATCAACTAATTTGTTTGTTAATTAATACTTGGCTTAACATAATAAACTCTTTGACAACTATGACTTTTAGTCCACGGCCCACTCACTAAATTTTGGTGAGGTAGTATTTAATTGTCCGTGATTGATGAAATTGCAAATAAATCGTAAACTGTTCACTCTATCAACTTCAACCAAGAGGACCAAATTTGCAGAAAATTAAATAGCGGACCCAAAAAAGTCACCAAAACACCTGAAAAATCACACACAAAAAATTTTGAACAGAAAGTATACGGGAACAATGTGACAACTATATATATATATATATATATATATATATATATATATATATATATATATATATATATATAGCTTCGCTCCTCCTACAAACAATTGTCTTAGATCAGTAAAAACTCCTTACTGTTATAGCACTAATATAGGGTAGTGGATAAGCATCCTTCTTAGTAAGAGAGTTAAGTAAACGATAGTCTACACAAAACCTCTGGGTTCCATCCTTTTTAGGAACTAAAACTACAGGGGCGCTCCATGGACTTTGATGCGTATGATAGTACGACTGGCGCCACTATCTAAGAGACCTACTAACGGATATTCTAATCTTCGCATGAGCAGAACGAGAAGAAACAACGCTACGATCTCTCATTGTCTCCTCGATTCGTTTCCCGACCATCGTGGGCAATCACGAACGGTATGTCTTGTCCGTGCATGGGTTCTGTAGACTTGCTCTTTCGACTGATAGATACAATTAAGTTGGTGAATGTGTTAGTTGTACCTGATGTGCCTCATGCTCTGATTTTAGGCATAGATTTTGGAAGACAATGAACATAATCCCTAATTTAGTAGATGATGTATGGCATTTTGCATCTGAGGCTGAGGTAAACGGAATTTATTGTGTCCAAGATATGTCGGTTTTGACTTCTTCACAAAAAGATTTATTGGAGACTCTCATAAAAACATCGGCGATGTCAAGTAATTCTCCATTAGGTCGTCTCAATATCGAACATGAAATCATTTTGTTATCAGATGCTAAACCCGTTAAACAGATTACCCAGTTTCTCCATTTCGTCAGCAGTTGATTGACCAGGAGCTAGAAAATATGCTTAAGTTAGGTGTTATTGAGCCATCTAAAAGTCCATGGAGCGCCCCTGTAGTTTTAGTTCCTAAAAAGGATGGAACCCAGAGGTTTTGTGTAGACTATCGTTTACTTAACTCTCTTACTAAGAAGGATGCTTATCCACTACCCTATATTAGTGCTATACCGTATTAACTCCAGTGATACCTCGAATGGCAATCTCATAGCTTAATTCATCAGCCACAAGTCTATTAACCTCCATTTTAAAATAAAGAAGTAACTACAGCAGATTCCACCCAAGTAATAAGAAAAAAAAATAATACAGGTGAAATGTAAGTACGCTAAAAAAATTTTTAATAACAATGAACAATACGCCAAAATATCTGCCTCGGGCCCACGTTGGGCGCCACTAATTACCACGGTGTTTACCGTAGAACACGTACTAATTGCCACAATAACTTAGGGTTGAATGTTTTTTTTTATGGTGAATACATTTCGTTTCTTTTAACAGTTATCAATATTTATATTATAAACTACAACAATGGGAATTTCAACTGAACTTAAACATAAGATCAGTGAAATTTTATGATTAAATCATTAAGCTAACCAATATTATGTATATAAAATGAGAAGGTACGTAACCTCAATATTTAATTTAACAACGTGAATAGTGATATTAAATTCCAGCAATCCAACACAACCCACAAGCGTTCCTCTTAAGGTTGCACAATGCACAATGGTTTTATTCGTAACAATAATTTATAAATTATACTGATCTGACCTGTTTGTTGCTATGAAGAACAGAATGGTAAAGGTAGAGTCGAGTCGCAAACCAGAGAAGATGGGTTGTTGTTATACTAATTAGCAATCGCACACCTTGTAGTAAGGGGTTCCGTCTGGATTTGTCGGTCGTAAATTGAATTGGTATTCCTTGATGTAATAATTAAATTATTGTTTGTAGAAGCAAGAGTCGTGAACCGTAAATAGTTCACTGTTAAATGTGGCCTAAAATACATGAATGAAACAGGAATAATTTGAGCAGTTGGTTTAGACTTTTACCTGAGTTGATAGGCGGCCAGACAGGAAACGTGCCAACTATTATCCGGAACTTCCGAAATATAATTGTACAGGCAGGTAATTACTAAACTAATTAATATAAGCCTCTATTCAATTTTTTTTTATATGTGAATGCACGAGATTTATCCAGAATTACCGCTTCAAGTACACCACATGGCACGAATTTTTAAAAAGAACCAAAAATTGTTGATAATAGAATGAAACCAGAAAAATGCTCAAAAGTACCTAGCAATGATAAAATTTGGCCTAGGGGTCAGGCTATTGAACTGGAATTCAAAATTGATATCACTAAAGACATCTATTATGCTAAATGTGACTTAAAATAATTATTTTTAAAAAGTTTACTATTCATGAATATATTGAAATTTATTGTTAAATAAAAATTAAACCATTACACTGTTCTGGATACTTAATATACTATTTAAATGTTGAATGCATCTATTCGTTTCAAGAAATTTGAATAAATAACATTATTTTTTTTTGTTACTAGAGATTAAAGTTTCATTTGGGTAATAAATGCAATCCTAGGTCCCAAAACACTTACATAATTAATACGCATTAAAAACAAAATAACTGTGTAGCTTCTTTTTTAACTTTAAATATTTGGAGATATAATGACTATCGCTACAAATGAAGAGTATATTATTAGCATAAAAAGTATTGGAGAATAGAAAAATTGTGCTAAAATGGCAATTCCGCAAATGGCATAGAATTTCGTTAATTTGCATTTTATTTGAAATATTTTTTAATTTTTATGTTTATATACTAACAAATTACTATGTAACTGTGGTCCACTAGATTAAAAAATTAAGCTATATACGAGGTGCGTTCGGCAATTCAACTCTTTAAACACTTTTTACTCTAATCACCCCTTCGCCGTTTGTATATTCCACAAAGTGCAAGTAGAGCACTACGGCAAGCGCTTGTTTATTGCGGAGTAGAGTGAAAAGAACTCACTCTATTAGTACCATCTCGGTTAGGAGGAATTTGTAGAGCGTGCATGCGCACTCGTAATTGCGCTTAAAAATACTTGACAGCTGCAGATGACTGTGTTTAACCAAAGAAAATCACATATCCTCGTTGTGTTTAACTTGAGAAACACGATGGCAACTGCAAATGCACAGACCCATGGTATTGTGTGCCTTCCCAACGGGAATCCAATTGTTGATGACAATAACATAATATTATAAAATAAAATAAGTAAGTTTTCAACAACGAGTACGCTTCATTTCCATAAATTTCAGTATCTTTCAGCGAAACAGTGTGTAATTGTCGGCCTTACTGATGCAGTTATTGATGAAATTAATTTAAAATATGACACAAATGAACATGAGAATGAACACGAAGAATACGAGGAAACTGAATGCATAGATACAGTTGAAACAAAACTATGGACCAAATCGAATATGTTATGTTTAATTGAAAATGTCAAGGAGTTTGACAAAGAATTTTCTAATGGAATAAAGAAAAACGTGTGGGAAAAAGTAGCAAATGAATGCCAAAAACAATTTGGTAAAAATGTCACAGGTGGACTGTGCGAATCCAAGTTCAAAACCCTAAAAAGAACTTACAAAACAATCTCCTTACATAAGAAAACGTCAGGTCAACAAAGACGATATTGGGAATACTACACAGTTATGCATGAAATAATGTTTAACAAACCTGAAATAGCACCAATTGCAACATGCAGCAGTCTGTCTGGTTTGCACGTGGATAACGGTAAGTTGAATGAATTTAACAAAATTATAAATGTTGCTTTCCTGGTAGATGTTGAGGCATCATCGTCAACAACTAGTAGTGTAAGCATTGTACATAATGAGGAAAACACAGATAATATGCATCAAGTAAGTTTTAAATATGTCTGTGCATTTATAAATGCTCAATGATGTTCCTAAGGTTGTCTCAGAAAGTTCTTTTTCAAGGCGAAGGAGAATAAAAGTTACTGCTGCCGACAAGCGGCACCAGGAGAAGATGCAGCGCTTGGATCGTTTCAACGATCTGTTTCAAACCATGTTGGAAAAAATATCAAAATAAAAAATAACTTGTTACGTGCTAGAGTTGATTTTTAGTTTGTTACTTAAGCACCTCAGCTGTTTTAGGAAGACTACTTATGTTTTGTATGTGATTTAAAAAGGAGTGACGTTATTTTTTTGTTATTGTTATTAAAACTAGAATAGTACACATTTAAATATTTTGCTATGGTGTTTTTTAAATGGTTTATACATACTTGTACATGTTTACTTAATTACAAAACATTTTTGTGAACATCCAACCTCAGTGTAAACCTATATTTAATGCATTGACAATATTATTCCTTTTTGCAATAGCTTGCAAATTAATTTCACCTTCTAATACAATATCTAGCTCATTATTAGGTCCGTTAGCGATTTCTTCTGCCAATTCTGCATCAACGTCCATAATATCATTTGGAATGTCCCCATTCAAAATACAGACATTATGTAATATGCAAGCTGTTATTATAAGTAGCGATAACAGGTCAAGTCTTACAGTTTCCATATATTTTAATCGTCTGAATCTTCCTTTTAATAATGCAAACGTATTTTCAATAACAACCCGTTTTTTATTTAGAAGTCTGTTCAGTCTTTGCTGGGGTGTTAAATGTCCATTGTCTTTAAAACCAACCATAAATTTGGTTGATAATTTGTATGCTAAATCAGCAACAAGGTAAGTGTCTCCATGGAAAATAACTTGTCCATTCTCAATTCCAGCATACAGTTCCGATCTTCTGCACAATGTATAATCATGCAGTGATCCTACCTCCCCAGTATACACATCGGTGAATAATTTTTTATGGTCGCAGACACCTTGCAGTAATAAGGAGTGATATCCTTTTCTGTTGATGTATGAATTTCTATTGATTTTTGGAGCTGTAATTTGTATGTGTGAGCCATCTATGCATCCTATAATACCTAAAATATCATTGGGATTACAGTACAATAAGTGTGTTTGTATCTAAGTACTTACCACCAAAATGATGACTATTGAAATAATTAGAAATTACCATCTGCCTTTCTTGATTAGGCCACTGAATAATTTTATAGGCCTGCTGCACTTGTAGAAGTAGCCGAGCTATTCTATATAAAACGTCTTTAGTTATGCCAAATCTATCAGCAACTGATCTAAAAATTCATCATTTTGTTTAGTTGTCCTAAATACAATGGTTTTAGTATTATTCGACAATTTACCTTAACGATTCTAAATTTCCAAGACACCATATCGTTACCATCAACTCCTTATCAATGCTCATTCTAGGGTAACCAATTTTAGAAACATTCAAATTATTACGTCTCAGCACTATGGAATACTTTTCAATTAAAGTTTCGAAAGTCTCAGGATTCATTCGAAAATGTGTTTTAAATTGTCTACTATCCATATTTGGCACTGTGCATTATGCATATTGATCTATTTTTTCAAGAACAGTCATATGAAGAATTATAGAATATTTCGCGAGCATAATGAACAATTGGTAAATAAATATTCATGCTTCTAACCTAACTTTATTAATTTTCACAATTCGATAATTGAACACTCCAATACCTTATCCGTTCGGTTATGAAACGTTAACTCGGGCACCATAACCTCTTTAATCCGCTCCGCATCTACCCCACTCCGTTCCATGCACACATTTCCGAAATTATAACTATACAGCTTATGCACCTAGTCCATTTACAACACAACTGCTTATGCTTGTGTGAGTGATAGGAAAAATAAGTTATTATATTTACTTGTTTTACATATATAAACTTAGATTTATGCTTAGTTCCTTTATTTTTTACATTGCTTAACAATTAATAAAAATCTAAATTATGCAGATTATACACCGAGTTCAGCAGCAACACACCTAGCAAAAATCAAGGTTTTATTTAGGCGTTCTTCCTCAACACGTGCTTGATTAATGCACTTATTAGTTAAAGATGGACTCATGTAATTTAGCTTATGTATAATTACATCTCTGTCAAATTCGCCATTATTTTTAAAGAACCCTATATTCTCATATATACATTCCACCCATCGCACAAAATTATAATCATCAGGAACATTGGCGTTCTTAATGTTTTCAAATGCATATTCCTTTGTTATTTGTGTACGTTCAAAACAGACCGCGTCATGAGGATCGGTCACTTGTGCCCAAACGTCCATGACATTTGATGGAATCTGAAATTATTCAATTTCGGTAAGTTGCTTTATTTCATTGATACTTACCTTTTTCTTTGAAAAAGCTGTATAAAGTAGAGCATTAAAGATGATTAAAAAGATTAAGGTTTTCATTATTAAACAGTGCAGCTGAATGAAAACTAACTTATGCAGGTACTTGTGCGAATCTGGCCCGTCTTTAACCTCAACAACCCGTGCGTCGCGGTCCCATCGGGTTAACTCGTAAACGAAACCTTTAAAGATATGATTATTGCATTCGAATTCAATACACATGACGTAATGATTTTCGAAGTTAAATTTGAAAACGCTGTACCAAGTAGTGCATTAAACAAGTTTAAAAAGGTTAATGATTTCATTATTAATCTGTCTGGTGTTGCACCTCAGCTCACGGCGAACCGGATAACTCTTGTAAATAGCTCGATTATTTAGAGACGATTTTTGATTCGATAAACATAAGTAGAAGATTTTCAAAGAGGGTGTGTGAAAGCCAATTGTTAAATGTCAATTCAATAGAATTTTATTTTATTCGGATTTGAAGAAGGTTAAATGACACAAATCTATACTAAATCCTAAACCCTAAATACTAAAAACTATTTAAACATTTATTAATTGACCTTTATATTGACACATGAGAATTATAAAAAAAGACTGTTAGAAAATGTATATTCCAAACTACCATTATTAGCCTTTACAAGTGGATTATTGTCTATTAACTAAGTTTCACACTTATTGCAGATGCTATAATTACGTGAATAATGTTAGAAATATGTAGCTGGTTTGAGATTTGAACCTATTTAAATAGTATTAAAGTATAAATGGATAAAAAGGTCTTTAAAACACGCGCGATTTTTCGAGCCGGAGTGCTTGAAATCCAGTAAGTGTTTTAAAGACTAGTTATCCACGAATACTTTACGCTATTTTTTTTTATTGGTACACCTTGGAATCGTAAATACTAACGTATGTAACAAAAGTTTTCGGAAAAAAATTAAATAACGATTTAAAGAAAATGGTCAAATGTATTCATATAATATTTTTAACAACGTTTCTCTTAATAGGTACTTAACAACAAACACAACTTAAATGATACTCAAAGGGCCATGGTCATCAACGGTATGCAATTTTCGATTAACTCGTCGCATGTGGATGGTGATGTTGTTTACTACGCGAATTTTTTGTAAAATTCAACGACGTAACTGTTGTTCGTTTTGGGCTTCCCAACCAGTATCATAAGCCTTTCTACTTAATATTTCCCAAATATCTTCAATGGGACGTATTACAGCGAAGCTGCAATATTGTACCCGACATAAGTGCTACCTCAACTCAGGGGGATGGACCCAGTTCCCGATATACTCGCTGGATTAACTTACCTCTAGAAACCCGGATGCGCCACTCTCTTTAGAAATATTATTAGGTAACAGCTCTGGTAAAGAGAGAAAGCCAGAGTCGACCATAAGGTTAGATTCGTAACAATAAAAGAAAGGAGTCAAATACAAAAGACTGAGAACGTAGTTTCCAATCTGAATATTTATTGTAAATAAAAAAAATTCAAACATAACCTAGTTAGAACCAAAAAAAAGGTACGTCAGTAATTACACAGGTTATAACACCAAAATGAAGGTTAACTCTTAGCAATCTTACATATATTCAAATAGTTATCATAACACAAATAGTTTCTGACTAATGTATATTTGAGGAAGGAAAAAAAAGCAAAGACCTTTAATTAAATCAAACGTGTTGTTACACACAACATGAGGATTAATTCTTATGCCACAGTGCACTATGCATTCAGCAAAAATAAATTAATAACACCTGGTATATCATATACCTATTTTACTTCAATTAACAAATAGGTGTCGTATCTAAAACACACGCCTTTAAACAATAACACCGACGTTGCCCGTCTATTGAAACTTTAGTATAACAGGTTTCTTTTGCGCTAAACCTAGTAATGTACATAAAAAGAAATTATTAATCGCCACAAAGCGTTTGTTAATAAGGTTAATTTCAAAACAGTTAAAGCTAATCTTTTTCTTTAGTGATCACCAAAAATTAAGATCGTACATAGTTCATACAATAAATTCTTTTCGTATTTTACATGATATGTATATTTATTAAAGCGCAATAACTCTCTTTAAAAATTGTAGCACATGTAATAAGCATTGAATACAGCAAGCGGAGAAAATTGAGCGGCGGCATAAAGCACAAAGAAAATAAATAGCTGTTATACTAAACAATCACTTATTTGGTTTTTGTTTTCTTTAGATGCAGGTGGGTCTTCGTACTCGACCGTCTTCAGGTGTGTTGCCAAAGATTAGAGTGAGAATATGTAACAAGGCCGTTGTCCTTGACGGCGGTTGTAAAATTAGATTGAATTTCTCCAATCCTCAATTAAACAAAAATAAAATCCAAAGGTAAAGGTGCAGCCAGAGATATAGATGCGGTGATGTAGCACCAACACAAGCAGAAAAAAAGACAAACAGAAAGAACCCTACAAGAAGTAGAAAAATGGTAAATAACGTTAATTTAATTTTATGTTACGTACGTTCTTTGATGTACCTATAACCAAACGCAATCCCTCAGTAGGAAGTTAGTGACTGATGTTAACCAATTATAAAGTCATCAAAATCACTCTTTTTTGGATTAATTATTGCAATATCCGGTGAATTACCGTTTTTCTTATTACAAAAATGTGCAATATAATCCTGGTTTATAACACTAATAACCAAAAGAACGGTTCGTAATGCTGCGTGTAGCGCAGTTGGAAATCAAATGGTACGATAAAGGACAAGTGTCGCACACGACCTTGATTGTTAAATAGAATACAATAGCTGCAGTTAACGTTTAGATTAAAGCCCCGTTTACACTATAAGCGCATAACAATTCTTAGTAAGAAAATAAAAATTATTAATAACGAAATAAAAATGTAACAGACGAGTCTGAGATACATTTGGGTGGTTGTCATTTTTGGGCACAAAGGGATTTTGTGAGTCTCTAACCAATTTCGTGTTGTTTTAGAATAGTGACAAGATGCTAGATGTGTGTTAATAAAATCAACCAATTTGGGAAGACACCGCTCAGTATAAATATTCGAATCCAATGCCTCACCTCTAACGCGACCAACGTAAGGACTTGAAATTCCTCTAGCTGATATGGCTCACCAGATTAACACATTGTCTTCAAATTTTTTTTTAGTTTATATTTGCGTTATTTGGCCAATTCTGTATATCAGCTGTATAAAACCCATGATTACCTTTAATTTCGAAATGAAACAACGTGAAGTATTTTTCGTCCTCCATAATCACAACTTTGTTAGCTGTGAAGTGGCGTCTTCTTAATGCACGGGAACATATTGGGATTCTGTGTAACTGTTCATCAGTGTATTTTGGACATTTCTTCCGTTTCCGATACGTAAGTCCCCTTCTGCTCAGTTCTCGACTAACAGTCATGTGACTTACTCGAAATGTACGACCTAATTTCCAAGTGGATTTCCCCAATTGATCCTTTGCGTCGGCATTAGTCAAAGCTTTCGGCCGCCCGGATTTTGGAAGGTTTAAACATGTTATACCTTGTTCACATTCTGTTATGGCTTAATAAATGGTCGAAACTGCCACATTTTGACCTCTAAGTATATTCACAATTTCACGTGTTAGCAACTGTCCAACTAGATTGTACACAGATTTTCGCATATCGAGTTTGTACGCCATAACTTTTTAATATTTGACAAATATAGTATGACACATTGAAGTTTAACCCATTATGTCCCGTTGTACTCGTTTGAGTACAGCTACAAAAAAACCATAATAGCACTTTCTATTTACTGATAGTGTAATTTTAAGAATTAGAACCTATAATTTATAGTGTTTTCCTAAGTTTAAGTAAATAAAGCTTATTTATTGTGCGCCTTGTAAAATTGCAGCGTCATTGTATAAAGAATGGCACATTCGTGGTTAACGTGTTAGTGCAAGCTGTTACTAAATACGTTATATAATAGGATTGTTGATTTATATTTGTACTCCTAGTGCATATCCCGTTAGTCTTCAGTATAGTGGTACAGATTAAAGTTTACATTTGAAAAACTAGTCAACACCTTCAATCTGGCAGGTATAAAATTTCATGTGTACTCATGTGAGTACAATGGGTTATTGAAGTGCTTATTCACATATAATTATAGTGGTTACTAAGTTCGCTTTTCTCTTTCTTTATAGCGACGATATGGAGCTTCCAGAAATATCTACGCGTAATTTTTATGGTAGAAAAAGCTACCGTTATTTACAGCATGCCTTAGAAGACCTGACCTCGACGAACAATCAGGATGAAGTTGATATTGTCGTTATCCCGCCTAACGTTGATCCGCAGACGGACGAAGAGGAAATCGACGATAATGACATCCTATAAGGAGCAACTCCATTTCCAAAAGATGTAGCTGGTGAAATTGAACTACAATACATAAGTAGTAGTGATAGTGACAGTGACACAGAATACAATTTACCCTTGTCAGTTATACAAGAAAATATTGTAAAGTCATCTCAGACAAAACAACTGTCTAAAAAAACAAAACTATCTACACCAAAATGGGCTAAGGAATTTGTCGACACCAGTATGCATGCAAAATCAGGTTTTGCAGATCGCTTAGAAATAGTGAAATATGAATTACAAACTCTGAGTCCAGTGGAAGTGTTCGAAAAGCTATTTGACAATGTGTTTGAACATTTAGTAGAACAAACAAACTTATACTCATCGCAGAAGAACGGACATGATTTTTTCGTTTCAAAAGCTGACATGAACCTGTTTGTAGGAACCCTTCTATTTACAGGTTATTACAAACTACCAAGTGAGCGACATTACTGGAGCCCTGATGAAGATTTGGGTATACCTTTTATTCAAAATGCAGTGTCACGGAACAGATTTCAAGAGATCAAGGCATATGTTCACTTAGCCGATCATGATAATTTAGACAATAGAGACAAAATGGCTAAACTACGCCCTATCATTTATCTTCTCAATCAAAATTCCAACAATGGGGAATCTTTCATGAACACCTTTCCAATGATGAATCGATGGTAAAGTTCTTCGGCCGTCATTCAAGTAAACAATTTATAAGAGGTAAGCCAGTTCGATTTGGGTATAAAACTGGCTGCTCTGTAGCTCCACAGGTTATTGCTGCGCTTTCGACACCTATTGCGGTACCAATAATACATGGAACTTAGCGGTCGACAAAGACCTTACTTTAGGATCAATCGTAGTCCTTGATTTACTGAAAAACGTTGCCGTAGCCTCCAACCACGTGGTTTTCTTTGATAATTATTTCAGCAGTCACGGTTTGCTAGAGGTGCTAAAAATCGTGACCAACGGGAACAATACGGGACAACCGAACCAGGAAATGTCCGCTTTCGAACGTAAAACGTTCAAAAAAAGAAAGGGGTTACTTTGAGCACATGTATGATAGCGATGCAGGCCTTCTCTTTATCAAAATGGCAGGATAATAATGCCGTTACTATGGTGACAAACTACGATACCGTAGAACCTTTACGTCACGTGAAACGCTGGTCAGCAGTTGCCAAAAATAAAATTGACGTGGCCCAACCAAATGTGTTTCAAAATTATAATCGATCAATGGGTGGCCTTGACTTACATGATCAAGGAGTTAATAATTACAGAATCTTAATTCGCGGCAGAAGGTGGTGGTGGGTGCTTTTTACTAACATGTTAAAATATGACTGTCGTCAATGCATGGAGAATCTTTCAATTGGCATCTGATAAATCCATAGGTCTACTTGATTTCGAGAGATCAATAGTTCGTTACTATTTGGCCTGTCACCAAAATCAACATTTACAGGTAACAGGGCACCTGGACAACTACCAGCAAGTGTACGTAAACATGAGGGTGGTCATTTTCCACAAAACTGG
This sequence comes from Vesta saturnalis, assembly GCA_036346205.1. Lineage (NCBI taxonomy): Eukaryota > Metazoa > Arthropoda > Insecta > Coleoptera > Lampyridae > Vesta > Vesta saturnalis. Next base: position 349,746 of record JARFJB010002096.1, read on the forward strand.
AGAAGCAATTGAGGTGTATCCAGTGCCATCAGAGGGTTAGATGGGGTTGTACAAAATGTAAGGTCACTCTTTGCATTGAACGAGATTGTTTTATAAGATATCATTCGTAAACCTTTTTTTTTTTCTTTTTTAATTACCGACAATAAAGTTTTTCGTATTTTGTGTATTTTAATCATTTGACTGTTTTAGTAGTATAAGCTCCCATTGTACTCGTTTGAGTACATATGCCTACAAGACAAACGGTAAATTTTTGGATATGGGTTACATTTAGTTTTTGTTTCAAATGAAGCTTTCGTTAAGAAAAAACAAAAAAAAAGCAAAAAATTCGAAATACAGCATTGGGTCTTAATGGGTTAATTTATTTTCAGACACTTGATTCCAAAGGCGACTAATTCGAAGTTATTTAGGATTGATATTGAGATTATAAACTTTTTCCGAAAACTTTTGTTATATACGTTAGTATTAATACTACAGAAAATGGAAATGAGAACTAATAATGCAAAATATGTAAATGAAAATTAATATATTTAACAATACGAACTGTACTTTCTATTTTCATTTATAAAATTAAAAGTGTTAAATAGTGTTTAAATAAAGGTTTTGAATTTGTTAGTTATATTTTATTTGACGTTACAAGGTACTCCTGTCATATCAATAATCAAAAAATTGTCATTTAGACTTCACGTTTCTTGAGTTGTTGATGTTGCCATGGTAACTTTAAAAAACGCGCGGTTTTGAAAGTTCGATTTAAACACGCTAATGCGTGCTTTAAATAGGTAAAATAGGGCACCAATAAAAAAAATCTTATTATGCTTTTTTGCAGTGCATCTTATTTATATGCACCCATAAAATTTGTTAAAAGAAAAGTGAATTTAAAATGGGAAAGTTCTCGTCGGTAGCGATTGGTACTACTTGTTTTTTAACTTCCCTGAAAAGCTGTCTTGGGTTTGTTACGTGTACAATTCACATTCAGTTTCGACAATGAATTGCGTTTCATTACAGATGTGACTTGCGCTCGTTACATCTCCATTTATCATTTTTATGCACCTTCTGTCTTGGATCCAAGCTAACAGTGTCACGTCATATTGACGTGAATTTGACGTTATATCATTCGTCATTATCACTTTAAAGATGACGTGATTATGACGTAATATTTGAACGTTATTATGACGTCTTTGTTCAATGTCCAATATTGACCAATAGATATGGAGCAAGAATGCAATCGTCATATGTACTGGAAGGTGAAAAGAAATATATACTAGGGAAAGCGTAAATGGGGTAATAATTCTTCCGTACGTAATTCAATTATATTTATAGAAAGCAAAAGAAATGCATGTGGCTTAAATATATTCATCGTGTTAAAAAAGTAACTATTAAAACCGTATGATTAAAACAATAGGATAGTCTTAGTCGATATGCATTCAACAAAATATAAAAGCAGCACAATAACCTGAAGTAATTCAGAGGGTATGTATTGTAGGTAATGATATCCAACAGTTGTTAAAATCTGGGCATGGTAATACCATGCACTTAGCAATAATATCGTTTACATTCCATAAATAATATTTTTTTGACAAATTTCGTACACTGTAAATATGTAAGTCCTTGGAATCGAAGGGATACTCGTACAAAGAATCATACATTTGATATTTTTTTCATAAAATCATTACATTCTGATCTATATTCACCAAAATGTTGTGAATCTGTAACACCACACCATCATAACACAAACAGAAACAGTCAGCATTAGAACGTTTATTTATATTTAATAAAAAATCATTATGTTTCAATTTTTCAAATTGTTTATAAATATGACTGTCATCAGGTAATGATCCAAAATGATGCTCTTGATCAGGGGAATTATTACCTGCAGCTAATGATTTTTAAGAAAACAAAAGGTTACCTTCAGTTAATCTACGGTGCACTTGTTGAAGCGGATTAGTAGGCCTCTTTATCAGGCGTTTTAATTGACAAGTAATTTTCAAAAGGAAATGCTGATATTTGATCTAAATTATCAAATTTTTTTGCGTCAAAACTTACATGCGACAGGATATTAACATTACAAACGACGCCGTACATTTTTTTAGAATGCTTAATAAACACTTTTAATAGATCTTCTGCATCTAACTTTTACATATGTCTATCAGACACAAGTAATGTAACACCATAATGCAATAATAGATAGTGTTCATATATAGAAACATCAATTTTGTTTTTTAATACAACTGGACCTCAATACAACAAAAAATCCTGCATTCTGTAGCCTTCCATCGCTACAGTTCAGCTAAGGCTCTTGGTTTCCTATTAAATTCTAGGGGAATGTGCCTCCTTGTCAGTAATAATCTTTGTGATACTAAATTAACTGACTATTGAATTTTAATAGTATTGGACCACCAATTCATGAATTTAAAAGTTTCCTCATGACACTTTAACAAACACAGAGCATATAGTCTAAAGGGAAAGAAGCAACTAGTCCTAGTTTCAATAATGGTGACATGCCAATATGGTGATTGTCATCAGTTTGCATTAAAAAAGATTCGTCTGTCCTTCTTGGAACAGACATTCCCTGCATAACAATTCTTCCCTTATGGTACTCCCCAGTTTCTGTGTATTTGTTGCAGGATGAATATCGACTGTGTGACCTAACTTGTGTAATAAATGCACCGGCTGCAGTATCATATATAAATGAGGATCTCTACCACATATTTTTTTTATTAAATGTAAAACCCTCTTTTAATAAATGAGAAAGCTCATCGACAAAATCTTCTAAAATCAAATCTAGTGGAGTTGGTTTTGTGTGATCACAATAAATGCCAATCACAAACGGTCCACTGTATTTATATTTCACAAGTCCTAAAATAGGCCAAAATTGGGTATTATAACTATGAAATAGTGGTAAGCCATCAATATTAAAACTTATTTTAATTATATCGCACGAATAATTGGTGTGATGAGATAAAAAAGTTTTCAAATAGTTCCTGAGTCCAAAATGACAATATTCTCCAGTTTCTAACTTCCTTATAACTGTATTAGTGGAAGTCCCGTAACAAAGTTCTTGCATCTAATGGTAATTGTGAACAAATTGGGTGAAAAATATGTAATATATCTGTTAATTAGGAGTGAGAAATTTTATGTTTGACTGAACAAAGTCGTAACTGAACAAGTACATCAACTTCTGGTATTATGTAAGCAATTATAATTTTGCAAAATATTTGGGTAAAATCTGTTTAAAGAATTCGTACCAATCCTCATAATACTAACCTGTTTGTTAGCATCACTGGTACCATAAGAAAGCCGCCTAGGATGTGATCGTTTTCGCTTGCCCTGCGCCTCCTCTATATTGCATACAACTTCCAAGAATCGTCTGAAATTGTATGGTTTTTGATAGCGCGTTCAAATTGCGCAGTCTGTTTATACGAAGGGCCAAAACACATCTTTCTTTCGTGGTATTAACCAAACCGAACTTACCAGAGCAACACTGGACTCTCCATTACTCGATGGAAATTCTACACCCACAAAAGATGCCATTATTGAATATACAAAATTAAATGCAATCAATAAATTGTAAAATAGGTTTACAATTGGAACGTGAAAAGTTGGGTTATGAAGTTAACAAGGACAAATAATTTTAGATATACATACCTTACACTATAACAAGGGTGCGGTAACTTAAAGCGTCTATATACAGTTAGAACAGCTTTATTATTTGTACAAATAACTAAAATTTTAATGGACGAAACCACACAGAACTGAAGCAATAACGCGAAAACCGCGAAAATGAATGCTTCTTTTAGTACGTAGTACGTGCTAATTATATACAGGCGCAAGGATCAACAAGCAATTCTGCCAAATGGACCAGAACGACCATAAAATATGATACGATTACAATGATTTTTTTTCCTTTTATTTAGAAAATTATAATGATGATTTTTTCCTTTTATTTAGAAATTAAAAATTACTACGACCAATGTTTGACGTCAACAAATAAACGTCCTAACCACCACGTCAATATGACGTCGATTATTCGGCGTATGACGCCGTCGACCAAAAATCACTTAATTTCGACGTCAATATGACGTGATACTGTTAGCTGGGATAGTTCAGAAGAATAAGCCAATTTTTTCTAAAAACTTGGCTGCTTTGTTATGTTAAAATGTTCTCATCGTTGGTTTACTGATTCGTCGATCCTTGCAATATTTTTTTCGAAGTGCATTTAGTTCAATATATTTGGCCTGATCTTTGTGCTTTTTGCATTTGAGTATTGTGGTTTCAGTTTTATTTTTCAGCTTATTCCACCCGACCCCAGAAGCCTGATTCTGATATTTTCTTTAATTATGCGATAAATTACGTTATTTATGTATTCCGTAAATTAGTTGTCATTAAGAAGCGAGTTGTCAGATCGCCAACATGGAGTACTTTAGGTTATGTTTCCACTACAGTTTACTTACACAGCCAAATGTTGCGAAAAGAAAATTAGATTGTTTGCAGTTTTTAGTCGCTGAGCAACAACTGCATTACATAGTAATTTACGGGGAGTGGAAGGGGGCATGAAGCAGAAGTGGTGGTGTAATGGGTTAAGGGTTGATATCTCCCCTAATAATAATTATTATTATTACCTTTGCAATTGAGGTGGTGAATTTTTCTAAGCTGAGTTCTTAAAACGTTCAAGTTTCGAAATTATCTCGTGGGGTACATAAATCGAGAAATCATAATCATGTCTGTGTCGATTGAGACAATAACCTTTTGCAGAATACCATTCTGTATAACTTCAGTACTGATAAGTTCAATATGCGATCGTTTTTTTTATGATTATTGCCGTTCCTGTATATTCAGATACTTTGGGGTTCTATAAAATTTTACATTGATTGCTTGTTGACTTGTGATTAAAAATATCCGTGATGATATTGGTTTCTTGAAAAAACATAATGTCTGGGGAATTCTTTTGCAAGAAAATAACTAAACTTTGAAACTTAATGCTGCTAAGAATACCTTTAACGTTTAGAGTAATTATTTTCATATAATCAGCCATTTTTGTTTTGTTTATTTAACCCATCTTTTTCCAATACTGCGTTTTCGCAATGTAAAATGTAGATTTTTTTTTAAATGCTAATTGCGACATAAATTAAAACATTAAACTGGATGATTAAAATAAGGATTGCACTAACTGGAAAAAAAATTTTGAATAAAAAATTATGTTATCCGTTTTTTTTGCATTTGAACTTGATTTTGGTCAAAATTGACGTGTTTTTCATACCCAGCCTTTTGTATGCATATTTGTTTTTTTGAACACTTTGAACTGTAATGGATGGATTATTCCGGATGAACATCAAAATATATATATGCAAGTCTTTATCATTTTTTAGTATTTATTATTGAAGTATTGCAAAAACGCAATATTGGCAAAATGTGGTGTTTGTCGAAACGGTACCTCACCACTATCAGATGCAGCGAGTAAACCGCTAACAATGCGGTTTCCACTTGTCCAAGTACCTGCATCGTTTGGAATTTCCAAATCCTAGCAGCGGATGTTAGATAAGTGATTCATATTAAACACCTAAAATTTTACAAACATTTGAACATATTTTACCTGAATAATATAAAATAATCATTTTGAACATTTCTGTACATTCCAAAATAAACCCTTTCGCAGACTGCGTGTGCGATTGCGCGTGCGTGTGAGTGTGCGAGTGCGTGTGTGTGCGTGTGCGTGTGCGTGTGCGTCTGCGTGTGCGTGTGCGTGTGCGTGTGCGTGTACGTGTTCTTTGAAAACTGAACTTTCAGAAGAATTCATGGTTTTTACTGTATTAGTTGCAGTACGGGGTTGAGCTGTACTTGATAGCTTTTCTAGCGTGTAGGCTGAAATGCCAATGTTTGTTGAGGCGGTTGCCATTGCATTCCTTGCGGTGGTTGTGATTGTGTCCACTGCATTTGTTGGGGATTATTAAATATAGGGTTATGATAATTTTCAATTTGTTGCGGATAATGTTGGTTGAAATTTAAAATTTACTACAAAAATCTGTAAATACATAAACGCAACACATGGCGCCCTCTAGCGGACAGAACAAACTCCAAATTTATTAGTTCTGTACATTGTTGCAAGTCATGCTCTTTCCAATGAGCTCTTGTTTGTCAAAATCGGTTAAGTAGGAAGGAAGTTACAGACATGTTTCTATGGATTAAAATATTTTTTCCCCACTACTTACCCATAGGTGATATGGAAAAATGTGCTTAACGAAAGTTGTAGAGGAAAGCGAGTGATTTCGTACGGTAAACTTTTTACTAACCGTAATCAGACAAAAATTAATAGAAAAAAATGCGATTTTTTTTGTGAGGTAATTATCGCCATCTAGCGGCAAGTTACGTGTTTAAAAATATTTTTAATCGTATTTTTGTAGCCGATTTTTTATAAATATTTTTTTAACCGAACATTGTCAGTCAACCGATTTCGCTTATTTGGCCACCCGGTACAAACTATTTATTTACAAATTTCGGTGAAAACGATCAAAAGCATTGTCCTGACGGTCAACAATGAAGTTTAATAACTTTAGTGTGTTTAAATATTTCCAAGGCCTTTATTTATTTGTCAATTTCGTTCAGAATACGGCCAAACGTTTCGTCCCAATGACTAAAAGTGAGCTTTTAGAACGCTAGGTCGTTTGTTCTCACTTGGGGGCATAGATGACCAAAAATATCATTTTCCATGGGGAAACGGCCAAGCGCATTTGCTTGATGGACGAGAACTAAATGTGACTGTTTTATGATTTTGGTAACCATTTGAGCCAAAAGGTACTCATGTACATTATTTATGTACCATTTTCGTTAGAAGTGCAGTCAAGCGCACTGCTTTGATGCATAACTGTTTTATTATTTTAGGGTGCTAGTAGTTATTGGGATCAATCGTATCCACAAGGTTTATTAATAAATTATTTTATTCGCAAAGTTTTAAGAAAATTAAATAGTTTTTAGTATGAAACCATATTTCACAGCTTCCCTTCTTCGTAGCTAAAATTTGATAAAATTCAGTTACCATATTTTACGCGTATTTTAAAATGGTAGACGTTTTGTGCAACTTTCGTTAAAAAAAGGAGTTACCTTATTGTTGTTATGTGGAAAGGCAACAGGTTTTGTTTTTATGCTATTGGACACCATTCTTTATCCATCGTATTAGAAATATTTATTTACAGTTTAATTTTGTTGAGAAAACAAATAGCCACAGTGTTATGGTAGATATACACTACATTATAAACCTTTATTATAGGACTGACCTTGTTGGGAAAAATGTGGTGAAACACCAAATTTTAGGTTTATCTTATTGGAGATCACATTGAATTCTCAGTACCGAAAACTTTGTATTATGTAGCGATTTGATTAGGAAAAAGTGTCATATTGCTGTGATTACATAAACTAAGTTTGTTCTATTGGTCACGATTTTGTGTCCGCCATATTTAAAATTTTATTTTGACACCAACTTTGTTGGGAAAACGAGTGGTCATAGTATAATAAAAAAATGGTGAATGTCAGGTATAATAAAAATGTATAAATGAATGAGTTAAACGTTATCTAAACAAATAGTCAAACTAACTAGAGATCCAAACCATTCACCAAAAATAGTGCCTTCGTCCCAGTCGGAAGATTAAAGTAGGGCGGTTCAATCTGTTGTTTTGCTTAATTACCACAATTTATGCTGATATTTCCACTTAACATGAATAGAAAAAAACTGCAATTTAACAATAATAAAAATGATCTCGGACGCCAAGTTATTTTTTAATTACGCTCGGAATAACTAAACCGAGGTCTACACTAAAAATGTTATCAAAATGTAACAAATAAAATATTTATAAACTATGTTTGTTAACAGTTAAAATGATATGGTTATGTAAAATATATTTTTAAAACCAATTGTAATAACCTTAAATTACTAAATTGTTGATATAAATACCTGTCACTAAACATAATACTTCTTGAAAACCCTGGTATTACATAAATAAATGCGGAAATGCAAACCAAGGTGATGTCATCTTGGCATCAATATTGCGCAATATCTCGAAATAACACTTTACGTGGTAAACCACACCCATAAATGGAATTTTCCTGCTAATAAATTAATCTTCATGAAATGGAGTAATCCGTTTATTGCATTTTTTAAATTTTGAATGCAGAAATTGCAATCGTAAAATCAAATGTAATTAAAGTAGAAAAGTAAAAGTAATAAAAGTGTAAATCAAAGTAAAAACAAAAGAAAGTGCCTGCAAAGAGCAAATATTTTAATTTTTGTATAATGCGTTAAAATGTATCTTACCATTAAATCAATGGCATTTTCACAAAATTTACACAACATTCATCAGGAAGTGAAAAAAAATGGACGCTTTGAAGTTGGATGATGATATAGCGGTGCGCAAGAAGTATTTGCGCAGAATAATTTAAAGTGGGAGTATAAACCTTTAAGAAGTATATACCCTTAAGAAGATATGCACTTAAGTTACACCAAAATGCAAATTAAGTTGCCTGCCACATATCTATAATGCAAAAATAATTAAAATTTTTCTTATATTTACAACTAAATGAAGAACCTAAATTACGGTACATTTTAATACAACTCAAAATGGGTTGTTACAATAGTCCTATAGTGAAATACAAATTTTATCTTATTGGACCCTACTCCGTATCCGCCATATTGCAAATATTTGTTTCCTCGGCAGTGGAAAAAGGTGGCCAAATTGTTGTAGTAATGTGATTATTGTATGTGTTAAACACCATATTGTCTCCACGACTTTGACAGTTTTATTTATAGATTAGGTTTGTTGACGTAAGGAATGAGCGTAATGCTGTGATAAGACAGACATGTCCGAATCCGCCATATTGGACGCCTTTTTTAGGGATCGATTTTGTTGGGAAACGGTGTAGTTACATTATTATTATTATAGACAGAAGGAAAATATATTGGTTTTATCCTATTAGACACCAATGTAAAGCCACCATATTGAACATCTTTTCACGGTTCATCGGATTTAAGGTTGCAATACATTATTTTGTATCCACTATACGAGTTTTACCTGTGATCCGAAAAGTAAGACGATTTATTTCGATCGGGATATTTTAAAATTTAGTGTTTCAGTGTGTTAGTTGCTCTTTTAAGTTAATTTACAAAAACGTATGTTTAAAAAATAAACCATAACTATAAAAAGAAAAACTATTGTAGTATAATAACAATAGAAAGAAGAATTTTCTTAACTGTATCTCGTACTTTCTGTGACTTGTTTAGGCCAATTGTGTTAGAAAAACATTTATTTGCCCTATCTTCATGTCAAATCATGCCATGACGAATGGCAGTAGAATGAGGGTAGAAAAGGATGTCACGTCATAAGTGGCGGGGGCTGAGTGGGGAGGGTGGCGGTCAGAGTGGTGTAAGTATGGAGGTAAAGGTGGGGTCGGTTTCTTTTCGTGGGCGATTTTCTACCGCTTGATGTCATTTTCAACCCCTTGAAGGCATTTTCACCCATAATTATTGAAACCGCAGCCACCCGGCGCGCGTTTTCTGTATTCTGATTGGAGGGCCTGTGGATGTGTCAACCCCTATCTTCTGATTGGTCCATGGACTCCCCTGGTTTCTCATTGGTTGTGGCCATTTTGTGGGTGTGGATTGACGGATTAACGGGAAATTTGAAATTGTATTCTAATAATAAGGTATTCATTCTATCTCATAAGATAGGTATACGCACCGCAGCTTGTTCTCTGGCCCTAGCCCCTGTATAGGACTCGGAACTTGTTCACGGGGTTCGGCCCATTGTCAGCTATAGGTCTCCGTTGAGAGAGACGCGAGAGATGAGATAGACGAGAGAAACGACAGAAAGCAGAGAAGCGAGCGACGCGAGAGAGAAACTAGTGAACCGAGAGAGACGAGGGAGACGAGTGATACCAGAGAGAGGCGGGAGAGACGTGAGAGGCGAGCACGGTCAACTTCCATTACAGGAAACATTCGATATTTAAAAATACATCGCTAGATGGCAACAAACAAATCTGATTTTAAAAATATACTACCAGATAGAGCCGCAATCAACTTCCATTACAGAAAACATGCACTAGTTTAAAATTACACCACTGGATGACGTCACAAACAAACAAGTCCGCTTTAAAAGTAAGTGTAGTCTAATTAGAGGGATTTTTTTCACACACAAAGAACGTGAACATCACATTTCCATTTTCAAGGACAGTCCAACTTTCACGTAATTAGCTAATTAGCGTTTTTTCAAATACATTAGATGTACTTGAATAGTAAAAGGTTGTCATTGCGGTTACATATTTGACGAAATCTAAACAATAATTACTTTATATTAATGATTGCTGGAAACCTTTATATTATAGTACTTTATATTATTCCGTTATAAACAACACGCCGAAAGTGAATATGTTGTGACCGTAAGCAACAAAAACCAGCTGTTTACCCTGTCAAGGCGTTCTTACAATACGAGTATCGACAACAACCCTGGTACGTGTTCGTTTTTTATTTTAAACCCTTACCCCTTATTTTATTTACTTTATTTAATTGCTACAGGGCTGATTTCAAGTTTGGTTATATTTGTTGTTACAGGCTAATTTAAGTGATATTATTGTTATTATGTCCTACAGTTACTTTACGAAATGAAATCGGTGTTAGTTTTAAATCACCATGTGTATTATCAAAATTGTAAATGAAAGTTAGCTGTATCTATTTAACCCCAGTGAATTTGTTCCTTTTCAAAAACGAAATAGTGGGATCAAGCATGTTTATAAATATAGGACCCTTTTTGCCAGAGGTATTTCCGATAAGATAATACTTGTATGTAAAACAATATAGTGGACTAATCCCGAATTTGGTTATATTTGTTTTTGTATAGGTATTTTTACTAGTTTACCTATAAAAAATATCTTGTCACAGTATGCAAAACGTGACTATAGTGTTACACGCCGATTTGGTGTTCGTATGTTGACAGTATTGTCGAAGGCTACCTCACAAGATGTTAAATCAATTTATTAGTTTTGAATTGTGGTTGGTGTAGCAAGTTGTACCAAACCAGTATTTTTGAATTGTAAGCTGGTTTTCGCGAGCTGTAAGTTATGATTTGAAGGAATCGATTGAAGCTGATTTGCGGATGATTGGCTGTTTTCCCACACCGGTGCCCTCACGTTTAGGGAGAGTACCGGTCAGCCTTATCTACAAAGTAAGCGGTCGCTCACAGGAGCTAGGTATATACAGCGGGAGAATCTTTACCTGAAGGTTATGAAGAATTGTAAGCTCTACTTGTTGTTTGATTTGATAGAGATTGATTCATTTGACTGTTTTGGTTAATTGCTTTAGCTGGTCTGATTGTTTGATTTGATCACGAGTGATTTGTTTGAGACTGTTGTTTAATTTGATCGAGATGCATTGATTTGGTTTGATATGCTTCGGCTAATTTTATTGATATGATTAATGTCCTTTTTTTGACAAGGGGCGAAAGCCCGAGAAAAGTTCCGCGTCCTATACCTGTCTTAAGAGATAGTATGAGGTCCCCTTATGAGAATTCAATTTCAAATTTCGCGCCAAGGGGCGAAGATCTGACCAGGAGCGACGACCCTAGAACAAGTTTAGGAGTCCTGCAACTGTCTTATCAGTTACTATGAGAGCCCCCTTACCAGAATACATTTTTAAATTCCCTGCCAAAAACAAAAATTACCTCAAAAATGGCCGACAAAGCAAGTTAGTCTATAAAATTTAATTATGAGGCATAATTCAAGCCAATCAGCTGCGAAATTTTGGGTCGTAAACCCGAGAACAGGTTCCTGCGTCCTATACCTTAATTTAATTATGACTCATGTTACGGTAACTTTCGATGGCAAAAAATTTAAAATGCAAGGGCTCGGTGGCTCAGTACAAGTAGGCAAACATTGGGGGTGGGCTAGTAAATCTAGAATTTTAAGTATGATGTTGTGAGCAATAATTGAGTAAAGAATAGTTAAGATTCTGGACGCCACGTATTTCTTGGGTGGTTGTCGTTACAGTTATAGCTTCTAGTTCGAAATACGAAGAACTAATAGCTTATAGGTGAGTGACAAATAAGTAAGCAAAATGGGGTTAACTAAATGATAATGAACATCAAAATAAATGGTAACATGAATATATAAATTCGACAAATAAGAGGGGTTCCCGTAGGGGTAGATTGTAATACAAAGGTTAAGTTAAATATTGAGTTAATATGACAGGAATAATTGAATCCAATTTACCTTATATGAACTTTTAAGCAAAATGTGCAAAATCAGTTACGTTACCGTTCCAAAATATTCAGGATTCGGTTTACTCGAGGTGAGCAAGCGATTAAGTACATCAATAATCTTACCTGAATAACTATCCTTCGGTGTCGTTTCCTTGCGCAAGTAACGTTGGCCGAAGTATACGAGCTAGATAAAAAAAAACAACAAGAAATCGGACCATAAGCCATACAGTTAGATTTTGAAGTATAAATCATGACTGTGCAGTATAGATGGCGTAAAACGCAATCTTTGAACTTAAGGAAGTAAAATGAGAATTTACTAAAATGAATAATTTCGGCGGGGCGTTACTTAATAGTTGAATAGTAAATTATTAGCAATCTTGAGGTGAAAGGACTGCAGTTTTACTGGTTGTAGTTCGTTAAAATTGAATTTCTTCGGCCGAAGCGTGAATCCATGAAAAAAATTTAAATGGCAGTGGCGTTGTTGGATGACGACGGCGCTTGATGACGTAAGGAAGTAGTAGAAAAGTAGATAAAACACGTAGTAAAACGCTACGGAAGAGAATAGGACATTAGGTGACGAAATTATACAAAAAGGAGTACTGACCTTGTAAGCTGGTAGCCACAAGCGTTTAAGTAGATATTAAGAAAACAACACTCTTGAATTCTTTAAAGACGTAAATATCACGTTAATTAAGTCACGAGAACTAGCATAAGGTTCAGGTGCAAAACTATTTGGTCATTGAACGATAAATCCGGAAATATCCGTTTTCTAGGCATACTAACGGCAGGAAACAAAAACCAAAAAAAAACGAAAACAAGGGTTCGAGACTAACGAACACAATTGCACCAACAGGAATTAAGTAAAATGTATTTGTACGCCATCTGACGGTAAAAGTAAAGACGAATGATTCCATAGAGTAGAGATTATACAAATGTAACCAATTTATATAAGAGAACATAACACTCATAACATCAAAATTTGAATTGAGGGCCAACTTGTTTATCTTTACGTAATTATATGATTATTGGGTTTCCCTGACACTTTAGACGTAATTGAATAGTGGAAGTTTGTGATTGTCTCATCAAAATTGGAAGTGAAGATCGACGTGTTTGCCTTTAAGTAATTAGGTGATTATTGGGTTTTCCTTGACGCTATAAATGTAATTGAATAGTGCAGGGTGACAGGTCCTTGAAAATGTAATTATGGTATCGGCCTTTTTACGTGACTTGCTTTTCCTGTTTAAAACCTGTCTGCGTAAAACACTACGGAATTAGATTACGCCTAACGATTACAGGGGATCTGCATGCACTTATAGCTAGGTAGAGAAAACGTTAATTAATTTAAAAAATACACCGCTAGATGGGGTCACAAATAGTCAAATCTATTATTTACAAATACACTACTAGGTGGAGCTCTGATTACAGAAAACATACATTAGATTTAAAAATATACCAGTAGATGGCCTCACAAATAGTCAAGGGTATGGCAAAGACCCCTTATTAGAATACTATTTCAAATTTCCCACCAAGGGAACGTAGATCGGGCAAGGTGCGAATACCTAGAACACGCTCCGACGTCATAAGCATGTATTATGATATAGCATGACGGCCCCACTCACTAGAATACAATTTCAAATTTCCCGCCAAAACAAAAATGCCTCCAAAACAAGTTATCCTGCAACATATAATTATGACGCATAATCAAAAATCACAATGACGCCTGAATTTAATGATGACTCAATTAACACAAATGGCGGAGAAATTTAATTTTGACGTTATAATTAAAAACAATAAAAATGGCAATGGTCGAAGACCTATAGGGGGCGAAAACCAGTGAAGAAGTTCCGGAGTCCTATACAGATGGCTAAAACCTGAGAACAAGCTGCGGTTGCGTATACCTGTCTTATGAGATAGCATGAGGACCATTTTATTATAATACAATTTCAAATGTCCTGCAATAGCCGACAAGATGACTGCCAAATGAAAATGGTAGATAAAACAAAATGGCCGTCAATCCACACCCACAAATGGTATACCAGCCACACCCACAAAATGGCCGCAACCAATCAGAAACCAGGGGGCGGAGTCCATAGAATCTAGGGGGCGTTGCCCACCCCAGGTTCTCCAATCAGGATGACTGCGGTTGACTACCATCCAGGGGCTGAACTGTCAAAGAGGCTCTTAATATAGCGAAAAGGTTGCCAATTAGGGGTGAAAATGCAAGGAGTTGAAAAAGACATCAACGGGTTGAAAATCTCCCCCGGAAAGAAGCCAACCCCACCCTTACCCGCATTCCTTACCCCCACTCTAACCCCACCCTCCTCCACCCAACCACTGATGACCTCACGTCCTATTCTTCCCTCATTCTACTAATAGCTATTATATTTCTACCAATCTTTGTTTTTAAATATTCCTACGGAAAACACCACCTTTGTTTGTGCGTTTGAACAAAAAATTTAAGAGTTTCATTGAAATTCCTTTCTTGTGGACCAACGTATATTGGAAAAACCCGATTTAAACAATTTGTTGTGAAACATCACTTTTAGAGTTTTGACAGTAAAACATCACCTATAATGGTTTCCAAGTTTTTGTTTTAAGTTAATATTCTTGGAAAAAGGTTTACTTTAATTATCTTTACGCCAAACACTTGTTACGATGATTTTTGGTCTTTTGCAAAAGCTCCGATACCCATAAACGATTTTTTTTGTGGGCCAATTGAGAAAAGTTTAATTTTCATTATTCCGACGTCAAAATACTACTTATGATAAGATTTATGTTTGAGTAAAAGACATTGAGAGCCATGGAAGTTCTTCATTTGTAGGCTAAATATTTTAGGAAAAACCCAAGCGGCACTGTTTTGGTGAACATCAGTTACGATAAGATACGTATCGTTCTGATGGACACGAGAGCTTTCTTGAAAAAAAATCGTACTTGCAATATGTTAATGTGTAAACATTAATCACTGAATTTTTGTGTTCAATGACAAGATGACTAGTAGTACAAATATATTCTGTATTTGTAATTAATTTTCTTGGGAAAAACTAATTTTCATTAGTATGGTGTCCAAACATCACCTATAATGGTTTTTTTTAGGTTTGCCCAAAAATTTTTAAATATTCTTCAGAGATTCATCATTTGCAGAGCAATCTTATTGAGTAATCATACATTTGAATCCAAAAACCAGCAACATTTCCTTTGCGGTGGGCACCATGCTATAAAAGTATAGGAAATTTCATGTAAGTTGAGTTATACGTCATTAAGTCCCAACGTTCTAAATTGTTTCTATCTCCTTTTGAGTCATGGGGGCATACGAAATAATAATATAAAAAAATTGTTGGTACTACCTAAATAAATTTATGACGTGAATCGGTTTTTCCTTGGAATTGCCTTTACATTTCACTAAGTACAGAGTATCTAATGAATTAGATTAAAATATTGAAGGTATAGTTCGCGTGTGTGTATTGTATACGCACTTCGATTTAACCTGTTTCCAGTGAACCACTTGTCAACCTACGGCTAACTTTCTTTTAATAGAATGTTATTTTCCTCCATAAGAACTCAAGGTTCTCTTATCATGTATACAACACGTACACGTTTAAAATTTTAGGCAAGAAAAACTGTTGAGCAGACGATATAGATTTGATCGCCTGATCGAGACGCATGCCACTGGCGCTCTGAGAATGTTTAAAAGTAATTTTATTGATGTTCCGATACAAGGGGTGAAGCTATATTATAGACGAGTAGAAAACAAAGCTCTAAAGGCGGGAAAATAGACCAAGAATGCAAACTTCAATTATCCCACCGAATATATATTTTTTTAATTATCCGTATTACACTACTATGTCTTTTTCTTGAAAATGTAAAAATGAATTTGGTCAAATTTATGACGATTTAAAAAAATTATCTCAAAAAACGCTTTGTCCCTAAGCAACATCGGTACACAAATATACGTTGTGTGAAGTAACATCGTAATCTCTGCAATCATAGCGTATCCTTGGTTATTTGATACTTCTACAGCAAGAATGGCTAGTTACGTGCACAAAAGAATTATGAAACTAACTCCGAAGCTCAGTCAGTCGGTTGGGCACTTGGATGCGTGGGCGGCTTGGCGTAGGAAAGTACACAGAGAGATTAAAAGGACACCAGTTGATCAAAACTTTTGTATCGCCCCTGGATCAAGGAAAGGGCTACGGCACAAGGGGAGGGACGTTACAATTAAAATAAACGCTGGACTAAGTCCAACCAGGTAAAAGGTCTGGTTAGGAATTTTTATCCTAGGCCACAGGGATAAACAAACAACTGACGATCGTTTAACACCAACTTATTTAATATAAATTTTTAATATTCGTGTTTTAACAAAAAAATATTATTTACAAGGTGGATAACCAGATAATTTTTATATAAACAGTGATAATCTAAGAAACAATAATCTGAGAAATGCGCACAATCGTTATCCTAAGTTAGGATCGCTATGTCAAAATTTAAGAGAAACTAAACAAACTAAAATAAAATCTGACCCAAATGGTCAAAACATGTGTACGAAGTTTAACAAATAACTTTAAACCGAAGTCTTAGGAAGAGCTCTCCTTAAAACTGGTATTTCAGTTTTAAATCAAACCAAAACGCACTTTACAACCCAAAATATAAATTAAAATTTCAACTAGATGTCTACCATTGCTTTTATTTTGTTGTAAGCGCAAAGAAATTAAATTTACTTGCAACTAGTAGTATAGACAAAGCAGACATAATATATACAGGTTCAGAAAGGCTGAGTTTGTCACTAGCTTTATAAGTGTAAAACATAAATTTAAATAAGCACGAAGGAAAATCTTAAGCATTAGTTTTAAACGTGTGGCTAAAGGTCATAATAAGAAAAATGGAATAGCGTCCTTATGAACCCTAGGATGCAGAACATATTCGATATATGACTTTACACAACATGGGCCTGGGAGGCCCGTTCCTTTTGTAGATGTAAATGTAAGCAACATTCGAATTATATTGCAGTAAATTGTACATAATAGTTATATTAAAGTTATTTATTGAACTATATGTTTACAAAAATATAAAATAAACTAAAAAATCTTTGTAGACCTCCTCTGCATATGTGGCAACCCCAAGTGCTTGGCCAAATCTTTCAGAAATAATCTCCGTTTGTGAGTCATCCCTTGGTTGTAGTTGAGATGTTCTTTGGAAAAAACTATATATGCGTTGAGAGCTGATACATCCACGATGTTGAAAAAAAATACTAGTGGCCAACGTTTAGTTTGCCTCTTGCAAGTATATGTTGTTACCATCTGATCCATGACATCTACTCTACCTTTCGTTTGATTATAATATAAAATTATCTCTGGTTTCTGGTTGCAACTGTCGCTGATAGAGGTATCGTGATGTATGCTACTTAATAAAAGTACGCATTTATTTTTCTTAGGCATACGTAACTTACCATAGTAACGTTTCTAAAACAAAACTTCGAAGAACATACTGGACGATCTCTACACGATTCTAGTTCTTTTTGAATGTCTCGTTTGTTTTGCCTTAGTGTACCAACAACTGTAATGTCCTTATCCAGCAGATATATAGCTAGTGGAACGCTTATAAAGAAATTATCTATCGAAAGGTTTAGTCAGGAATTATGAACACTACTCACTAACGTTTGAACAACGTCAAGTCCTAAATTCTTATGCGGTGGTTCAACAGGTTGTCGTCCCGCATAAAAAATGCCATCAATAGAATATCCCGAGCTGGATTCACACAACCAAAATACCTTGAAGCCGTATTTGGCAGGTTTGCTCGGCATATATTGTATAAATTTGCATCGACCTCGATAACCAAAAAGCT
Organism: Vesta saturnalis; assembly: GCA_036346205.1. Lineage (NCBI taxonomy): Eukaryota > Metazoa > Arthropoda > Insecta > Coleoptera > Lampyridae > Vesta > Vesta saturnalis. The sequence continues at coordinate 367,814 of JARFJB010002096.1, forward strand.
GCTCATCGATTGTCACGTTTTGATCAGGAATAATAGACGCCTGACACTGTTCAACGAAAAGATGCCAGATATAAGATATCATCGCTAATCTGTCAGTTTCTAGACGTATCTTGCGAGTTCTCTTATCATAAAACCTTAAATATCTCCTTGTTTGTTCGAATCTGGAAACTGCCATAGTTGCTCGATATGCGGGATTGGAAAATTCTTGGGAAAATAGTTCCCGCACAGCTACGTCCCAACTTCTTTCTACTTCTCCTTGAATGAGTAAGCCGAGAAAAGCACGAAGTTCTTGTAAATCAACATTTCTCCAATCCTTTGATTTATTACGACACACTCGTTTCCTTTCTAAATTCGTACAATCTACTATTTCTTGTAAAATTTGATCAGTCATAAACAGCCGAAACGCTTCTTTTGGTGTAGAACACATGTGCTTTCTTACCAAGCCAGGAGCTCGACGGATAATATTGTGTTTCTGTATTTTGCTTGTTGCTGGCTGATCTATATACCATTCTAAACCACTCGGAGCAATATAACAATTAGATGATGGACAAACTGCCGAATTGTCAGCTGTGGATGTGCTAAGAGGATCGTTCAACTCATCACTAACGGAATCATCGCTAGTGCTTAAACAATTATCAAGATCTTCTCTAAAATCTTCGTCAACGTTTACTGATTCTACTTCGCTTTCACCGGATGGCTCCTCATTTGATTCATTGGCCCATACTAAACCAGTTCCTTCAAATTTATCTTCACCAACTCTAACGCCATGATTTTGTTTACACGACGCGATTCTAGTTGTTACATAAACGCTTGTCTGAGAGCAACTAAGTGCATCTGTTGGGAATTGCACATATACGTTATTCTAATTATGCAAGCCGCAACCTGCAAATACAGGTTTATACAAAGCCACTAACACGTATACAAGTTCAGACGTATCGGCAGAAACTATTTTTACGGCAAACAAGCACATTCCTCTTTAAAAACAGAATGGGCCTCAGGAGCCCGTGTTGTGTAAAGGCAGGGTAACGGTAAAAAAAACTTTTTTTTTAATATCTGTTTCACATTTAAATCTGTTGGTATGAAAATGTATTAATATATAAACCTACAAGGCATTCCTAAAAGTACAATTCCCTGAGTAAATGAATTTCAGAGACAACAACGACATCAACGGGCCTGCCAGGCCCATGTTGTGCATCTTAGGGTTAAGATAGAGCTTGTAGCTTCAACAGTTTTAAGTGAAATGCAACACATGCATTAACCGAAATAAGCAGAACATTTATGAAATTCTTATAGGAGCAATCCCCTAAACAAGCAATCCAAATTTTGTATAACCCAAACGTTACTATAGTTTAGGACACACTCTGTACAATAAAGACCAATACACTAGGTTCAAAGTACATATCAAAACAGCTTATGGCTGAACTATCCACAGGCATAAAACTATTGAAGCAAATTGTGAATTTTTGTAACTGTAAGACTAATACATACAAAGATAATCAAAAATTGAAATTAACAACGAAGTAATTACAGGTGTAAGTAAGCCAACTCGAATTTCCACTTAAACTTAACTAACGTTTGTAGTTAGAAGAACATCACCTCGTTCCATATGATCCTAATAAAAGGTTCACCAAAACGGTTACAGGCATTAAATTTTCCAAAAAGGATAAATGTAGCAGTACAATGGTAATTCGTGATAATAGCAAGTTGTTCTCAGAGTAACCCCAGCAATTGTCTATGTAACGACAGCCTCGTCATGTAGAATTACTCAATAAAATGCACTCACCGGGTGATGTACGTGTGTCTATTACTTAGCCGAATGTATTACCAGATATAATTTATGTGTTTTAGTCAAACGGACGATACCATGTGAAAGAGTACCCATAAAATGTCCAATGCTCGGTCTTGGTGAGCAGTTGTATTTTATTTCATAACTCGGGGAAACGTTAGCTGACAATACTTGTAGTATCGGTCAATAATATCTTGAGAACGGAAGAAACCATAAAATCCAATAAGATGAAAAGAACCCATATAAACCAATTGTGTTAGAAAATGTGTTGATACGAAATTTTCCTTTTAAAATGCTTGTTATTTTACAATATTACAATATGTATTTATTGATTTTAAATTATTAATGTAACGAAAGAAAGTGGTTTGACATACCTCTTGATTCAAAGCGAATACGACCACTAACCAAATTTAATACAATGAGATATATAGAAAGCCAAGTCCAGTACCAAAACGGTTAATTTTTAAGTACTATTACAATAAAATTATAGAAATCTTCTCCATATATCATTTTCGTTTTCTAATGACGCATACATTTTCTTAAAAATGGCGTTAAACGGAAGACGAGATATTCTTCAACAAATTAGAAATTTTTAAAACTACCACATAAGCAAAAGTGTAATATACACTGTTGCCAAACTTACTAATATTGAAGTTAAAGTATAGGATGTTGCGAAATCAATAAGCATAGAAATTTCAACTCGTTCGAAAACTTCCTTACACAAAAGTTACACGTATCAGGCTCTGGTGCAGATGAAAACTTCAAACCCAATTGGCCCTTCCACACCGTCATAGCCACATTTTTAGACGACGTGTATAAGCTGAGGAAAACAAAGAATCCTGATGTAAGTATTTATTATTTGCATGCAATATCAATACAATGACATTGCTATGTAGCCATATTGAACGCGGGCGTTTGTCATAAGATACCCCATATAACTCATAACTAGCTAGAATTAATTTTCCATGAAACTGTTCCATTCGTTATAAAGAATTCACCAAACTAAGATTTAACGTCCTTAGCAGATCAAGGTGGTCTTCTTGGCACATTTATTATAGGTATTAATGAAGTTATTCCAACAATATTATTACGCCATGAACGAGGCTGGATCACACCATCTTCATTTTCTGTATCGAGGGAATCAATCGGAGTATACAATGATTTTTAATTTTTAGATCGCTTTAAGAAATTGTGTAATAGAGCACATGTCATAACAATGACAGTTGTCTTGTATGATTGTAGGATCATTGGTTTTCTCAGTACTCTAGAAACAGCTGACATAATGCCGAAACATTCTCAAGTATTCTTCGTACCAGCGAAATACGATAATTAAACACGTGCTCTCTAGATCCTTTGTTGTGAGTGCCAGCATATGGTTTCATCATGTTTTCAGTTAGAGAAAATCCACTGTCTGCTAAAAATACATAAGGTAGTGGCGTTTGTTTCTGTGGTAAGCATTCAGGTGGTGGGAACACATTTTTTTTATAAAATTCCGACGCCACCAGCACGTATTCTTCCTTGATACCCGCAATCAATAAAAATAAAATTGTAGTCAGCATCAACTAGAGCTAGCAGTACTATGCTGAATGTGCCTTGATAATGGATAAACTCTGAACCGCTGTCAATGGGGTTTGTATTAAAACACGTTTGCAGTCCACGGCTCCAAGGCAATGAGGAAAATTCGAAGTCCTTCTGAATTTCTTTTCTATCTTTAACCAGTCACATGATGCCAGTAGCAACTGAAACAAATATTAATGATTATTAGCAAATTTAAAAAAAACAGATTTCTCGTACTTAACATACTAATAAGAATAAGCACACATACACAATACCTAACGTCGATCGCGCTGCAAAGTTTTTCCTGGGGATTGAAAGTAATCGAAAGTATCTCCACGTAGAAAAACTCATTGAGATTTGTGTACTGAATTTTGGGTCGCTTTGTTGTATCTCAACTTTGAAACTTCATCCGTAACTTATCATTGAACGCATCATTAAAAGATAAAACTTGTAAAAATTGATAATTATTGACTTTTAAGACTTTAAAGATGAAGAATATTTGGAAAAACAAAGTGATGAAGAAACTCGAAGAGAAATTGAGGAGTCTGGAAACGAAGAAAAAATCAGGAAAGAGAGGAACATGGAAATTTGATCAATCACAACCTATACATTACCATAAATTGCAACAATCCCAACCGTTCTATCCTTCAATTCAACCATCGCAAAATTCCTATCCCTCTCTTTTCCCACAACTATTACCAACTATCGATTCCCATTCTTATCCACCAGCATCACCATCTTCCCATTCTTCTCTATCCCTAAAGGCATCCCAGACTGTCTATTCCCTCCTTCCACACAAGCATCACTAGCTTCCCATTCTTCACCATCCCCTCAAGCACCCAGACTTTCCATTCCCCTCGTTCCACACAAGCAACATCTGGTCATCCCTCATCATCGTTAGCTTCAACAAACTCATTAAAAGGGTATTACGAGATGGACAATCTGCTTCAAGAATTATAATATGTAGTTTTCTCAAGAATGTTTCTTAGTTTCATTTTATATATTTTCGTTCAATTAATACATATTTTAGTTAATTACTTACTTTTACTTCTTTCGCTAATTCTTGCATCAATGCTTTGCAAACATCGTCGACATACCTTGAAACTGTTTGGATAGATACCTTGAAAAGGTTAGCCAGGCTCGTGTCTCCAGAGGTCAAAAATCTGAGAGCAATAGCAAATCGTTCTCCAACAGGGCTACACTTCCTCATATTGGTGTCACCTTTTACAATATGTCTGATAATTTTATTTAGAAAATATTACATATTAAAAACATTCTACAGAAACTTTTACATTTTGTAGAAAGTTCTTTAACCAAATTAGCCAACATATCCTATCCACTATACCCAAAATTTGCAAAAATGATCAACCCATTATGTCCAGAGTTTTTTTTTTACTCAACTTATCAAGAAAACTACGTTGTGTCGTTAAGAACTTTATTGTTGAAACATAATTTAACAACATTTTTTTAAATAAACCATTCTTTGCAAAAATACATGTGACACATATGCAACGTTAGGCTATTAGGCAACCATATCAAGAAAAAAAGAGAATTGCTTCAAGATATAATATTGAAATGAATAAAATGTAATTTTAATGAGATTGTACATGAAACTGATGATTACACTCAACACACAGACCAACATCACATTTTGAGCCGATTGTCCTGGTGGTACTTGAACACCCTTCACCTGTGAATCTAATCCGTTTTTTATTAGCGATAAAAATTTGGAGATGATTTCGTTCATCATACCTAGAAACATCAGATACCCTATTTAAGTAAACACTAAATTTGGATGAGCTAGTTCTTCCGCCTGTTTTAGGGCCTTTTCCACATTTTTGTAGGTACACTTAGGCAATATGTCTTCTAAACTCTAGTTGAGAGATGTTTGAATCTTTATACTGTCTGTATGCATTACTGATACCGGCATCTATCATACAAGTAAAAATGCACCACCACTACTTCTTTCAGCGTATCCCAATTCTGTATGTCGATATATTCTGATCCAATAGATCAGTGCTACCCATATTTGTATTATATTGGCCTATCACACGTGGTTTTCTTATTTTTACAATTTTTTTTCTTTTTTGTTGTATCTTTAAACGCATGCCATCGCTTCTTCTCCACATGTCGTGGAGCGCAGAGCAACAATACTATTATCAATCCACTTAACAAACATAATACCATAATCGGAATTGATGGTTGATGCGCAGGTTCCTCTTTGAAGGTCTTGCATTTCCTTTCTACTGCGTAGTGGACAACTTTTAGGTATTCAGTCATCTCTAGATATTTCAGTTACACCATAACCTTTTAACTTTATATATATATATATATATATATATATATATATATATATATATATATATATATATATATATATATATATATAGTGATTTCCTAGTTAGTAGGCATACAGGTAAAAGCCAAAATGTGATAATATTTATTACTATTTTTATATATTTCGGTTAAAATTTTAACCTTCATCAGAAAAACGTAATTAAATGGAAAATTACTGGTGAACAAATTAATTGATTGACGTGAGTTAATTAATTAATTTGTTCACCAGTAATAAATATTATCACATTTTGGCTTTTTACCTGTATGCGTACTGGAACTAGGAAATCCCAGCATTATCCTTTTAAAAATATAACTATACCTAGTTATTAAGAATTCATTATAATTATATATATATATATATATATATATATATATATATATATATATATATATATATATTGGTAAATAGATTGTCAGTGTGTATTTGGTATGGATATTCTTTATGTGGTATTTCTTCTAACATGGACATATGTGGAGCTGTAGGTTTTCCAATAAGGGTTTCGAGTTTACTATTGGCATTGGGTTGTTTTCCTTGATAGAACTCAAAGTTCATGAAATAGCCAGTATTCTCATATAGATCCCACATTTTAAACCCAAACCTAATGGACTTCCCTCCTATGCACTGCTTACAGCCATGTGTGCCAAAATATTTAACAACAGACACATCGGAACAAAATTTTTAGAAAAATTATTGTTCAGCATATTGGCTAATGGAGGAAGCTTGTAAAGTTTATCAGTTGCATTAATTTTTGAATTGTCAGCACAATGAATGAACCGAAGAATTTGGTCACATTTGTCTCTTCTCTTAGCATTATAAGCTGTCTCGACAAGAATAGTCTGAGGATCTGGATTGTTTTTAAAAATTGCATATTTTTTCGTTTCTATAACTAGATGGTCAATAATATCACTATCAATAAACTTTTCAAACATGTCAATAGAATCGCTAAATGCTTGATTAGCACCTTTAGGAAAAGATCTTGACAATGTCCCCATTTTCTACCCAATTGATGACATCCTTAGACGATCTTCTTCAGTAGACTAATAGTGTGTTTTTCCCCATTATCGTCGCCCGTTTTCTTCATAGTTATTATCAGGACAAACAACTTTTAAATCTAACTTCAACCTTAGGTAAAAGTTAAAAATTATTATTAATTTTATTAAATACATAAATAAAAAGTTTACCTCGAGTAGGATTCGAACCTACGACCTGTACTTTGCTAGAGTACCGCGCTAACCAACTGCGCCACCAAGGTTCAAGCCCCAATCGATGTAAATTTTGTCTTTATGTATGTAGAACTGATGTAAATTCTAAATATAATTATATTTGTATGTAGAACTGATGTAAATTCTAAATATAATTATATTTAGAATTTACATCAGTCATACATAAAGACAAAATTTACATCGATTGCTTGAACCTTGGTGGCGCAGTTGGTACGTACTTAGAAGTACAGGTCGTAGGTTCGAATCTACGAGGTAAACTTTATTTATGTATTTAATAAAATTAATAACAATTTTATTTACATATTTACTTTTGAACTTATTCGTTCATAACAAAAACTTATAATAATTAGGTAAAAGTTGTCGGCCTGTTAATTACTCGTAGTACCACCTTCTTAGTCATCAAAGTACTCGTCAGTTAAATCACTAACTTCAGGAGGTTCAATAAAACTTGTTCAGCATCATCGATATATGTCATTTCGATAGTTTCCTCACGTGTTAGGCTGTCCCTGCAAGTAATAAGTAAACATTTTTGAGATGTACCCCGTAAAGCCTAGCATTACATATATGTAACACTAAACTTTATAACAATCCCTAATGACAGTATTCACATAAAATATCAAGAATTTACTATTTTTAGAAAGCTACACCAAATATTACAGAATTTGTACGCAGCGTTATTATTTATTTGTACTTACCCTAATGTAATCCCTAATCCATCTCGTCACAGTAGCTGGTAATATATCTTAAAAATAACTTAAAGTGACTAGTATTTAATGATTCAACACTGCCATCTATCCTCTAGTTGTTCAAGTTTAGGTGTAGGAGTCAGGAACCTAGATCTCTGTAAGCGTTACATACATGCAACGCTAGGGTATAATGGGTTAAAATTACGGAGCGGCTCGGCTGGTGATATTACCCACCGTGGGAAGCCAACTTAAGGTATCATTCTGTATTGTTATATTTTGTATTTAGCCACTAAGCTTATCTTAACTATTAAGATAATTAAGATTAAGATTAAGATTTTTAATTTAAATTATGAAAAAAATTGTGTACTTCTAAACAGTGTCGATACTTGAATAGTCAATACTTTGCAACCTAAGTGTGATTACAGAACAAACTATTATGATAGGTACGTGACTCTGCTACCGCCATACTTTGTAGAGGTATGTATTATGATATGATGATTTGTGAACTACAACGGCTGGCCCTTTAAATGTGTTAATAATTTATTTTAAAACCAATTCAATATATTCTTTTGATTTATCTCTCACGATAATCCCCGTTTGCTTTAGAAACGAATAAGGCTAAAGGCAGTAATTTAAGTTTTGAAACCAGAAAAATTTTACAGGGTGTCATATCTGGAAACCACAGTGCTTGTTGGATGGTATTTACTGCGTGTTTTGTCAAATAGTGAGCTACAATGCGTGTCTTATGAAAGGGAGCGTTATAATGGTGCAGAATCCATGAGTTGTGTTTCCATAATTCCCGTCGTCTTCTACGCACAGCGTCTCTCAGATGCCTGATTACGGTTAGGTAATACTCCTTATTCCCTATTTGATCCGTTACCACGTACTCATAATGAACAAAGCCTCATATAACAGTAAACATAATGATGATTTTTGATCGACTTTTGACGCGATTTTTTCGGATTTGGTTCATTTTCACAGCGCCACTCGTCGCATCTTGACGTCATATTGGTAAACATATGTTTCCTCGTCAGTAAATATGCGTTTCATCATCGTTCGTTTGTTACTTCGAAAATCATCTCCTGGGCCACTGCCTTTACTAACTATTGTTGAACCAAATTTAGGTCTTTTGACACAATTAGTGATGCACCGCGTTTCAAGTTCAAAATATACACTACAACGTGCTGCACTGATCCATATGCGATATTTAGCTTACCAGCTATCTACCTGAAGCTTGCATGATGATTTTGAAAAACGATTTTTTTACCTTTTTCGACGTTATCATCGGTTATAGACGTCCAAGGGCGTCTATTACGAGGTGCACCTTCAACATCCTTGAGACCGTTTTTGAATTCCGAATGCCACTCTTATGCTCGTGTTTTCGAGAGAGCAAAATCGTTGTAGCCTTTTTCTAGCATTTTTAATGCGTTGGAAGAAATAAGCTCTTTGTTGAATTTGTTTTTCCATCTTGGAATACGACAAACAGCTACTAACGATACAAATGGCGCTCACGTTTGGCAGAAGTGTCGAGTAAATGTTTACCAAGCTGAGAGAACAATAGTTTTATCTTACAGATGTAGTTATTGAAGCACCTTAAACCATTGTTTTCGGAGACGGAAATCAAACATTATTCACATGTAAACTAAAGTAATCACTAGTGAGTAAGCTTGATAGCTGTCAGTTGTTATAAAAATTCATTTTTATTAATTTCTTCAAATCAATGAAAATTGTGAAAGAAATAATGAACTGTTTATTTCATAATTTCTATAACAATCTTTGGTAACTACGAAAAATGATACATGCTACGATATAATTTTCATTAGGTATTTGTTGAGTGAAATTAATTTCTTCTATGCACCTGTAAGATAAAACGTCGTACTGTATGTGAGCGAAATGACATTATGAAACTCGTGAAAGTGTTCAACTCGGCTGCTAACGCACGCTCATAGGTCAAAGTGCTCTCTCGCATATAAAGATGCATTTCTCCCACTTATAACTGGTGTTGGGCACTATCGAATGAAAACCACTAGAGAATAAATTACTTTTTTGAAAAAAAAAAACTGTCGAAAAATTTACTATCTGATGAATGTACAGTCGAACTGAAATTTCACGATTTTAGTAGCACTAGAGTACTTACACTGTAAATGCGGTTGTATTAAGCATTCCAAGCTGGTTCGCAATTTCTCGAGAATTTTCAACAACTTAATACATTTGCAGTATGTTAATTTTCAAACACACTTCTTTGAATATTGGCTTCGTCATTTTTGGCGCATTTACACAAAGGAAGCACCGTTCCTATATTTTCAAACTTGGTAATAATTCTTCCAATTGTAGTATTGCTAGGAATGGGGCGGTTTGAATTTTTTGCGCTAATAATGCACTTGCTGTGCGCGTGTTATTTCAGGAATAAAACATTTGTACAATCTCTGTTCTTTCTGAAACAGGGTACGGCATTTTTAATTCTATTGTTATGACTAATAGACTGACAACATGGCAGTATTTATAATAATTTTGAACATTTAATTACTATCCTGGTGCTGTGCCGGAATGGTACACAATTTTTGCAATTCTTGAAATTAGCGTAATATATATATATATATATATATATATATATATATATATATATATATATATATATATATATATATATATATATATATATTGGATTACTCAGTGGCTCAGCGGTAAAAGTGTCAGACATCTACGTAAAAGAGACCAAAGTTCGAATCTGAAAGTAGTCGAGTGCTTGGGAGAAAATCATAACACATGAATTCGAATCAAGTGCGAAAACAGTCCTTCTCAAGACTAAGCCTGATGACAGCAGCAGGGACCGCTTACGAAACGCGCGTGCTATAAAAGCAAAAACTGTGGAAATAGGTCGATCAACTCAACTAATATGAGACCACAATTAACAAACACTTAGAATACAGTACTAGAGAAGGCTTAAATACCATAATTTGTCTGCTTGTGTATGCAAGTGCCCAGAAAAATGTTTGACTCCAACAAATATGGTTCAAGTTATCGCAATAACGGTGAGCTGCGAGAGGATTGAGTTTCTACGACACAATCTTCGTTTCTCCTGGTTTTGATGATAACTCCACACAAATAAACAAACAGCGGTGGGCATATATAGGTCAGGTGAAGTTCGTATTTTATTGCAATGTATCGTACAAACCAGGCAATTACGTTACTACTGCTGAGAAAACATCAAATAACTCAACTTATTTTTTTGCTTTTTTTCTACCGCAATGTTTTCTTGTTTAGCAAGAAAGTAACAATGGATTAACTTATTGTTTCATCACAACATTATCAACATGTATTGTAAAATTTGATTGGTGCAGATATTTCCTATCAAGTTTTACTTCAATACTTTCTCTTTAAAATCGTATTTAACCATTCACCAATACGTAGGGGTTTTAATCGATCTTACTCAAAATAAGCAATTTCAGATCGATCATTAGACAAAATACCCAAAGGTCGATTAATTTTAAATGGCGTACTCCTTTATACAATTTCACACAAAGTAACACTCAAAGTTTATACTGTTGGTTCTCTTTTAACCCTCTAAACTGTAAGGAATCACAATTTAAACAAATAAATTAGAGTAAGTTAATTAATGGATATGCGAAAATATTTACGAAGATTGCTTCGATAAGCAGCACAAGAAAGAAACTAATTCTTATAAATTCCCTAAATCTTATAATCTGAACATATAGAATCAGGTAAAAAGTTGATTATCCTAAATACCTGAATGAAATTTAACCATATAAACAATAATATCTGTAAGGATAATGTAAATTCTATCATTCAAAAAGCTAAGATTATTCTTACATCAATAAATTTGGTAGTCCTTATCCGGTGCATGGTAGTGCCCACTGGAGGTCATTTACAACAAGCAATTTTAAATCCACACTTGTCACAAAAAAGAAGACGGCCATAATATGTATGTAATTTGACCGACGCGGCATTCACTACCCTAACTGTCCGATGTTCAATCACGCCTTACACGCATACAACGAATGGGACAATCTGATGTATTGTGTAACTTTCAACATAAATGTTTATCACAGTATATATGTACTTACACGTGTATATTAAAATTCTTAACTGATTCTACACAATCGATTTAGTACTGTTAACAATCACAGTACTTAAGTCAATAATACGTTAATTTATAAATAATTATTTAGACACTTTTATTTAATTACATAAAGGATCACTTTCGCGAGGGTACACAATACCTTTTTAGTTCCGATGTTTGTTGTTTACTTTAAGTCTGTTTCAACACTTCTTAAATTTAGAAAGAAAACCGCACTAGTATTTTCCTTCAATTCACAATAACTCCTTTCAATTGTAAATGTTTAATTACGTCATCCTCAATTTTTTTTTTGTCAGTCAACTAATATGCACTGCAACGCTAATTATTTACAAATCAACCCTGTGCTGATCGTTTTAGCGTCTCTCCAAAAACTTCGCGTACGATTCCATCTTTAATGTATCTCATTTGCCGAGCTACATCTGTATAGCTTAGCAGGCTCTCCCTTAAATACGCACGGTCATCCATTTTGATCAACGTCATCAAATTTTTCGCGCTAAAATCACAATCAACCTCTCACGAAAGAGCTCCCATTTCGCGTGTGTGGCGAGTGGAATGCCTGAAAATGGAACCAGACGCAAACGATATTAGAAAATGAATTTGTTTGCAAAATTTAACACCATTTGTCCTGGAGTATGCATTCAATTTTTATCGCGCAATGTTACGACATTTATACAAGCAAAAATATACATACATATTCTCTTCTACACTTTAACACATCAACACATTATAAATTCACCCGCTGATATCTTTTATATTATCTTAATACCGCATTCCGTAGCAGATAGTAGCAAATTCGGTAGCCTTTACCATTATCGTCTCGATAGGGGATTTACAAAAGTATCGTTTCTCAATCAAATGTAATATTTTCAACGTTTAGATCTACATATAACATTTAAACACTCTTTTACAAGATACATAACGCTTTACTAAGATTCGAGTGAGGTAGCATATACAATAATTTACAATCCGCACAAACTAACGTTCATTCACTATTAAAAATGCGTTCTACGCACAACACAAGACTACATATTTACAGTGCGTCAAAATAACGTCACAAGGATAATGAGGCGGAGCTCCGTCCTGCATGAGCCACTTATCTATCCTTCGATCAAGTGACAATTCCTCGAGATCGTCGAAAAGTGTAGTTTGTAGAAAATCTAAATACGAGTTACCTTTCAAATTGTCTGGTAATTCATAAGCATCTCGAAATATACCGCACCATATATTAATCTTGAATTCACGTTGAAAATGTAATTCCCTGAATGTATGGGGATTTCAAATATCTCAGCTGTGGATGTTTCTCCAGCTAAACACATCTGTACGTGTAAATGTGGCCTCGTCAGTAATAATAATTTTTTAAATAAAATTACGATTTTCATTTCTTCATTTATCATCCACTGAGTAAAATTCAATCGTAAAGGATAATGTCTTTGCAATACAATTTATTTATACGGGTGTAAAGTGGTAATGTCGTAGATTTTCTTTTTGCAGTACTCAAAAAACTGAAGAATTGTTTGCTTCATATATATATATATATATATATATATATATATATATATATATATATATATATATATATATATATGGAACAATGGAAAACGGTTATAGTTCCACAAATTAATCTTACAATTGACGAACAGCTAGTTAGTTTTGGAGGTAGATGTGCATTCATTCAGTATGCCAGCACGGTAAAGGTTTGTTGTTGGACTAACAACAGTAGGAACAATAAGAAAAAATAAGAGAGATATTCCTACAGACATGAAGGCAGATAAAGATAGATCCGTTTATTCATCTTGTTTTTTGGCTTTCATGATACTATAACGCTAGTGGTCTCTAAAAAAATAGAGCAGGGATATTACTCAGTAAAATACAAAACGACGATAAGGTTGATATAACACAACACTTTTGTAACAAAACTAAAGGTGGGGTGACGAACAACTGGTTAGTTTTCGGGGAAGATGTGCACTCATTCAGTATGCCAAGCAAACGAGTCAAACATGGCCAACTGTAAGATTAATTTGTGGAACTATAACCGTTTTCGATATATATATATATATATATATATATATATATATATATATATATATATATATATATATATATATATATATATATATATAATATATATATATATATATATATATATATTATATATATATATATATTAAATCTAAATTAGTGGATGTAGCCAAAAGGTTTAGGGCAGGAAAATTAAGACTCTTTTACTTAATTGAGAGCTTTCGGAATTCTTTATTCCTTCGTCAGTCAAAATTCTACAATAGGTATTAAATTATTCTAAGTTATATAAGGTACAAAAATCGATAACTTACAGTATGTGAGGTTGCTATTTAAAAAACTTGCAAACGTTGATAATAATAAGATTAATTTTGCAAATATTGAAACATTAAAATTTAATGTGCTGTAATTTATGGGTGACAGTTTGTGTATATACATGGTAATGAAATGGATATTTGCCCTTTATTAAAAAATATATTGATGACATCATATGTGTCATACCTCAAAATTCTGAAAATGAAATTCTAACTGTTTTTAATAACTATAATACAAATATTCAGTTTGCAACAGAAGAAGGAGCGAATAGCAGTGTTCCCTTCCTCGATACTAAACTTATCAGAACTGAAAATAATACAATAATATTAGACTGGTATAACAAACCTTCCAGTTCTAATAGATATATGAATTATTTCTCACATCACACCGAGAAAAAGAAACTGAACATAGTATTGATGTTAAAAAACAGAATTACTAAAATTTGCCATCCAACGCTAAGGAACTATAACCTAAAAAAATTATACGACCTATTTATTAACAACTCATATCCACCAAAAATTGAAAAAAACTAATTTTTTCTACAACTAACATACAAACAAAAAAAGATAACAATATTGAGTCATAATAACTCAAACAATCAAAACATTAATGAAATATATAGATCATTTCCATACATTACAGAAGTTACTCCCAAAATTATAAATATTTTAAAGTAAGAAGAAAATATTATAATAGTGTCTCGCCCTACAAAAAAGATTGGTAATCTCTTTTCAAAATTAAAAGATAAAGTTGAAACTAAAGATAAAACTAATGTAGTTTACAAAATTGATTATAATAACTGTCATCTAAAATACATAGACATAAAGACATCTAGAAACATAAAGTATACGCTAACAGTAGTACGGGGACACCATCCGCCATCTTGGATTTTGACGTCACAAGCCCGCCCACGTGGGGGGCCGGTTTTTCCACCCTTATTTTTACACGCTCACGTGTGAGACCGGATTTTCAACCCTTATTTTTACTCGCTTACGTGGGGGACCGTATTTTCCACCCTTATTTTTATATATCCACGTGTGAGACCGGATTTTCAACCCTTATTTTTACTCGCTTACGTGGGGGACCGTATTTTCCACCCTTATTTTTATATATCCACGTGTGAGACAGGATTTTCATCCCTAATTATTTTTACACATCCACGTGTGAGACCGGATTTTCCACCCTTATTTTCGCACATCCACGTGTGAGACCGGATTTTCTACCCTTATTTTATATACCCCGTGTGAGACCATATTTTCAACCCTAATTATTTTTTACACATCCACGTGTGAGACAGGATTTTCATCCCTATTTTTACACATCCACGCGTGACACCGTGTTTTCAACCCTAATTATTTCTTTTCGGGGCCTTTTTGACAGCTAGGGCTTTGCTAACGTGAGGACAGGGGTGGGAGCCGGTCTTGGCTTAGAACTGTATTAAGGACTGGAGCTTAGGGTTGGTCTAAGGATAAGTCTTAGAGTTTGGCCTTGGTGGTGGAGCTAGTGTTTAGAACTGTATTTAGGGTTGGACCTGGGGCAGGACTTGGACTTGGTCTTAGAGTTATTTCTAGTAATTATCTTCAACCTTAATTAAGGTCCTTTTGGTTGTAACCCTGGAGGCTGCACACGCATACAATAATTGCATAATTAATAAGATATTATTATCGCTATTATTTTGAAAAATGGTCATATGTTATTGGATGACCTATACGAGAAACGTTTCTAATAAGGAGGTGAGATAAGCAGATAGGATTAACCATACGCGGGGGAAATTTGAATGACAGTAAAATTTAATTATAGAACACTTATTTTTATCATCGTAATTAAAAAATCCTCAGTGAACTATAAAAAATTACTGCCATTCCTAATGAAACAAAAAAAAAATTTTATTAAGTTAATTACATAACAGTTTGTCTTTTCTTAAACGATTATTAAAAAAAAACATAGTTTTACCTGCATTGAAAATAATATCCATACGTCCGTTAAAAAATGTTGTACGCCTTAATATTTTAAAGAAACTTAATGCTTGTGTTTTATAACTGTAATTAAAAATCTGTAAATAAATAAAAGGATTAACACAACACATACCAGATCTGTAACGTTTTAAGGCACTGAGTGATGGTCACTGCTTTGTGTTATTTGTCAACTAAACTTTCTAGTTGTGTAAAAACTAGCTATTGATTTTCCATCATTAGAATGTAAAATATACAATCTCATTGTCTTTATTGCACTTGCAGCAACATACATTTACCTTTCTCTTAAAATAAATCGGTTTGAAAAATATTCGTATACGGACACACAAAGTGTTTTTATAAAACCATATTAAGTGTTTGGAATGTTTAAAATTCCATAACATTTTGTAGTAAGAAATTACTGCTCACGTTTACTAATTACCGTGTAATTATATAACTTTTTAAATTTAATAGTCTAAAACCAATATAATATAAATAATTTCTTTTAAAAACACTAAATAATAAATTTTATAACACGATTTAAAAACACACATGCCGAATTAAAAGAAAAAACAGTATGTATTACGCAATTCTTAATTAAAAAGTAAGGTACTAAAAAATATCTTTATTTATCAGAATAGAATCGTTGGATAACAGTCGTTAAACAATATTTTAATTATCTCATCATTTACAATTAAACATGTAGTGAAAAACTTATTTACAAAATCAATCATTGATAAACTATGTAATCTAAAATATAGAAACACTAAGACATAAAATCCACACACATCCGAATGATAGTCCTGTATATTTTATTGTATACGAAACATCGGGAATTCTTCTCTAGGAAGCGTAAATGATATCCTTGCGGTGCTCGTCCAAAGGAATCAAAATACTCCCCGTTACCATTCTCGTCAATGTAGATAGCGGTCCAATGCTGACCGGGCTTGTTTGCAGGATCCGTGTTTACGATAATTGCACACGGTCGAGGTGCGTGTCTCGGTAGTTGATTAGAAGCATACAAGCCGAAATACATTCTTCTTGTGGCTGGGGATCGATTTCAAGCATCTCAACACTTGTACCGCATACATCCTTAGAATTGGAATGTGTCCAGTCTTGCAATAGTAATGCGTTTTCCAGTGCACACATAGGCTCGGTGATTTTATGGCTTAAACAGCTATATGCTTTTGCTTCCTTTTTCAACTGTTTAATCGACGGGCAACCAGTCTCCTCCAGGTTTACTATAGGTTTGTTAAGAAACCTTAAAACTGCTGTTTTCACTGCCCTTAACGTGAATTTTGTTAAATGGCCGCAGCACTCTCATCAACTCCTCACGAAATTGTTGTAATGTACATGACCCACCACCATTTCAAGCCATGATAATTATCTTCCATAAATTTTATCTGTCGTGACATGGATCCTGATATAAAGTAGCCTCGTGGTGGTTTTATTAGCATCAACGATAAACGACCCTGATCTGTAACCACGGCAATTTCTTTCGGTATGAATTCGTTGTTAACTCCACTAAACCCTTGCATGTCCAAATATGCGTCCATCTTCTATCGGCTGCTGCTGTACACTGAAGCCTGCAGGTTAGAGCTACCACTTTTAACAGCTAAAATCCACAACGACATTCCGATGTTTATCGATCTCGATCACATTATCGAATTCTGCATACACCAAACAGTTAACGGTTACGGTGAGCGCTTCTTCAAACCCGACTTCCAGCCGAAGGAGCCGTTTCTAACTAAATTCCAGTGCGTGCTAGCGTTTGCAGACAGGTCAGGTGTTAGGTCAAAGGCCATTAAACAGTAGCCGCGGGGGTAATCACCTCTCGATATATCGTTACCTTCATTCAAAAAATGAATACCCGTACCAGAGAATAAGGTGTGGTACGCTCTTACGTATAAACCATTAGCTGTAAAGTCCGGTTGTAAGGCCTTCGAAGGAATTTGCTGTCCGTCAATATATAATGACATGTAGTTAATATTGCAGTGATGAAAATTGAACGGATTTGAGGGGTAGTCACCGTTGAAGGCTTTATTTGCTACAAAGCCTACGATGCATCGTTTAGGTAGCTGACCTAGGAAAACATTATCCAATGATTTTCGCTGTATGCCTGCAGGTATAGTTAACACTTTTACGTCGGTCCTTGTAACAGGATATTTTGCAGCTGTTGTTTCTAAAGCTTTAGCGTGCGCGATTAGAACAGTTGGATTGATCCGCATACGTCTTACCAGTAAACTAGCGTCTATAATTCGTGTCTTGTAATTTAAAGCGTGTGCCGCCATTAGACTAAAGGTATCTCTTGATCGCACAAATTTAGTCTTTAACTCAACACCGCTTATGAGAAACTTTTCTTGATTAAACAAATCCGAGTGTACGTGACCAATCATCTCTATCTGTTTCCCGGTAGCCGCAAGTGCTTGACGTTTCGCGAAACTGTTATTAGCGTTTCCCAGAGCATTCATCTGTCCGGCTGTATCATTATGCCATAAGGTACATCCTAGATGTGAACTCTTGGCCTCCTTTCCATAATTTAGCAGCGTTTCGATATATGAACGGTAGGCGTAGGTGTTGTTTGGTTGTGACACCATCTTCTGATTTAAGTAAACCTCCACCTGCGAGAAAAGCGAATGCATCCAATTGTTTACCGGTGCTACAACATCAGCGTCTGTAAGAGCTGTATCATCATGTTTTAGAACTTTAGCTGTAATGTATAGCATAGTCTGGCTTAAATCTATATAATCGTTTCCATTTCCGGGGACTACAAATTCTATTGGGGCGTCATCACTCAGAGCTGATAAGGGCTTGTAAAATACCCATTCACCACTCTCGATACTTGTCTGTGTCGCTGGTAAAGCGAACAAATCCAATTCGGACTTGACGCATTCACACGATTGAGCATGTAGAAAAGCCCTTATCTTGAAAATATATCGTCGTAAGCAGGCTTCTTCTTAGCAACAACTCTCAGTTGAGACTGATTATTATCAGCCAGACGTACTCTTTTATAACCCGAACCCTCCATCATTTTATCGATTTTCTCGTCGGTTTTACGTTTAAGGATTCGTTTCAAGAAAGATTTCACGAGGCAGGTAGAAACCTTAAACGTAAAACCGACGAGAAAATCGATAAAATTATATATTAACTACATGTCATTATATATTGACGGACAGCAAATTCCTTCGAAGGCCTTACAACCGGACTTTACAGCTAATGGTTTATACGTAAGAGCGTACCACACCTTATTCTCTGGTACGGGTATTCATTTTTTGAATGAAGGTAACGATATATCGAGAGGTGATTACCCCCGCGGCTACTGTTTAATGGCCTTTGACCTAACACCTGACCTGTCTGCAAACGCTAGCACGCACTGGAATTTAGTTAGAAACGGCTCCCTTCGGCTGGAAGTCGGGTTTGAAGAAGCGCTCACCGTAACCGTTAACTGTTTGGTGTATGCAGAATTCGATAATGTGATCGAGATCGATAAACATCGGAATGTCGTTGTGGATTTTAGCTGTTAAAAGTGGTAGCTCTAACCTGCAGGCTTCAGTGTACAGCAGCAGCCGATAGAAGATGGACGCATATTTGGACATGCAAGGGTTTAGTGGAGTTAACAACGAATTCATACCGAAAGAAATTGCCGTGGTTACAGATCAGGGTCGTTTATCGTTGATGCTAATAAAACCACCACGAGGCTACTTTATATCAGGATCCATGTCACGACAGATAAAATTTATGGAAGATAATTATCATGGCTTGAAATGGTGGTGGGGTCATGTACATTACAACAATTTTCGTGAGGAGTTGATGAGAGTGCTGCGGCCATTTAACAAAATTCACGTTAAGGGCAGTGAAAACAGCAGTTTTAAGGTTTCTTAACAAACCTATAGTAAACCTGGAGGAGACTGGTTGCCCGTCGATTAAACAGTTGAAAAAGGAAGCAAAAGCATATAGCTGTTTAAGCCATAACATCACCGAGCCTATGTGTGCACTGGAAAACGCATTACTATTGCAAGACTGGACACATTCCAATTCTAAGGATGTATGCGGTACAAGTGTTGAGATGCTTGAAATCGATCCCCAGCCACAAGAAGAATGTATTTCGGCTTGTATGCTTCTAATCAACTACCGAGACACGCACCTCGACCGTGTGCAATTATCGTAAACACGGATCCTGCAAACAAGCCCGGTCAGCATTGGACCGCTATCTACATTGACGAGAATGGTAACGGGAGTATTTTGATTCCTTTGGACGAGCACCGCAAGGATATCATTTACGCTTCCTAGAGAAGAATTCTGATGTTTCGTATACAATAAAATAATACTACAGGACTATCATTCGGATGTGTGTGGATTTTATGTCTTAGTGTTTCTATATTTTAGATTACATAGTTTATCAATGATTGATTTTGTAAATAAGTTTTTCACTACATGTTTAATTGTAAATGATGAGATAATTAAAATATTGTTTAACGACTGTTATCCAACGATTCTATTCTGATAAATAAAGATATTTTTTAGTACCTTACTTTTTTAATTAAGAATTGCGTAATACATACTGTTTTTTTCTTTTAATTCGGCATGTGTGTTTTTTTAAATCGTGTTATAAAATTTATTATTTAGTGTTTTTTAAAAGAAATTATTTATATTATATTGGTTTTTTAGACTATTAAATTTAACAAAGTTATATAATTACACGGTAATTAGTAAACGTGAGCAGTAATTTCTTACTACAAAATGTTATGGAATTTTAAACATTCCAAACACTTAATATGGTTTTATAAAAAACACTTTGTGTGTCCGTATACGAATATTTTTTCAAACCGATTTATTTTAAGAGAAAGGTAAATGTATGTTGCTGCAAGTGCAATAAAGACAATGAGATTGTATATTTTACATTCTAATGATGGAAAATCAATAGCTAGTTTTTACACAACTAGAAAGTTTAG
This sequence comes from Vesta saturnalis, assembly GCA_036346205.1. Classification (NCBI taxonomy): domain Eukaryota; kingdom Metazoa; phylum Arthropoda; class Insecta; order Coleoptera; family Lampyridae; genus Vesta; species Vesta saturnalis. Next base: position 388,738 of record JARFJB010002096.1, read on the forward strand.
TTGACAAATAACACAAAAGCAGTGACCATCACTCAGTGCCTTAAAACGTTACAGATCTGGTATGTGTTGTGTTAATCCTTTTATTTATTTACAGATTTTTAATTACAGTTATAAAACACAAGCATTAAGTTTCTTTAAAATATTAAGGCGTACAACATTTTTTAACGGACGTATGGATATTATTTTCAATGCAGGTAAAACTATGTTTTTTAATAATCGTTTAAGAAAAGACAAACTGTTATGTAATTAACTTAATAAAATGTTTTTTTGTTTCATTAGGAATGGCAGTAATTTTTATAGTTCACTGAGGATTTTTAATTACGATAATAAAAATAAGTGTTCTATAATTAAATTTTACTGTCATTCAAATTTCCCCCGCGTATGGTTAATCCTATCTGCTTATCTCACCTCCTTATTAGAAACGTTTCTCGTATAGGTCATCCAATAACATATGACCATTTTTCAAAATAATAGGAGCGATAATAATATCTTATTAATTATGCAATTATTGTATGCGTGTGCAGCCTCCAGGGGTTACAACCAAAAGGACCTTAATTAAGGTTGAAGATAATTACTAGAAATAACTCTAAGACCAAGTCCAAGTCCTGCCCCAGGTCCAACCCTAAATACAGTTCTAAACACTAGCTCCACCACCAAGGCCAAACTCTAAGACTTATCCTTAGACCAACCCTAAGCTCCAGTCCTTAATACAGTTCTAAGCCAAGACCGGCTCCCACCCCTGTCCTCACGTTAGCAAAAGCCCTAGCTGTCAAAAAAAGGCCCCCGAAAAGAAATAATTAGGGTTGAAAACACGGTGTCACGCGTGGATGTGTAAAAATAGGGATGAAAATCCTGTCTCACACGTGGATGTGTAAAAATAGGGTTGAAAATATGGTCTCACACGGGGTATATAAAATAAGGGTAGAAAATCCGGTCTCACACGTGGATGTGCGAAAATAAGGGTGGAAAATCCGGTCTCACACGTGGATGTGTAAAAATAATTAGGGATGAAAATCCTGTCTCACACGTGGATATATAAAAATAAGGGTGGAAAATACGGTCCCCCACGTAAGCGAGTAAAAATAAGGGTTGAAAATCCGGTCTCACACGTGGATATATAAAAATAAGGGTGGAAAATACGGTCCCCCACGTAAGCGAGTAAAAATAAGGGTTGAAAATCCGGTCTCACACGTGAGCGTGTAAAAATAAGGGTGGAAAAACCGGCCCCCCACGTGGGCGGGCTTGTGACGTCAAAATCCAAGATGGCGGATGGTGTCCCCGTACTACTGCTAACCTCCCATCGTAGTGATATTAAAGTCAGAAAGGATGCATCCGCCCTTTCAGAACACTCTAATCAAACAGGACACCTTCCTGACTTTAATAACATCAAAATTCTTGAAATTGAAACTAATTTGTTCAAAAGGTCTTTCTTAGAAATGGCTCATATTCATTGTGAACAAAATTCTATGAATAAAAGGACTGATATTCAAAACCTAAATGTAATTTATTCAAACATATTATAATTAGATAACCAACGTCAACTAAATAAATAATTAAATAAATAAACAATTAAGATAGTCCACTTCCAACAACTCTATTTCTTTATCCATTTCGTTACCACGTATATACACAAACTGTCAATCATAAATTACATCACATTAAATTTTAATGTTTCAATATTTTCAAAATTAATCTTTTTATTATCAATGTTTGCAAGTTTTTTAAACAGCAACCTCACATACTGTAAGTTATCGATTTTTGTACCTTATATAACTTACAATAATTTAATGCCTATTGTAGAATTTTGACTGACGAAGGAATAAAGAATTCCGAAAGCTCTCAATTAAGTAAAAAGAGTTAATTTTTCTACCCTAAACCTTTTGGCTGCATCCCCACTAATTTAGTCTTTAATGTTTAACTAGTCAGCCACAACTACTTCTATATATATATATATATATATATATATATATATATATATATATATATATATATATAACATATTAGTTCATAATCATTGTTGACGGGTTTTAAACCACAAAAACATTTTTATATTTTCGAGTCAGTTGACAGACATGCACGCTTTATATATTGGATTGTACTGTTTGCCAGCAAAAGTCCACGTACGGGTGTATCCGAATTTTATTCAACTCCAGCCATAACCATCAGACCAAAAAAGGCATCCATGTCATATTTTTGGATGGGTCGCCAAATTTTATTCCTTACAGTACATTCTCGAACAGCTTCTCGATTGGTGCACATAACTATTTCGTCTCTCATATCTAACGTAATAAACTTTCTCCAGACATCTAAACGTGTAAAAATGCTTCATTTTTGCTTTGGTCCTAAGTTAAGTGCACTATACAATGGAGACGTCTTTTACCGATTTATTTGGCTGCCTTTCCTCCATTTTTTACCATTTAGCGCAGTCAGAATCGTTATAATTTTCGCAAGGTAAACCCTCAACACTAAAACTTTCATTGTGGCTTTCGTTCTCTGACAGTAATAAAAAGATTCCGTCGTCATTCAAAAAAGTATTATGATAATTTATCTCGGTATTGTCGTAGTCAGAGTCATCACTGGATTCTGATCCAGATTCCTCAATCAATTGCTGTAGAGGTTCTTCGTAATCGTTGTGTGTTAGTTTGACACTTTTTCTTTTTCTCGTAGATGCTATTTCTATGATCTATAGTTACGTATACGGAGAATATTTATAACTAACGTGTTACCTATAGCTAAAATTACCCTTTCTTTATAACAGACACAATAAACAGGAATACAAGATCACACACTAGATTTTACAGCTTTCCTTTCTTTCAACGGCGCAGTTACTCGTGAAATCAAAAACAAAATGAATAATGTGGTATTTTCAATAAAAAGTGCAGATGCGCCGAAGCAATGACTCACTGCTGACGAACCTGAAATAATACTACCTGCATTTTATTGTATGCTGACGGATCTTTTAAGTATCTGTAGAATAATAAGCTATACCTCAATGTGCTTCTATAAATAATGCCAACATTCTAATAGGTATTTGAAAACATTACTATATATATATATATATATATATATATATATATATATATATATATATATATATATATATATTGGCAATGACTGAAGTAAACCATGCTTCAGTTTTTTGAGTACTGAAAAAAGAAAATCTACGACCTTACCACTTTACGCCCGTATAAAATGTATTACCTAGACATTATCCTTTACGAATGAATTTTACTCAGTGGATGATAAATAAATAAATGAGAATCGAAATTTTATTTAAAAAATTTTTGTTACTGATGAGGCCACAATCACACGTGCAGATTGTGTTTAGCTGGAGAAACATCCAAAGCTGAGAAATTTGAAATCCCCATATATTCAGGGAATTACATTTTCAACGAAAATACAAGATTAATATATGGTGCGGTATATTTTGTTAGGTCCTTATGAATTACCAGAAAATTTGAATGGTAACTCGTATTTAGATTTTCTACAAACTACACTTTTCTACGATCTCGAAGAATTGTCACTTGATCGAAGGATAGATAAGTGGCTCATGCAGGACGGAGCTCCGCCTCATTATCTTTGTGACGTTATTTTGACGCACTGTAAATATTTAGTCTTGTGTTGTGCGTAGAACACATTTTGAATGGTGAATGAACGTTAGTTTGTACGAGAATTTTTTTTTGTGTACGGATTGTAAATTATTGCCACTCGAATTTTAGTAAAGCATTAAGTATCTTGTAAAAGAGTGTTTAAATGTTATATGTAGATCTAAAATTGAAAATATTAAATTTGATTGAGAAACGATACTTTTGTGAAACCCCTATCGAGACGATAATGGTAAAAGCTACTGAATTTGCTACTATCTGCTACGGAATGCGGTATTATAATAATATAAAAGGTATCAGTGAGTGAATTTATAATGTGTTGATGTATTCAAGTATAGAAGAGAATATGTATGTATATTTTTGCTTGTATAAATGTCGTAACATTGCGCGATAAGAATTGAATTCATACTCCAGGAAAAATGGTGTTAAATTTTCCATTCAAATTCAAGATGCTTTTCTTTCAACGGCGCAGTTACTCATGAAAGCAAAATCAAAATGAATAATTTGGTATTTTCAATAGGAAGTGCAGTTGCTGACGAACCTGCATTTTATTGTATGCTGATGGATATTTTAAGTATCTATAGAATAATAAGCTATACCTCAATGTGCTTCTATAAATAATGCTAACATTCTAATAGGTATTTGAGAGCATTACTATATATATATATATATATATATATATATATATATATATATATATATATATATATATATATATATATATATATATATATATATATAAATCATACAGGGTGTTTCATGTTGTTGGAGAAAACAAAATTATATTTTTTTTAATGAAACACGCTGCATATTATTAAACTTTTAGAAAGCCCATAAAATACGTTTTCATTTGCTACCAAATTTTGTGGTTCTATCTCTTTGGGTTTAGAGATATTCAATTGTTTTTCGAAAAAATTATCCCACTTGCGGTTGCCGACACTGTTTTGTTAGGCGACTTTTGTTTATTTTAAAATGACAAAACATTTTTGGTGGTCCTGTAGTATTTTGAAATATCTTAATTTTCAGATTTTTTTAATGGTGTACATGGCGTGTCGCTGTTTGTAAAAACAACATTTCCTTATTTTTTTAAATGACAGCCCCCATGATGTTCATGTCATACGATGTTTTGTTTGATAATCTTTCTTTTTCATCAAGCATGTCTTATACCTAAAATTAATAATTTTCAAAATATTTATTTGTGAAGTTGCGATTGTAATACAAAAAAAAAAACTGAAAATAGAGGCATTGAGTTGGCCATGGGATTGTAGTTTCTTACTAAAAAATTTTTTCACTTTAAAACAAGAGTTAATATGAAAATTAAACATTGATTTAATGAATTGCTTTAATCAGTCTAATTGTGGAAACCCTAATTTCGTGGAGTCTATTCATAATAGATTAAAATGAAACACAAATGTGTTAAAGAAAATTCACAAAATATTGAAACTATTAAAGAATCGAAACACCTGTAGTTTTTTACATTAATATCCCTAATAATAAGTTATCTTAAAGCTAAGCACGGTAACTACCGTGTTTAGCTTTAAGATAACGTTATGGATTTGTATCTAGACACTATTAAAAGTTCACTAGATTTAATTAAAAAACTAGACACACATATCTTAACAAACAATACTAGACTAGTCTAGTTTGATTTTAATGACATGTTTTCAATAATTCTTCCAATTTTAGCCAATATATTCATGCGTAATTTCGAAAAACTTACTGTTAACTCTAATAATTCAAAGAACATTTTATTTTGGTACAGATATGTAGATAACATATTAGCTTGCTTTGTAGGTAGTGATCGACAGTTAGACTTATTTTTTAATTACATTAGTAACTAACATCCAAAAATTAAGTTCACATCACACTGACGTCACTACACCTTTTGAATCCAATCACACTATGTCACACAAACTTAGTAAATACCATTCTGTGATACACAGAGCATTCTCAATCTCAATGAGCGAAAATAATTTTAATGATAATAATAATAATAATTAAACAAATAGCCAAATCGAACAATTATTCATTATATATAATAAACAAAATGATCAATAAAAAGAAAAGATAGCATTAGAACTAATTTTTCCTAAAAAGACCAAAGAAAGTAAAGCATATGAATCACTTACCTACTGTGGTAGAATTTCAAAACTAATAGCTCGTCTGCTACTGTCTCATTTAAGAAAGAAAGTGATGTAAGCACAATTGTATTAAATGTTAAACCAAAATTCCTTTATAAAAAAAATTTGGTGCGGCAGTATTTACTTGTCCGTGATTGATGAAATTGCAAATAACTCGTAAACTTTTCACTCTATCAACTTCAACCAAGATGACCAAATTTGCAGAAAATTTAATAGCGGACCCAAAAAAGTCACCAAAACTCCTGAAAAATCACACAGAAAAAATTTGGAATAGAAAGTATACGAGAACAACTGAAAACTAATATATATATATATATATATATATATATATATATATATATATATATATATATATATATATATATATATATGCTCTATCTGGTTGTTTATCTCGTCTGTTTCCACGACAGTAAGTTTTACATACTAGTGGCTAAGAATAAGTATTACGGCAAGTATTTTAGCGTTCAAGAACGGTAAGTGAATTTATTCAATTTTAAATAATAACAATTTTTATAATTTACCTATTAACATAAATATTGAAAGTACAATTATTACAATTTCCAATTGTCACCGGACTCTTATTTTGGAAAACTGATGTCGATGAAAAAATTTCAGTACCATCTGGAACTTCGTGCAACTCTTGTGGATGAGTTTCTTTGTCGTTACCACTATTGTACCATTTCCAATAACCTGGTTAGTACATTTCCCATTTAGATAATTTAAAAAGGAATGAAATGATTTTGCCTTTTTTAGACGGAGATTTTTATATTTGCTACATACGTCCAACTAGTTAAGTTTATTATGTGCAGTCTTAATAACAACAAATGATCGCTGAATATTTGTCTTCGTTTGGGGTATTTTTACAATGATTAATCCATCACGTTCCTCAAAGTCTTCTATTTTTACCTCATAATACGAAAGTATTGTAATCGGTAGGCGAATTTCGAGTGCAGTACTTTACTGTCTGTGAATTATTGCAAAATAAAAAATAGACAGAAATAGATCCCAGTTAAAGAGGATTAAATTTCCTTTAAAATGAGCTTTCACTCTTAAAAATGGCTTCACCGTAAAAAATAGGATCAAACATGAAAGTTTCAAAATGTATGTCTGTCTGCCTGTTTGCGTTCCAGCGCGAAAGCGTCCACAAAGAGAATCCGATCGTCTGTGAAATTTGGTATCCAGGTTCGGATCCATGAGTAGACAGAACGATGAACTTTTGAGCGAGATCTGTCCAGTCAAAATGGCGGAATTCCAGATTTCGACATTTTCAATCGTTTTGAGCCGTTTCTGACCAGTTCAGATGATTTTTGAAAAAAAAATTTGTTTGACCCTTTGGTCATTTTTTTGCATTTTTACAAATTATAATAAATTTTAAAATATCAGAATTCTAATTACTTATTACGTTATTACTAAGTAGAATTTATGTCATTTAGGAATTATATTCTAACATCTTAAAATCTATACTTACAACAAATGTATTTAAATACTTGAAGAATGAAATATAAATTTTTTATTTTGAAACCCATCTGTAAAACAATACATATTCAAAAAACGATTATAGAAAGCATACAGTTTTACTAACAAATTGAAATTAATAATACACAATTATAATGATGGAAATTGTTCTAATATACTATATACCAGTTCGTAGAATTTTTTGTAGATGTGGTTTCAATATGGCAACAACGACAGTTATCTATGGAATAAATGTAAAAATGATAACCGTATCAATAGAAAAATATGGGTAACAAGTGGATTTATATGTTTATAAAGATTGTCCTTTTATGCACATATTTACATGTTTTCCATTTAAGAACTAAATAAATGTATACTGGATGATTATGATTATTTTCTTTCTCTGATCAACTTTTTCGATCGTGATCATTTTTGTTTAGTACAAGTTTTATAGGTATTATTTAAATAATAACTTAAATTTAAGATAATGTGTATTGGTCGTTATATTTAATTGTTGAATTCTTTTTAATGATATATATATATATATATATATATATATATATATATATATATATATATATATATATATATATATATATATTTAATGATATGAAAAGACTAAAAAATCTTTAGTAGCAAAAAAAACACAGTAGACTAGTTATCGAACACATCAAATTATTTCAGTTTTACTTGTCCTTGTTTAAATTATCAATTACATTGTATTGTGAAGTCAAGTGTTGCACACATCAGATTTTTATATTATATAACTCTTCTCGTCTACATGCAATTCCTAAAATCATTCCTACCTATAAAAATTATAATAATTTACTAATGTATCTTTACTTTGATATGTAATCTACTACCTTGGGTGCAAAAAATTTTTCAGATTCACTGAAAATATTAATTCTAGTTTTCAATGTTATTTTCACAAAAACTGTAATGTCTGCAGTTATTTACAAATTATTATAGCAACGAAATATTAATTTTTACATTAAGACAACTTATAACGAGATTAATATAGGGTAGAGGGGGGGAATTCCGGCCTCTGGGGTAATTCCGGCCGTTCAGTATCTCATAGTTTATAAATATTTTTGTGTTTATGTCTATTGCTGCCACCTCTTAGAATGTCGTGGAAATACTGTACGAAACTATAATCGGCTGTAACGAGCCGGCACGTTTTTATAACGAAATATATGATTTGTGTTTAACTGCTATAATTATTTTGTGTTGTTAAAAGGTATGTATTATCTCATAGAACTGTCTAAAATATATTCTATATATGCAAGTAAGTGGGACATACATAATTTGTTTCGGTATAAGTAAGAACATTTGAAAATATAACCTCAATTTATTGTAATTGCGTAAATGTGTATTAAGTGCATTAGGAGGTAATTCCGGACAAAGTGCTGGGGGTAATTCCAGCCGGCCGGTATTTGCTCCAATCTCCATTCTCTTACTAGGAATTAAGTATGAATATTTTGTTTATTTTTCAGATGGACGTCCGATGCCTTGAATTCTGCGTTAGATGCAATAAATGAAGGTGTTGCACTGAGGGAAGTGTCACGTCGCTTCAATATTCCGCGAAGTACATTACAAGATTATCGCAAGAATGGACGGTTCCTCTAGGTCCAAAAGGCAGTGTTTTCTGCCCAAGAAGAAGAAGAGTTGGCTTCACACATTATTAAACTTTCTAAAGTTTTCTTTAGAATTACTATCAATCAAATTAAACAGTATGCATTTGCTTGTGCCAGCAAAAATAATTTGAAACATCCCTTTACAATAAAGAATGAAGCAGCAGGAAGGGAGCAACGGATGGATAAACGAAAATTTATTTCTGGACTGGTTAAACCATTTCCAGAATTTTGTCAAGTCTTCTCAAGAAGATCCGATATTACTAATTTTAGACAACCATGTAAGCCACTGCACCTTGAAAGCTTACAATTATTGCAAAGAAAATTTCATAAGCCTCTTAACAATACCACCCCATACTTCACACCGTACTCAGCCTTTGGATGTCTCTTTTTATGCTGCATTAAAAAGTGCTTACAGTTCTGAGTGTGACAAATATATGAGAAGCCATCCTGGTGAAAAAATGACGCCAAATGAAATTGCGGAACTCTTTAACAAAGCATATGAGCGATTGCTACGCCCGAAAGAGCCATAAACGGGTTCAAAGCAACAGGAATTTTCCCATTAAATCCTGATATATTCACAGGCGATGACTTCATAGCTGCTGAAAATTTAAATGTTGTTAGGGAAAAAACTCCTGAACCCGGAACTGCCGTTGTTGAATCCATTGAAGAAGCCGTATCTTTCAGTGAGATCATTCCCATCCCTGGCACTTCAAAATCTGGTGATCACGGACTACAAAAAAACAATAAAAGGAAACAACACTCACAAATATTTACTTCAACTCCTAGCGGAGAAAGAAATGAATAAAGGCAAGCGACTTCAAACGAAACAATTAAGTGTGTAAAAGTCAAAGAGAAATCTTTATCATAATCCTGGACCGTCCGATGCCAACAAAGAAAACTCAGACAAAAGAATTAAAATACAAAGGTACAAAGGGAAAAAGCTAAGAAAGTGCAATACAAGGAACATAAAGATGATGATTTTGATGATTTTGAAGGTTCTGATAATGAAGTTACCGAAGATATTTGCATAATATGTGGTGAATTTGGTAAAAACAATGAAATGTGGATAAGGTGCGTAATGTGTGGTCAATGGGCACACCAAGCTTGTTCTGTAGACGGAAAAGCGACATATGTGTGCGATTTTGCATTTGAGTTCTTTGTGGAGGTAATACGGCTCGGTCGGAATTACCCCACGTTGCGGGCAATTCCGGACACATGAACTGTAACAAAAAATGTTTGTAATTTGTTATTGTATTTTTTTTAATTAAAATAAAGGTTTTTTTTGGTAGTTTAATAGTTGGTCTAAATTTTTACATAGTTATTGAATCTACAATGTAACATATAACACCATAATTACAGAAATGGCTTAAGGGGCCGGAATTCCCCCCTTTACCCTACATATAATTAAATTAACACACAATATGGAGTTAATATTTTATTGAAAAATCACTAACAAAAACATCAATATGAAGTCTTTACTTGTTAATATGAAATCTAACAGTTCTAATATTTACATCTTCTTTTAAAGCATTCTTTATCATAAACAATTAAGATAGAGTAATCAAATGTAATTTGGACATAATAGCAAACAACTTAGAGTAATCAAATGATTAGCTTCTTGTTAAAGATGGATGATGAAATAATAAACAATAACTTCTAACGTCTTATCTAATAATAATGTAATGATAGGTTTTAATCTACATTTCTAGGTAAATATATAATTATATGTACATATCGTTATTTGTTAAGTACATATTTAAATCTTTTTAATAAATTTAGCCGCGCAAAAAACGTCATAAGCATCTCGAACGTTAAGGACTACCGAACTCAGATAATAATTGGATCGTCGCTTCGCTCTTCCTCTAAACAATTGTCTTAGATCGGTAAAAACTCCTTACTGTTCTAGATACTTAATATACTATTTAAATGTTGAATGCATCTATTCGTTTCAAGAAATTTCAATAAATAACATTATGTTTTTTTGTTACTAGGGATTAAAGTTTCATTCGCGTAATAAATGCAATACTAGGTCCCAAAACACTAACATAATTAATACGCATTAAAAACAAAATAACTGTGCAGCTTCTTTTTTAACTTTAAATATTTGGAGATATAATGACTTTATCGCTACAAATGAAGGGTATATTATTAGCATAAAAAGTATTGGAGAATAGAAAAATTGTGCTAAAATGGCAATTCCGCCAATGGCATAGAATTTCGTTAATTTGCATTTTATTTGAAATATTTTTTAATTTTGATGTTTATATACTTACAAATTACTATGTAACTATAGTCCACTACATTAAAAATTAAGCTATATACGTTTATGTCTTAATAAAATATACAAATTATAACTATGCAGCTTATGCACCTAATCCATTTACAACACAACTGCTTATGCTTGTGTGAGTGATAGGAAAAATAAGTTATTACATTTACTTGTTTTACATACAAACTTACGATTTATGCTTAGTTACTTTATTTTTACGTTGCTTAACAATTAATTACAAATCAAAATTATGCATCTTGTGTACCAAGTTCAGCAAGAACACAACTAGCAAAAATGTACGTTTTATTTAGGCGTTCTTCCTTAACACGTGCTTGATTAATGCACTTATTAGTTAATGATGGACTCATGTAATTTAACTTATGTATAATTACAGCTCTGTCAAATTCGCCATTATTTTTATAGAACCCCATACTCTCATAGATACATTCCAGCCATCGCACAAAATTATAATCATCAGGAACATTGGCGTTCTTAATGTTTTCAAATGCATATTCCTTTGTTATTTGTGTACGTTCAAAACAGACCCCGTTATGAGGATCGGTTACTTGTGCCCAAACGTCCATGACATTTGATGGAACCTGAAAATATTCAATTTTGGTAAGTTGTTTTATTTCATTGATGCTTACCTTTTTCTTTGAAAAAGCTGTATAAAGTAGAACATTAAAGATAATTAAAAAGATTAAGGTTTTCATTATTAAACAGTGCAGCTGAATGAAAACTAACTTATATAGGTACCGTGCGAATCTGGCCCGTCTTCAATCTCAACAACTTGTGCGTCGCGGTCCCATCGGGGTAACTCGTAAACGAAACTTTTAAAGATATGATTATTGCATTCGAATTCGATATACACGACGTATATGATTTTCGAAGTGGGAGCGAATAAGCCCATTATTATTATTTTATTTTAGAAGTTAAATTTGAAAAAGCTATACAAAGTAGAGCATTAAACAAGTTTAAAAAGGTTAACGATTTCATTATTAATCTGTCTGGTCCTCCACCTCAGCTCATGGCGAACCGGTTAACTCTTGTAAATAGCTCGATTATTTAGAGATTATTTGTGATTTGATAAACATAAGTGGAAAATTTTAAAAGAAAGCATGTGAAATCCAATTGTTAAATATCAATTCAATAGAATTTTATTTTATTCGGATTTGAAGAAGGTTAAATGACACAAATCGATATTAAATCCTAAGCCCTAAATACTAAAACCTATTTAAACATTTATTAATTGACCTGCATATTGACACATCAATCTATGAAAATTATAAAAAAAGACTGTTAGAAAATATATATTCCAAACTACCATTATTAGCCTTTACAAGTGGTTTATTGTCTATTAACTAAGTTTCATACTTATTGCAGGTGCTATAATTACGTGAATAATGTTAGAAATCTGTAGCTGGTTTGAGATTTGAACCTTATTTAAATTAGTATTAAAGTATAAATGGATAAAAAGGTCTTTAAAACACGCGCGATTTTTCGAGCCGGAGTGCTTGAAATCCAGTAAGTGTTTTAAAGACTAGTTATCCACGAATACTTTAAGCTATTTTTTTTTTATTAATGCACCTTGAAATCATAAATACTAACGTATGTAACAAGTTTTCGGAAAAAAATTAAAGAACGATTTAAACAAAATGGTCAAATGTATTCAAATAATATTTTTAACAACGTTTTTGTTAATAGCTACTTAACAACAAACACAACTTAAATAATACTCAAAGGGCCATGCTCTTCAATGGTACGCAATTTTCGATTAACCTGTCGCATGTGGATGGTGGTGTTATTTACTTCGCGAATTTTTTGTAAAATTCAACAACGTAACTGTTGTTCGTTTTGGGCTTCCCAACCATTATCGTAAACCTTTCCACTTAATATTACCCAAAAATCTTCAATCGGACGAGTCTGAGGTACATTTGGGCGGTTGTCATTTTTGGGTACAAAGGGATGTTGTGAGTCTCTAACCAATTTCGTGTTGTTCTAGAATACTGACAAGATGCTAGATCAGGCCAAAATATATCATCGTTAAGGTGATTTGTGTTAATAAAATCAACCAATTTGGGAAGACACAGCTCAGTATAAATATTCGAACGCAATGCCTCACCTCTAATACGACCAACGTAAGGTCTTGAAATTCCTCTAGCTGATATGGCTCACCAGACTAACACCTTGTCTTCCAAATTTCTTTTTTAATTTATATTTGCGTTATTTGGGCAATTCTGCATATCAGCTGTATAAAACCCATCATTACCTTTAATTTCCGAATGAAACAACGTGAAGTATTTTTCGTCACACCTTTGTTAGCTGTGAAGTGGCGTCTTCTCAATGCACAGTAACATATTGGGATTCTGCGTAACTGTTCATCAGTGTATTTTGGATATTTCTTCCGTTTCCGATACGTAAGTCCCTTTCTGCTCAGTTCTCGACTAACAGTCATGTGACTTACTCGAAATGTACGACCTAATTTCCAAGTGGATTTCCCCAATTGATCCTTTGAGTCGGCATTAGTCAAAGCTTTCGGCCACCCGAATTTTGGAAGGTTTAAACATGTTATACCTTGTTCACATTCAGCTATGGTTTTATAAATGGTCGAAACTGCCACATTTTGACCTCTAAGTAAATTCACAATTTCATGTATTGGCAACTGTCCAACTAGATTGTACACAGATTTTGGGATATCGAGTTTGTACGCCATAACTTTTTAATATTTGACAAACACAGTATGACACATTGAAGTTTAACTTATTTTCTCACACTTGATTCCAAAGGCGACTAATTCGAAGTTATTTAGGATTGATATTGAGATTATAAACTTTTTCCGAAACTTTACATACCTTAGTATTAATACTATGGAAAATGGAAATAAGAACTAATGGAAAATAATAATAAGAATTAATATATTTAACAATACTAACTGTACTTTCTATTTTCATTTATAAAATTAAAAGTGTTAAATAGTGTTTAACAAGGTTTTGAATTTGTTACTAATTCTATTTATCATTTATCATATCAATAATCAAAATTGTTTAGACTTCACGTTTCTTGAGTTGCTAACTTTAAAACGCTAAAGTTCGATTTAAACACGCTAATGCTTGCTTTGAATAGGTAAAATAGGGCACGAATCAAAAAAATCTTATTATGCTTTTTTGCAGTGCATCTTATTAATATCCACCGATAAAATTTGTTAAAAGAAATGTGAATTTAAAATGGGAAATTTCTCGTCGGTAGCGATTGGTACTACTTGTTTTTTTTTAACTTCCCTGAAAAGTTGTCTTGGGTTTGTTACGTGTACAATTCACATTCAGTTTCGACAATGAATTGCGTTTTATTACAGATGTCACTTGCGCTCGTTACATCTTCATTTATAATTTTCATGCACTTTCTGTCTTGTATCTAACAGTGTCACGCCATATTGACGTCAATTTGACGTTATGTCATTCGTCATTATCACTTTAAAGATGACGTGACTATGACGTTAATATATCACATCTATATGACGTCATATTTTAACGTCATTATGACGTCTCTGTTCAATGTCCAATGGGGCAATAATGCAGTCGTCATATGTACTGGAGGGTGAAAGGAAATATATACTAAGGAAAGCGTAAAGCGCTAAAACATATAACGTATATCTAGGACTTCATAGTAATGGAATGCTGAAAGAACACCATATACATGTTATAATGGGAAGTAGGGTAGTAATGCTTCTGTACGTAATTCAATTATATTTATTGAAAACAAAAGAAATGCATGTGGTTTAAATATATTCATCGTGTTAAAAAGGTAACCATTGAAACCGTATGACTAAAGCAGTAGGATAGTCTTAGTCGATATACATTCAACAAAATATAAAAGTAGTACAATAACCTGAAGTAATTCAGAGGGTATATATTGTAGGTAGTGATATCCAATAGTTGTTAAAATCTGGGCATGGTAATACCATGCATTTAGCAATAATATCGTTTACATTCCATAAATAATATTTTGATGACAAATTTCGTACACTGTAAATATGTAAGGCCTTGGAATAGAAGAGATACTGGTACAAAGAATCATACATTTGATATTTTTTTCATAAAATCATTACATTATGATTTATATTCACTAAACTGTAGTGAATCTGTACGACCACACTATCATAACACAAACAGAAACAGTCAGCATTAGAACGTTTATTTATTTTTAATAAAAAAATCATTATGTTACAATTTTTCAAATTGTTTATAAATATGACTGTCATCAGGTAATGGTCCAAAATGATGCTCTTGATCAGGGGAATTATTACCTGCAGCTAATGATTTTAAGAAAACAAAAGGTTAGCTTCTGTTAATCTACGGTGCACCTGTTGAAGCGGATTAGTAGGCCCTTTTATCAGTCGTTTTAATTGACACATGTAATTTTCAAGAGGAAATGCTGACATTTGATCTAAATCCCAAATTTTTTTGCGTCAGAACTTAAATGCGACACGATATTAACATTATAAACGTAGTACTCGACACCGTAAATCTTTTTAGGGTGCTTAACAAACACATTTAATAGATCTTCTGCAGTGTTAACACCTAACCTTGACATATGTCTATCAGACACAAGTAATGTAATACCATAATGCAATAATAGATAGTATTCATATATAGAAACATCAATTTTGTTTTTTAATACAACTGGACCTAAATACAACAAAAAATCCTGAATTCTGTAGCCTTCCATCGCTACAGTTCAGCTAAGGCTCTTGGTTTCCTATT
Source organism: Vesta saturnalis (assembly GCA_036346205.1). Taxonomy (NCBI): domain Eukaryota; kingdom Metazoa; phylum Arthropoda; class Insecta; order Coleoptera; family Lampyridae; genus Vesta; species Vesta saturnalis. The sequence goes on from JARFJB010002096.1 coordinate 404,602, forward strand.
AAATTCTAGGGGAATGTGCCTCCTTGTCAATAATAATCGTTGTGATACTAAATTAACTGACTATTGAATTTTAATAGTATTGGACCACCAATTCATGAATTTAAAAGTTTCCTCATGACACTTTAACAAACACAGAGCATATAGTCTATGGGGAAAGAAGTAACTAGTTCTAGTTTCAATAATGGTGACATGCGAATATGGTGATTGTCATCAGTTTGCATTAAAAAATATTCGTCTGTCCTTTTTGGAGCAGACATTCCCTGTATAATAATTCTTCCCTTAAGGTACTCTCCAGTTTCTGTACATTAATCGCAGGATGAATATCCACTGTGTGACTTCACTTGTTTAATAGATGTACCTGCTGCAGTATCACATATAAATGAATGGACCTTTGCCACATATATTTTTTTATTAAATGTAAAATCCTCTTTTAATATATGAGAAAGCTCATCGACAAAATTTTCTAAAAACAAATCTAGTGGAGTTGGTTTTGTGTGACCACAGTAAATACCAATAACAAACGGTCCACTGCATTTATATTTCACAAGTCCTAAAATAGGCCAAAATTGGGTATTACAACTATGAAATAGTGGTAAGCCATCAATATTAAAACTTATTTTAATTATATCGCAGAAATAATTGGTATGATGAGATAAAAAAGTTTTCAAATAGTTACTTAGTCCAAAATGACAATATTTTCCAGTTTATAATTTCTTTATAACTGTATTAGTGGGAGTCCGTAACAAAGTTCTTGCATTTAATGGTAATTGTGAACAAATTGGGTGAAAAATATGTAATATATCTGTTAATTAGGAGTGAGAAACTTTATGTTTGACTGAACAAGTACATCAACTTCGGCTATTATGTATGCAATTATAATTTTGCAAAATATTTGGGTAAAATCTGTTTAAAGAATTCGTACCAATCCTCATAATACTAACCTGTTTGTTTAGCATCACTCGTACCATAAGAAAGCCGCCTAGGATGTGATCGTTTTCGCTTGCCCTGCGCCTCCTCTATATTGCATACAACTTCCAAGAATCGTCTGAAATTGTATGGTTTTTGATAGCGCGTTCAAATTGCGCAGTCTGTTTATACGGGGGCCAGAACACCTCTTTCTTTCGTGGTGTTAACCAAACCGAACTTACCAGAGCAACACTGGATTCTCCATTACTCGATGGAAATTCTACACCCACAAAAGATGCCATTATTGAATATACAAAATTAAATGCAATCAGTAAATTGTAAAATAATTTTACAATTGAAACGTGAAAAGTTGGGTTATGAAGTTAACAAGGACAAATAATTTTAGATATACATACCTTACACTATAACAAGGGTGCGATAACTTAAAACGTCTGTATACAGTTAGAACCGCTTTATTATTTGTACAAATAACTAAAATTTTAATGGACGAAACCACACAGAACGAAAGCAGTAACGAGAAAACCGCGAAAATGAATGCTTCTTTTAGTACGTAGTACGTGCTAATTATACACAGGCGCAAGGAGCAACACGCAATTCTGCCAAATGGACCAGAACGACCATAAAATATGATACGATTAAAATGATCTTTTCCTTTTATTTAGAAAATTATAATGATGATTTTTTCCTTTTATTTAGAAGTTAAAAATTACTACGGTCAATGTTTGACGTCAATAAATAAACATCCTAACCACCACGTCAATATGACGTCGATTTCTAGTCGTATAACGTCGTCGACCAAAAATCACCTAATTTCGACGTCAATATGACGTGATACTGTTAGCTGGGATATTTCAGAAGAATAAACCAATTTTTTTCTAAGAACTTGTCCGCTTTGTTATGTTCAAATGTTCACATCGTTAGTTTACTGATTCGTTGATCCTTGTGCATGGCAATATCTTTTTCGAAGTGCATTTAGTTCAATATATTTGGCCTGACCTATGTGCTTTTTGTATTTGAGTATTGTGGTTTCAGTTTCATTTTTCAGCTTATTCCTCCAGTCCCGAGAAGTCTGTTTTTGATTTTTTTCTTTAATTATGCGATAAATTACGTTATTTATGCATTCCGTAAATTGGTTGTCATTAAGAAGCGAGTTGTCAGACCGCCAATATGGAGCACTTTGGGTTATGTTTCCACTACACTTTACTTACACCGCCAAATGTTCCGAAAACAAAATTAGATTGTTTGCAGTTTTTAGTCGCTGAGCAACAATTGCATTACATAGTAAATTACGGGGAGTGGAAGGGGGCATGAAGCAGAAGTAATGGTGTAAAGGGTGAAGGCTTGAAATCTCTCCTAATGATTATATTGCAATTGAGGTGGTGAATTCTTCTAAGCTGGGTTCTTAAAATGTTCAAGTTTCGAAATGCTGTATTTGTCTCGTGGGGTACATAAATGGAGAAATCATAATCATGTCTGTGTCGATTGGGACAATGACCTTTTGCAGAAAACCATTCTGTATAACTTCAGTACTGATAAGTTCAATATGCGATCGTTTTTTTTATGATTATTGCCGTTCCTGGATATTCAGATACTTTAGGGTTGTATAAAATTTTACATTTATTGGTTATTGACTTGTGATTAAAAATATCCGTGATGATATTGGTTTCTTGAAAAAACATAATGTCTGGGGAATCCTTTTGCAAGAAAATTACTAAACTTTGAAACTTTATGCTGCTAAGAATACCTTTAACGTTTAGAGCAATTATTTTCATATAATCAGCCATTTTTGTTTTGTTTATTTAACCCATCTTTTTCCAATACTGCGTTTTCGCAATGTAAAATGTATGATTTTTTTTTAATGCTAATGCGACATAAATTGAAACATTAAACGGGATGATTAATATAAGGATTGCACTAACTGGAAAAACAATATTGAATAAAAAATTATGTTATCCGTTTTTTGTATTTGAACTTGATTTCAGTCAAAATTGCCGTGTTTTTCATGCCCAGCCTTTTTTTTGTTTGAACGCTTTGAACTGTAATGGATGGATTATTCCGGATGAACATCAAAATACATATATGCAAGTTTTTATCATTTTCTAGTATTTATTATTGAAAAATTACGAAAACGCAATATTGGCAAAATGTGGTGTTTGTCGAAACGGTACCTCACCACTATCAGATGAAGCGTGTAAACCACTAAGAGTGCAGTTTCGGCTTGTCAAAGTACCTGCATCGTTGGGAATTTCCATATCCTAGCAGACGATGTTGGATAGGTGATTCATACTAAATACCTAAACAGTTGAAGATATTTTACATGAATAATATAAAATAATCACTTTGAACATTTCTGTACATTCCAAAATAAACCCTTTCGCAGACTGTTGTTTTGCGTGTGTGTGTGTGTGTGGTGACGTGTGCGTGTGCGTGTGCGTGTGCTGTGCTGTGCGTGTGCGTGGCGTGCGGTGCGTGTGCGTGCGGTGCGTCGTGCGTGCGTGTGCGTGCGTCGTGCGTGTGCGTGTGCGTGTGCGTGTGCGTGTGCGTGTGCTGTGCTGTGCTGTGCGTGTGCGTGTGCTGTGTGTCGTGTCGTGTCGTGTGCGTGTGCGTGTGCGTGTGTGCGTGTGCGTGTGCGTGTGCGTGTGCGTGTGCGTGTGCGTGTGCGTGTGCGTGTGCGTGTGCGTGTGCGTGTACGTGTTCCTTGAAATTTGAACTTTCAGAAGAATACATTGTTTTTACTGTATGATTATGGCTGTAGACTTTAGGTATATTAACGTTCGTGTATGTACTTAAGAATGTCGTTGCATTTTAAACGATGCCTGTATCACGCGACATTATGTGGCCTTTAATAAAAACAATCCTACCACTATGAAGTGTACACCAAGTAGTGTATCATATATTTTTGTATTAGTCCTATTGTATGGTGTTAAACCTACTCTACATTTGATCCATTAAGTTAAAAAAGTTTGAACTTTTCATTTAATGAAGAAAATTTATTGTAAAAGGAATACCATGTCTAGTGAAGAGAAAGAAAGTATACCACATGTCGCAATTTTAGTTCAAGAAACCCTGATTATTCATTTTTATATTCCCAAATTTACGAAAAATAGAAATCAGATAATTGACATAAACTAAATTTTTAGTTATATCTTGTTGGTCCGCAGTTTAAATATACAACAGTGGGGTTCATCAGTTTACGGTGTTTGTAATAATTTTGAATCAAAAACGCCCAAAAACTTTGTCTATGGGCCAAGTTTGGTAGGAAACCGACTAAACCTTTTGCCTTGATGGGCAAGAATATACTTTTATCACCTTTGAATTAGGGTCAAATATAGACTTTACTTATACATCAATTTCTTCAATAACCAGAAAATAACCAGATGCATTACTTGTGCACTACATGTCTTGCGGTACTAATTATCATTTTGGACTACATTACTCACAAATACATTACCTTGATGGCCAACAAGAAATATGGTGTCAATGCGTTGGTCGAGGATGCGCAAAATATTATATATACACCAATTTCGTAGGTAAAACGCATAAACGAATTGACTAGATTGGTAAGAAAAAACCTTATGGTTTCAGTGGTTGGTTACAATTTGGGGCCAAATATGCCCGAACACTTTTATTCGCCCCTTTCGTTGTTCAGGTAGACAGGAACTAAATGGTATGTTTGTATTTGCTATTTGGAACCAAATATTCTCAGAGTATTTATTCACAGATTTCGGTAGACAAGGATACCAAACGTATTGCTTCGATGAGCAACAACAACATTGTATGGTTTAAGGACAATGGTCATCGTTTTAGGCCACAGGTGCTCATAATCTTTATTTATACACCAATTTTGTTGGGAAAACGGTTAAACGAATTGGCCCGATGGACAAAAACGTTCTTTTATGGTTTTAGGAGGTTGGATATAAATGAGGTCCCAACGCATTGTTTGAATGGGGACAATTAAATGTATGCTGTTATTCATTATTTCAGACCAAAGATGTTCAAAGCTTTATTTATTCACTAATTGCGTAGGGAAAACCGCTAAACTCATTACCAACATTGGTAATACTAAATTATCTGGTTCTAGACCGTCAACTATCATTTGGAGTTAAGGCTTTTCAAAAACTTTATTCACAGTTTTGTAGGACAAACGACCAAATGCCTACATGGGCAAAACTAAGTGTGTTGGGTTTACGGCGTTGGTCGTCATTTGACATTAAAGCTGTACAAATACTATTTATTTACAGATTTCGTTGAAAACGATGAAATGCATTGTCCTGACGGTCAACAGCGAAATTTTATGACTTTAGTGCGTTTGTCATTTTGTACCAAAGATTCCCGAGACCTTTATTTATTTACCGTTTCCTCCTGAATACGCCCAAAACCAATGTCCTTATGGCTAAAAATGAACTTTTGGAACGATGATTACTATTTGGGGCATAGATGGCCAAAAACATAAATTTCCATGGGAAAACGGCCAAGCGCATTTGCTTGATGCACGAGTACCAAATATCATCGTTGTGTCATGTTAGTAACCATTTGTGCCTAAAGTACTCATCAACTTTATTGATATACCATTTTCGTACAACCCGAGGTATTGCTTTGATGTATAAGAATAGTTTTATTATTTTACGGTGCAGGTCATTAGTGGGATCAATCGTATCCACAAGGTTTATTCACAATTTACTTTGTTCGCAAAGTCTTAAGTAAATTAACTAGTTTTTAGAGTGGTCCTAGTCTTATAGTGAAACACAAAATTTACCCTACTTCGAATCCACCATAGTGCAAATATTTGTTTCCCGGACAGTGGAAAGCAGGTGACCAAGTTGTTGTGGTAATGTTGTAATTATATGTGTTAAACATCATACTTTGTCGACGAGTTTGATAGTTTTTATTTATAAATTAAGTTTTTTGAGGCAAGTAATGTCCTAATACTAAGATAAGACAGACATGTACGAGTCCGCCATATATTACGCCTTTTTTAGGGATCGATTTTGTTGGGAAACGGTGTAGTCACAGTCGAAATCTTACGCGTTTCGTTACAGCGTCGAAATCCTGAAAATGGAACAAGACGCACAAGATGCGAAATAAACGTAGCCATCTTGAATTACTTTGTAAATTCGTCCACAACTCTCCAAAAAAACCATTAATTGCAATTACATTCACTATGTACATTATCAAGACCATAACTCAACTTTCTATGAAAATTTCGCATGTGGGCGATATCTATTTCCGCACAATTTAACCAACTCCATCACATTCTAACAATTTTATTCTTGGACACGCACTCAAGTTTCCATTATTGCACAATATTACAAAATTTCTACAAACAAAAATATGCATACATATTCCTTACTGCACATTAATACAATATCAATATATTATAATCTCATTCACTCATACGTCTACATCCATTCTTTAATCTGAATTATTGTGTACACAGCAGAAAACACCAGTGGCAAACCGGTAGTCTTTTACCAGTGCCGTCCCCGTAGGAATTTATTCAAACATTATTTAATTCTTTTAACAGAAAAATCTTTCTACAACATTCAAATATTCTTTCATCTGATATCTAATGCCTTATTAAAATTCCATTGGCGTACCATTTGCACCAACTTGCATTCTGCATACACAAAAAAAATATTATTTTCATTCAAGTTCACTTCATTTACATTCGAAATACGTTCCACACTTTATCAAGATACTGCATATACACGATGCGTCAAAATAACCTTACAAATCCATATTGAGAATTGCTAAATAAGTTGTTCATTTCAAAATATTCTGTTATTTGAATAGCTAACACCTTCTCAAGGACTTTGGAATAGCAATTGAAAAGAAAAAAATGATGGCGAGGTCCAGAAGTGGGAACAAATGGCGGGGAAATAAATATTGTAAAAAGGACGAAGAAAGAAACTGGAGGTTATGCGGGGAATACATGGAAACTATGAAATATGTGATGAAAGGGTACAAGGAGTTAAGGTAGGATGACAGGGCCCTAGAAGAAATACTGGAGGAGAAGGAGACGTAGGCTAAGTGGATGTAAGGTATATGTAAAAGAAGAAAATAGACAAAATAGACGAGGGAAGGTGATAGTAGCAGATGGAATTATAAATATGTAGATATTTAATAATACAATACGAATAATTTTCCACAAAAATGAGCAAATTAAGTAAAAAAAGTGAGTATTTTAATAAGTACTATAACTTTGCAGTCAGATCTTGCATGAAACTTTTTTTTCAAATCGTTTTGCATAAGCCAAATATCTGGGCAAATATATTAATGAAATTTTAAAGTTTTCGTTAGAGTTCATTAGAAGTTTCATAAGACGGGTCTTGATGTATCAATTCAAGTTCAAAAAACGAGTGGCGTAGCAACCCGTTTCTTAAAGCATGGGTTTTTTTACTTTCTCGTACACTACGTATACGAAACAAAAAATTTTAAATTTTTTTTTCGCGGATTTCAACGTTTTCGTTTTCACTGAGTCAAAGAACATCGATTTTGCGAAAAAAAATTTCCTGCATCTGGATGTCTGTGTGTGGCTCCAAGATCGATTTTAATGAAATTTGATATCTGAAAGTTATCTATAAAACTGGCTTTTCGTAAGAATCAACTAATGGAGGTCGAAATGAGGGTGATTTTTTTGGGTGTGCATTTCCAAAACCAGAATCAGAAAGTCTATCTTTGGTGAAAAGTAAACCCCGATGGATAACATTTTTTTTTAATTTAAAATTTAAAATGCCGGCCAATATGGCGATTTCAGTACATTTCTGGGCTTGCGCTGTCACTAAGAAACCACAAAAGCTACTTGCAATTTGAAAATCCCAACTTATAAATAAAGGTAAATACTTTCGAACGGTTTGTAAACATTTCTGAAAAAAATAAAATGTTGTATTTAATTACGGGGTTAAAATTGTCCTTTTTTCAAAATTGATTTTCTTAAAAAATGCTCTGGTAATTGTTTTTTTAAATTTACGTAGTTTATAGTCATATACAACGAAATTATAATGAGCTTTATGAGATTTTAACTTATTCAGGACCGAAATTAGGAATTTTAAAATTAAAAGATTTCAATTTCTGTGTTATAAGAAATTTTAAAACTTCTATCCCTCATAATTATGCTTCTCATAAGCATGAAATCTTGGTATTAAGGGATTATATTGTAGACATACATAGCTGCTAAATTGCTAAGTATATTTAATTTGCTGAAAATAAATTATTTTTTAAGTTTTTTTGATATTCTATATCGAAGTTTGTTAAACAAACCTAATGTATTTCAGAGCTAATATCTCTATGATTTGCAAAATATAGGGTGAATAAGAAAAAAATATGTTTTGTAGGTAAGTATATCTTATTATATTGCAAGTTATAGTCACTGCCCTGTCAACGTACAGCTTTTTAATTTACATATTTTATAGTCACATATAACGAAAATGTAAGCTTTATGAGATTTCTTTCTTATCCAGGGCCGGAACTAGGAATTTTCAAATTAAAAAATTTCAGTTTCTTATAACTGTGTTTCTAATAAAAATGAAATCTTGAAATGAAGGGATTTCATAGTACAGGGTGGCAAACTAAGAATGCGAGGTACCGTATCTGGGAAACTATACAGCGTAGAGGCTTGCGGAAAAAAAAGTTATTACTAAGTTATTAAGAAAACCTGGAACATATTTTCATGTTTCTGAAATGGCCGCTAGGGGGCGTAACTGCAATCTTGAATCTAAAAAAGTGATGTTTCTGTGAATTCTGCTATATTAACCTAATAACAAAAAAAAACTGATCTTTGAATTCGAGGATAATCTGAACTTTTTTTGTTTGGCACTTTTTGACGTATATCTAAAAATAAAGTGGTGGGGTATTCAAAGGTTTCCTTAAATAACCCCCTGTGTCTTCGAAACGGCTAATCCGATTTTAACAATCCTGGCTCGTTGAAAAGAGCTTTTCTTGGGCTACAAATGTTAAAATAATTGAAGTTTTGTTAGTTTCACATGTCGTCGCTAGAGGGCTTTGTTCGACATTCCGACAGAGACGGTTAATTTTCGCAAAAAAATTAAATGCGTTGGTATGACATTTTTTCATGAACAAGTAGCAAAATGATGCCTAAACAAGATCGCAAAAACCACATCTCGATATCTTGTTCCTAACATAAAATATTGGCCAAAGAAAACTTTATACGAAAATACCTTAAATTTTAATTTTTTTTAAGCATATTTTTCTGGAAGGTTTTTAATACCCTCGTAAATGCTCGAAATGCTGACCATCAGTCTGTGCATTGCTGAGGCCTCTTATGGGTAGATAAAACTGCAGCTGCAATTTCGGCTCTGAACAGGTTACCTAGAAATTGCGATTTTAAATGTTTGTAAATTTATTCACCAGAATAAAATCACCCTTTTTGAAATTACTACGGGCAAGTAAGAAATGCTAAAAGTTATACGAAAGGCCTGTTTTTTGTTTGTTTAAATTCATATTCACTATGGATATATACGAAAAGTACAATTAATATAAGCAGGCAATGGAAACAGATACCTAAACAAAACACACATAATCCTCAAATTGTCAATAGTTGTCAATACTTTCGCGTTACTTTGAGTAATTTTTGTGCTTTCAAAATGCGTTTTACGAATAATAAAGCTGTTGATGTGCTTACGGTTTATTTTGAATGTCTTCAGAATGCCGCAGTAGCTAAAAGAGTTTACGCGGCTCGATATCCAAATCGGCGTCCTTGTGATTAGTGGCGAGCTTACGAGCCAATGGTAGTTTTCGGCCTACGTTTCAACGGCAAAGAATTGGAAGAACACAAGAAAATATTAACCGTGTACTGGGCTATATTGAAGGAAATCCTCATGTTAGCACAAGAGCACTATCTCGGACAACGGTTCAAAATATTTTTAAGGACCATATGTAAGTTCTAATGGCCATTAAAATATATAGGTATTCGTTTAAATTTTTTTTAATTACTTTTGCATCAGGCCTTGAAAGAGGAAGATTTTGATCGAAGATTAGACTATTGCCATTGGATGTTAGGCATGATACGCGAAAATATAGAATTTGTATTTCAAATTCTTTGGACCGATGAAGCCACCTTCAGTAGTGACGGGAAAGTCAATCTGCACAATATGCATTATTGGTCTGAAGAAAATCCCCATTGGTTGCGTGAAGTTCAGCGCCAAGGACGTCGGCTTTTAAATATATGGTGTGGCATACTGGGAGGCAGGATTATTGAGCCATATTTTTTCGAGTAACCCCTAAATTCAATGTATTTCTTGACTTTTTGGCCAATCAGTTACCGTTGTTGATTTTATGCCGTTTTAAAACCAAATTCTTTACTTTAGTTGATTTAGGGATTATAGTAGCGGTTGATAATGTCAATCTTAAAAGAGAAAATTTGGTCTAGTCGTCTTTTGTTTTATCCAAATTCTGTCACAAAATACGAATATGGAAGATACGCACCCTGAAATAAGTGAAATTCACAAAAATACGGTCGCGAATCTGTTCACATCAAAGTGTTCCACTGAACGTATTCTGTTTTTGACAGATTTTGTAAGAGTGACATGCATGACATAATTCCGGATCAATCATTGCCAACGTAAAAATTTTCATTAAATGTTTCATGAATTAATGGCTATAATGACATCGGAGATGTCTCTTAGTATGTCTATTAAGGAATCAAAATGGAATCAAATTACAAAAAGTAATTTCTAATAAAATTTTATAATACCAATGTTAAAAAGGATTTTGGTTGCACCAACTTCTTTAAGTTTGGCGCTGATTTTTCAGTTGACTACGAATTGGGGACAGCGTGAAATTTTTTCAGAATCTAACTTGGAAGGTTTTATCGGCGGAATTATTTTTATAACTTATCAAGAACTCTAGAACTCATTGGTTGGCGCCCGGAACATCAATTTTGCCTGTATAAGGTGTAAAAATGTGTGCTAACTTCACGTTAACCACAACTGCTTGTGCTTGTGTGAGTTATCGGAAAAATAAGGTATTACATTTACTTGTTTTGCATTTAAACCTTATATTTGTGCTTAGTTGCTTACATTAGTTTATTTTTCATGTTTATATACTAACTATGTAACAGTGATCCACTAAACAACAGAATTAACAATTATTAACAATGAATTACAAATCAAACTTATGCACTTATTCCATTAGCAACACAACTCGCAAAAATGAACGTTTTATTTAGGCGCTATTCCTTAACGCTTGCTTGATTAATGCAATTATTACTTAATGATGGTTTCATGTAATTTCGCTTGAGTGTAATCATAGCACTATTAAGTTCGTCATTATCTTTATAGAACCCCATATTCTCACAGATACATTCCACCCATCACACAAAATTATAAATATCAGGAACATTGGCGTTCTTAAACTTCTCAAATGCATATTCCTTTGTTCAAAACAGACCCCGTTATGAAGATCGGTCATTTGTGCCCAAACGTCCATGACATTTGTTGGAATCTGAAAATATTCAATTTCGGTAAGTTAGCTTATTCCATTGTTACTTACCACTTTATTTGAAAAAGTTGTATAAAGTAGAGCATTAAAGAAGATTAAAAAGATTAAGGTTTTCATTATTGAATAGTACAATTGAATGAAAACTATCTTATGAAGGTACTGTGCGAATCTGGCCCGTAAACGAAAGTTTTCAAGATATAATTTTTGCGTTCGAATTCGATATACATGACGAATATCATTAAGTGTATGATTTTCGAAGTGGGAGCGAGTAAGCCTATATTAAATTTTATTTTAAAAGTTGAATTTGAAGAAGGTTAAATATCACTTTACTTAATCAAATTTTCAAAATTTGATTTTTTACTTGAAAATTTTATAAAACTGAAGAACTGACACCGTAATAAGAAAGTAACTAACTTTTTGCACAATAAGTAATTTGCCTTTACATTTCCATAGCAATCTATGAAAATTGTGACAAATTATTCTGGTTGAAAATACAAATTTCCTTTCTTAACTTCTGCAAGTATTAATGTTGCATGGATAGAAAACATTTAAATTCCATTCATTTTATCTTTGCAAATGTAATGTCATTAATTAGTAAATGTAGGGTGGCCCATTAGTGTGTGGAAGTGCAATAACTTACTTAGGATCGAAAATACAAACAAATGTTTTAAATAATAGTTGTTATGTTTGCGCAGATACACATTTCTAAATTATTTTGAGATATACAGGGTGTTCAGCCTAAGCGAGACAACACCAAGTTTACATTTTTTTCATAGGACACCCTGTATATTTGCTTACCATCGAATTCAGCGTAAAATTCTGCATCTAGCCCTATCTTTTCTTTTCCTATAAATTGCGACGTTGCCAAGCTGGAGCGAAAGATATGAAGATTTGACGAAAATTGGTGCACTATACTTGCTGCCAAATAAACGTTATCATTGATAAGTAACTAAACTTATTTGGTAGGTACGAAGGTAAATGATTGTAACGAAATAATTTGGGTTTTGGATACTTAAGTTACTTTGGTACTTTTCTATAAATTTCTGTACAAGTTGTACATATTTACTCAAACCTTCTTTCTACGTTGTTTCTATTCATAACTTGAACCACATATTTCCAAGTAATTTTACTATCAGTCTAATATAAATTTTCGTACCTTTGGTTATTCGAATGCTATAAATTCACATTTCTATATTTCATTTAAAATCTGCATTGTTACTCCCTCTAGTGACGTATCCTAAAATATAGGTAATTAAGGAGAATTATATTACAAGCTTTTAGAAGTCCTCTCTAGATGGCGTTAGTGGAGAAATCACAATTTAGAATTTCTGGTTTTATTTAGATACAAAGGGTGATAACAATGTATTGTGTTTAATACAACTTTAACATAAAAATTACGTCTTCTTTCTTTCCTGTGGCGTCCATTTTGCCAAGCTGAAAATTTTTGATGTCTTCTTGAAAATTGCTTGATAGAATTATACGATATAACTAATCGAATATATCTTCAAGAAGCATAATTTTGCAATAAAACAATTGGTGCTTTTTCTAATCATTATTTGCAAGTTTTGTTGCTCGCTTACATGCGGTTTTAGAAAAATTTTCTTCGGCAACATCGAGTAAGTTACAGATGAATTTCTCTGATTTTGTTAGTAATAACTGACTTTCTTTCTTAGCGTTTGAAGACGCTACATCCATTCATCCATTCTTTAATCCGACTTATTATGTACACAGCAGAAAAGACCAGTGGCAAACTGGTAGTCTTTTACCAGTGCAGCCGTAGAATTTATTCAAACATTATTTATTGACCAAATTTAATGCTTTCAACAGAAAATCTTTCTACAACATTCAAATATTCCTTCACATCATATCTAATACCTTATTAAAATTCCAATGGCGTACCATTTGCACAAACTTACATTCTGCATACTCAAAAAATTATTTTCGTTCAAATTCACTTCATTTACATTCAAAATACGTTCCACACGTTATCAAGATACTCCATATACACGATGCGTCAAAATAACCTTACAAACCCATATTGAGAATTACTAATAAGTTGTTCATTTCAAAATATTCTGTTATTTGAATAGCTAACACCTTCTCAAGGACTTTGGAATAGCAATTGAAAAGAAAATGATGGCGAGGTTTAGAAACGGGAACAAATGTCGAGGCAATAAATATTATAAAAGGACGAAGAAAAACTGTAGGAGAAGGAGACGGGGCTAAGTGGATGGAAGGTATATGTAAAAGAAGAAAATAGACAAAAGGAGACGAGGAAGATGACGGTAGCAGATGCAATTATAAATATGTAGATATTTAATAATACAACACGAATGATTTTCCACAAAATGAGCAAATGAAGTAAAAAGTGAGTATTTTAATGAAATTTTAAAGTTCTTGTCAGAGTTCCAGTACTATAATTTTGCAGTCAGATCTTGCATGAAACTTTTTTCAAATCATTATGCATAAGCCAAATATCTGGCAAATATATTAATGGAATTTTGAAGTTTCCATTAGAGTTAATTAGAAGTTTCATAAGACCAGTCTTGAAGTACCAATTCAAGTTCAAAAACGAGTGGCGTAGTAACCTGTTTTTAAAGCATGAGTGCTTCAAGGTCTTGTGAAACATGTTATTTTACTTTCATATACTATGTATACGAAAAAATTTTTAATTTTTTTCGCGGATTTCTACGTTTTCGTGTTCACTAAGTCAAAAACATCGATTTTGCGAAAAAAAATTTCGTGCATATCTGTGTGTCTGTGTGGGCTCCAAGACTATTTGATCGATTTTAATGAGATTTGATATCTGAAAGTGATCTATAAAACTGGCTTTTCGCAAGAATCAATTAATGGAGGTCGAAATGAGGGTGATTTTTTGGGTGTGCATTTCCAAAACCAGAATCAGAAAGTCTATCTTTGGTGAAAAGTAAACCCCGATGGATAAAATTTTTTTAATTTTAAATTAAACATGCCGGCCAGTATGGCGATTTCAGTACATTTCTGCGCTTGTGCTGTCACTAAGAATCCATAAAAGCTACTTGCAATTTGAAATCCCAACTTATGAATAAAAGTACATACTTTCGAACGGTTTGTAAATATTTTGAAAAAATAAAGTGTCCTAATTACGGGGTTAAAACTGCCCTTTTTCCAAATTGATTTTCTTACAAAATGCTCTGGTAATTGTTTTGAAATTTACGTATTTTATAGTCATATACAACGAAATTATAATGAGCTTTATGAGGTTTTAACTTATCCAGGACCGGAGTTAGAAATTTTCAAAGTTGAAAACTTCTATCCTCATAATTATGCTTCTGATAAACATGCAATCTTGGTATTAAGGGATTATATAGTAGACATGTATAGCTTCTAAACTGCTATATTGAAATATTTTAGCGCTTCCGGTTTCGCTGAAAATAACAAAATAACAAGTTCTTTTGATATTCTACATCCAAGTTTGTAAAACAAACCTAAAGTATTTTAAAGCTAAATTGCATAGTAGACATACATAGCTACTAAACTGCTACTATGGATTATTTTTAGCGCTTACGGTTTTGCCGAAAATTAAAAAAAAAGTTATTATTTTAATTTTTTTTAATATTTTATTTCAAAGTTTCAAAAACAATTCTAAAGTATTTAAAGTTAATTTTTCATGCTATCCAAATATGTAAAAGTATACAGTGATTTGCAAAATACAGGGTGAATAAGAAATAAATAATTTTTTAAGTAAGTATATCTCTTATATTGCAAGTTATACGTAGTTAGGAATTGCCGCGAGAAAGTGTTGTGCCTAAGTCCATCGGGCAGTTTTTTTTTAATTTGCTGGTTTTATGCCGTTTTTAAACCAAATTCTTTACTTTAGTTGATTTAGGGATTATAGTAGCGGTTGATAATGTCAATCTTAAAAGAGAAAATTTGGTCTAGTCGTCTTTTGTTTTATCCAAATGCTGTCACAAAATACGAATATGGAAGATACGCACCCTGAAATAAGTGAAATTCACAAAAATACGGTCGTGAATCTGTTCACATCATAGTGTTCCTCTGAACGTATTCCGTTTTTGACAGATTTTGTAAGAGTGACATGCAAGACATAGTTTCGGATCAAGCGTTGCTTCATAAAATGTTTCATGAGTTAATGGCTGTAATGACATCGGATATGTCTCTTATTATGTCTATTAAGGAATCAAAATTGAACCAAATTACAAAAAGTAATTTCTAATAAAATTTTATAATGTCAATGTTATAAAGGATTTTGGTTGCACCAACTTCTTTAAGTTTGGCGCTGATTTTTCAGTTGACTACGAATTGGGGGCAGCGTGAAATTTTTTTCAGAATCTAACTTGGAAGGTTTTATCGGCGGAATTATTTTTATAACTTATCAAGAACTCTAGAACTCATTGGTGGGCGCCCGGAACATCAATTTTGCCTGTACAAGATGTAAAAATGTGTGCTAACTTCACGTTAACCACAACTGCTTGTGCTTGTGTGAGTTATCGGAAAAATAAGTTATTACATTTACTTGTTTTGCATTTAAACCCTATACTTGTGCTCACTTGCTTACATTAGTTTATTTTTCATGTTTAGTATACTAACTATGTAACAATGATCCACTAAACAACATAATTAACAATTATTAGCAATGAATTACAAATCAAACTTATGCACTTATTCCATTAGCAGCACAACTCGCAAAAATTAACGTTTTATTTAGGCGCTATTCCTTAACGCTTGCTTGATTAATGCAATTATTACTTAATGATGGCTTCATATAATTTCGCTTGAGTGTAATCATAGCACTATTGAGTTCGTCATTATCTTTATAGAACCCCTATTCTCGTAGATACATTCCACCCATCGCACAAAATTATAAATATCAGGAACATTGGCGTTCTTAAAGTTCTCAAATGTATATTCCTTTGTTGTTTGTGTACGTTTAAAACAGACCCCGTTATGAGGATCGGTCTTTTGTGCCCAAACGTCCATGACATTTGTTGGAATCTGAAAATATTCAATTTCGGTGAATTAGTTTATTCCATTGTTACCTCTTTATTTGAAAAAGTTGTATAAAGTAGAGCATTAAAGAAAATTAAAAGATTAAGGTTTTCATTATTAAATAGTACAATTGAATGAAAACTACTTATGAAGGTACTGTGCGAATCCGATCCGTAAACGAAAGTTTTCAAGATATAATTTTGCATTCGAATTCCATATACATGACAAATATCATTAAGTCTATGATTTTCGAAATGGGAGCGAGTAAGCCTATATTAAATTTTATTTTAAAAGTTGAATTTGAAGAATGTTATATAGGGTAATCGCACCAATTATTGGCACTTTATCGTTGGCACACGAATTAAAAAAATATTATCACCTTATAATTTTAAAATATAAAACAAGGCGTGATTGGTTGGATATAATAAGTTTTATAGGGTCTGAAAATAAGGACAAAAACGAAAAATATTGCTTATTAAATCTAACATAAACAAATTAAGTGAAACTTTGCTAACTTCCAATTATTGGCACCATCAACCCAATTATGGGCATACTGGATTGCTAGTTATTGGCACCCTTATTTGTCGACCTATGAAAAAAATAAATTTGAATACCTATAAATTATTCCTAAATTAAAAGAATAGAACTTCACGTTTGAATAAATTATTTGATTTTATGGAAACGTTTTTATTCAGAACTTCACGTTTGAATAAATTATTTTGATTTTATGGAAACGTCTTTATTCATAGAAAGGATTTTAACTACAAAATAAGGGAGCTACTTTCAAAAGAATAGGTACATAAAAAGAAAATGCTGAACATATTTCACACTTTACAAAGATATTCATATTTTAAGTGTACATGATTTACAAACAAATAATTCCCGATACATATTCTTTCTTTCTAAACATTTAAGATGGTAAGTCCTACTGCATTTTTGACATTGAATGCCAATCGAAGTCATATATATATATATATATATATATATATATATATATATATATATATATATATATATATATATATATATATATATATATATATATATATATATATATATATATATATATATATATATATATATATGTTCGTTGTGCGTATAAAACAGAGACCTCTTTTTACCAAAATGTTATTTCTGGGTACAGAATTTTCGGTGCTTAACCCTTTGCTTTTATTATCATACTCATCACAAAATAGATTTGACGTACTTTTCAGTCTCTTTTTCGTATTTTCTGCAATTACTTTGCTCATAGTAATGTTCACTTTAGAAACATTTGCAGGCTTAGTGATTTTTCTTATTATATTTTTGGTTTTTCTGTTTTCTTGAGTTTATTTTCTTCTGCCTTTTTAATCTCTTCTTGCGGTTTTCCTCAGCTTTTCTTTCTTTTCTTGTTTTGCTTCATCTTTTCCTCCAACTCTTTTTTATATTGTGTAGAAGTTATAACATAGGTTGATCATGTCGAATCTTTATTACCTTTTCTCTGAGGTGTTTTAATTTTCTCCAGATAATCTGATATATCTGATTTTGAGTGAAGCTCCGGAGACACATTTTGTTCATATAATTTGTTGTTAAGAACGTCATTATTTGTCAAAATCTCAACATTAGTAACGTCGTGAAATAATTTAACTTCAGGTATTGCTTCTATCGCTATAACATTTTCTTCATTTTTTGAAAATCTGCAATTTCTTGAATACTATTTATAAAATGTTTTGTTGGATTGATTTTTTCGGAGACATCTCTTTGGGAAATTTAGTTCCGGTGTATATTCTTCAGTAGAAGTGAATATTATTGGCATAGCTAACAACTGCTCTTCGCTAAATACTTCTTGAATTTATATTTCAACAACGTCGTTATTGCTGTCACCTTCATGTAAAACACTCTTATCGGATAAGAAAAGTTTTGAATAAATTTGTCTTAATACATTAAAGTAAGATTTATTATCGTCATCATTTTGAATACCGGACTCTATTTCAGAGAGTATCTCATCACTCATTAGTGTCCTGAAATCCTGAGTAGTTAAAGTAGGGTTTTTATGGCATCTGTTGGTGGTGCAACTGCTACAGAGTGAGCGTCGACAACCAGCGTGCTCTTACCTTTCCGAGACATTTGGTGTAGTCTATGTTATCTTTGTTCCACGCATATATGCCGCACGCTTTGAAACCATTTGATATTGTTTCAGGTTTTAACCTCAAAATTGCTTCCTGTAGAATCGGGGCAAAATGTTGCTTTCCAAACTGAATAAAAGGACTGGATTATCGCCACTGAAGAAGGCCTCTTCCAAAAGATTCCAAAAATGCGGAGATGTCTGCAGGTTGCATAATTCGCGTAGCGTTCGGGTATAACGCTACTAATATGATTTGTAGCTCTGAACATGTTTGACTCAATTCATAGGTTAAATGAGTCTTATGCCCATCAACAAACAGTATCACAGGAACTTGGTACCTCTCTGTTCTAAATGTTTATAAAATATATTTCGAATATAATCGAAAATTTCAGCTTTCATCCACCCATTATCAGACAATCCAATACCCCAATCGTCTGGTATACTATTTGCAATAGTCTTTGACAATCTTTTATTGGGAAATATTATCATCTGCGGCGTAGTATCTCCGGAGGCAGAAAACTAAACATAGCTGTCAAATTTGTTTCGCTTGATCTCTGTCGACTTCGTAAACATTCTGAGTACCTTTTGGACCTTTCCCAATTTTGGGTTAAACTGAAAACAGGTTTCGTCGCCGTTAAATATTCGGTTGGGTCTTCTAAATGGGGAAAAATCTTTAGATTGTAAGTATTCTTCAATTTGTTGAAACCATTTAATTATATCTTGTCTTGAAATATTGGATGAGGCTGGAGTCACAGCTTCAGGTGTTCGATTAGTTAAACTTGGATGTCTTTGAAAAATAACTTAAACCATTTCTCCCCAGGCACATTATCCCTAAATGGATTTTCCTTTTACTGAATCTAAAAATGCTTCACAGCCAGTTGAATGTCATGAAACCGTCTGGGAAACCCTTTCTGAACACCCTCAGTAATCTACTGTACTATCAGAACTTCCTCCTGCTCTGTCAAATAAGTTTTTGGACCAGGTCGTATTTTGCTAAATTTAGAGCTCAGTCGGAACTGCAAAGTTGAGCGAGGTATGCCGTACTTTTTCGATACGCATTTATTTGTATTTCCTCTTTACTCCTTGAAGGGCTTTCTGAAGAAGTTCTTCAGAATATTGTTTTACAGTTTTACTTTTTCTATTGATTTTCGGCATCTGAAATTGAAACGTTTTTATGTAGATACTGTATGTGCACTATTTTTGATGTAAGCAACAATTATTTTTACAAAATGGGCAACACTATTTTAATGCCGATTATTCATATTTCAACAAGTAGGAATTACCTATTTCAATTACAAAATCTTAATGCCAACAGAATATCTCTATATTCTGTTATGTAAACTACCAATTGGCATCCATGTAAATAATTGGAATACACCACAACACTCATGCCAATAGTTGGCACCCCCAAATTTTATTTAAATGATCGTTTTACAATCAGTAGTTATTCCTCAGCGTAAAATAACTATCTAGATATAATAAAATACATCTACAATAAAAGTTATACTGACCTATAAAATAAAATTGACTTCTTAAGCTATAAATGCATTGGTGCAGTATTAATTTGTGAGAATATGTTCTTAACTTTTTAACAGCCGGATATTTCAGTGTATTTTGCTTAATAAGGTATTCTAATATATCGCATAATCATTAAACAATTAAAAAAATCCCCAAAATGTTTATTTTATAAATTTATAAAATCGACAGTGCCCATTACTGGTATCTATATGTGTACCTGTAAACTAATCATTGGCACCCCATGTTAATGAATGGAATCAGTTACAATTTGCATGCCATTAATTGGCACCCCTATAATTTTATTAAAACGGTAAGTTTTCCGCCAATAACCTCAATTTGTTTCGTAACAATCTTATTAAATCAAATAGGTATATACCAATAAAATAAGTCAAAGTTTGGAAATATGTTCATAAGAGCTTTACTCCAACAACAAGTTTCTTAGATTGTATTTAATACACTTACCGTTTTCAGGCAGACACATAAAACACTGATCACTAGTTGAGCACTTGACCACGCTGCTCAAGTCAACAAATGCACTAAAAGGAACAGAGTTGACAGATTTATTTTAGTATGATGAATATAATGAAACATGTGCGTGGAAACTACTAAACCGATTATTTGTGACTAGGTGCCAATATTAGGACGGGTGACAACCGTTGGTCAGTTTACCATATCACTTTACTTAATCAAATTTTCAAAATTTGATTTTTACTTGAAAACTTTATAAAATTGGAGAACTGACACCTTAATACGAAAGTAACTAACTTTTTGCACAATAAGTAATTTACCTTTACATTTTCATAGCAATCTATGAAAATTGTAACAAATTACTCTGGTTGAAAGTACAAATTTCCTTTCTTAACTTCTGCAAGTATTAATGTTGCATGAATAGAAAACATTTAAATTCCATTCATTTTATCTTTACAAATGTAATGGCATTAATTAGTAAATACATATACATGCTCATCATTAGATAACAAATAACTAGGTGTAATGCTTATTGTACGTTGGGAGCGGGCGAGCGGGCGGTCGTGTACATGCGTGCATACGTGTGTGAGCGTGTATGTGCGTGTATGTATAGGTGTGAGTGTAAATGTTGTGTTTTTAATGGGTCTATCTTAAATGAGCACCAAAATAATTATTGTGCTACAACATTACGTGCCAAGTTTTATACCCTGTCTCCAAAATAATATTTGGCCACCAAAAGTAATAAATGAGCACCAAAACCTCAATCATAAATAGAATTTATGAGCACCTGAAATGTTAAAAAGTTGGCATACAATATTAAAGTCGTACCTAATGTAATACATAAACACCAAAAACATTAAATAATCTCTAAAATTAATGTATGATATGCAATAACAGTCTATGAGCTGAAAGTTAAATTAACCGAAAACCCAAACTAAATAATGTTTCCCAAAAATTATCAGTGCACACCAAATATGCTATTCAAAGCCCAAAATAATGGTTGGGAATAATACTGTAAGCACCAAAAATAAGTGGTCAACATGCGCACGACATGAGGCCAGCCCCAGAATGCAATAGAGCAGTTCCTTCTTGTAATCACCGAAAACGCACGTGGCGTTGTTTCCATACTTATTTACCGCCAACTTAGTCGCTTTCTGTGAAATAGTGAAAATAATGTAAGTATTAGTATACAGGGTTAAAAATACATTATTTTGGGAAAATATAATATTTAATACATACCTATATTATATTAACTAATTTACGAGATAGAAATTCGTCAACAAAGCCACCTTTGGTAACTCGATATTATAGGGTTACGTATCATTTTGAAAGAATACTTATTGAGAGACTTATAAGTTACATTAAGACGAACTGAAGTAATAGCAGTGGCGTATCAATGTGAATTTTAAAAGATTTTTTATTTTAGTGTATATGTTAAAAGCAAAGTAATACAACAGTAAAAGTAAGTAGTGCGATGGCTGAACAATCAATGGACGTACCTACTAGCCCAGACAACGCTAGTAATCTTAACGAGGATGCTCCACTTTTTGATTCGGAGTCAGATCCACACTCATTACCAGCAAAACACCGAAAACAGAATAAAATATGGATTCATGCAAAACATTTACTAACACAAGGGAAGCTAAAAATGCTGTCAAGAAAGAAAAATGCTGGTCTATTTTGAAAACGCATGTAATGGAGGTAGGTCGTAAAAGCTATTACCATTGTACGGAAGTCAAAAGGCGAGGACGTCAGTGCTCTGCAGCAATTTTTTTACTTTTCGATGCAGCTTCTGAAGATGTTCTTTTATTTCGAACTGAAGCAACTCATGATCACGAATCTATTGAATCGCGTTCAAAATATGGACTCAGTGAACAGATTCGAAATGAAGTGGATAAGTTATTTGATCTGCATTTGAAACCAAAAGCTATTATGCACAATTTTGCCAAAATACCCGACATACAGCTTCCATCTCTAACGCAACTAAACAACTACCTTTCTGGTTGACGTCGTGCTAAATATGGCCCATCGACAATAAGTTTAGTTGAATTAGAAAGATGGCTGCAAACACATTCTCGGGCACCTGAAGACGATCATTCATTTTTTGTGATTTCCTATGAAACAACAAATCATGAGTCGTCAACAAGCTTTCGTTTTGTGTTGTCAACTAAACACTTTCTGGGTGTAGCACGCGATTCAAAAATTATCAATCCTGATGCAACCTATAAACTAATTTGGCAGGGATTTCCTGTTCTTATTACAGGAACTTCTGATCGAGATCGCCATTTTCACCCTTTTGCTTTATCACTGGCTACGACAGAACAGAAAGCTGATTTTGAATTTCACACATGTGTATTCTCGCTGTATAAAATTGAGATGGGTCCAACCGTTTTAGTATGCGACGCTGCAAAGGTATACAGAATGGTTTTGTTGACGTTTTTGGATAAAGTAGTGATGTTGGTCACGCCAAAGAAAATTAATGCGACTCGGTCAGTAGATAAAACCTCACAAAGAAATGTTATATGATATAGATGTTTTGCAAATGGCAGCGTCTCCTGAAATATTCAACAAGGCATTCCAAGCATTTCTTCATAAATGGAAAATGAAAAGAAATCTGCTCATAAAGTCAACAAAAGACCTGATTTTCTATCCAATACCTTCTCGACTTGGAGTATTGTGGTGTGACAGTGGAACTCTCGCAGATCCTCAAAGGTCATCTTCATTCTTGTTGTAAGCTGATTATTTTACTAAATTCTGTTCCATTCTTCGCTCTCGTACGCTACCACTCTTCTGTCTCGTGTCATCGAAGAATACATTTTCTTAATGTTTGGAATGTCAATACCTGATCACGGACAATGGTGTCCAATTTCACAGCAAGGAATTTACTAAACTATGTACTCAATATCGTACTAGATCCTGTACACCGCTAGATATATCAGGCCAAATGGCCGAACGAATTAATCGGGTCTTAAAACTATGTTAGCCTCATATGTGAAAGGCAATCAGCGCCTATGGGATGTTAATCTTGCAAAAATTGGATGTGCAATTACGAATACAAACATGATGTTACTGGCTTTACTGTACTTTGCTTTTTGTGCTCATGAACATATTTTATGGCAATCTCTTTCCTAAATCCTCTGATAATTCTCCTCCTTTCGCTCGTCCGTCTCCTCACTAAAAGCTCGGATCAATTCTACAAATCTTTACAAAAGATTGGGCTAGATGCAGAATTTTACGCTGAATTCTATGTAACAAATATACGTGTCCTATTAAAAGTAAACCTCATGTCTCGCTTAGGCTGAACATCCTGTATATCTCAAAATATTTTAGAAATGTTATCTGCAAAAACTTTTATTTAAAACATTTGGATGTATTTTTGATCCTAAGTTACGTTATGCACTTCACACTAATGGGCACCGTATACAGTGCTCATCATTAGATCATAAATAAATATTGTAATGTTATTGTACGTTGGGCGGAGACGACGTTGATGCGTGTTTGCGTACCTGCATGTCGTGCGTTAGCGTGATCTTACGCGCTGCATACGTGTGAGCGTGTATCGTGTGGTATGTGTAGTGTAAATGTTGTGTTTTTTTAATTACCAAACTAATAAGCATGTTCCATTTACAATTATAAGTATCACATGCTCATATTGTTACGCTATTGGGTGTATTTAGATAAGGTTGGGTAAGTTTAGGAGTAACTGTTGAGTTAGGAATTTATAGATGAGCTCTTGTTACAGGTAGGAATACCCAATAGAAGCAAATCACACATACATTAGGCAAAATAATAAAGGGTAACTTACAAATGGTTCATTGTAGAGCTTACTGTTCCTGTACTGTTCTTCTTAATTCTTACAATTCTTACTTATACTTATAACCCTAGAGTATATGACGTGATTCCTGTTTGGTTAATGTAGGCAGACTTGCTCCCACAGGAAAGTGCATTAATTATTTCGGGGAAGCTTTCCGTGACCGTTCCTTGAGATTATTATAAGTTTTTTCGTTCATAACACAAAATTATAATAATTTAATATTAGTCAAGTTGCTTTGGTATGTGTGAATCTTCCGTCCGTCTGTCCGTCTGTCCGTTTGTCCGTCTGTCCGTCTGTCTGTCCGTCCGTCCGTCCGTCCGTCCGTCCGTCCGTCCGTCCGTCCTTCTGTTTGTCTTTTTTTTTAATTAGTTATTGTAGCATGCCCCATACTAATGATAATACTACATGCTTTACTAACATAAACTAATCTAGTATGCCAAACAAACTTATCTGTTAATTATTACTATCTGAACTACGTAACGATGTAGATATTTGAGCTTAGCAATACAATATTTGTACTTATAATTATCTTGCTAATTTGTCAATATTAACCGCTTTTACTTAATTTAGAATGTCGAAATCAATGTTTTTTACAAATTCAAAAAAAATCTTGAAATAATGTTCTTAGTAGTTCATTTTTTGATACTGGCCAATTATCGCCTACACTGTCTTTTAGTTGCTGCTTTATCTGTTCGAGTACATAAGTCATAAGTTATGTGATCTACAGATTGATCCTCTGCGTTACAGATGCACACTGAATTTTCGCTTATTTTGAACCTGTAGAAATAAGATTTTAATCGTCCATGACCGCTTAATATCGTTGACATATTTAGTGATTAGGGGATTTTAAACCTTAGTCTAAAAATCACTGTTCGTAAAAACGCCTTTTCACCGTTTACACCGCCGAACCATTCACTTTCCCACTTCACCTCACTTTTCTCTTGCACTTCCTTTACAATTTCCTTTCTTCTCTTTCTATATTGCAATTTCTAATTTCTTCCATCTTCGATAGCTTGATTTGCATTTTGCTGGCGCATTTCTTTTGTTGTTCTCTGTATTTCTACCTTTTCTTATATCGTAATTATTATTGGTGTGATTCCTGAAATTAAACATGAAGCCTCATATGAAATGGTCCTGAATGCTTTTAATATTTTGATGTTTAGAAGTCTTTGAATTCTTCTTAGTCTTCTTATGCTTATTTGCTTCTTTAGGGCTGATTATATCGTTGTTAGTGCCTTTTGTTTCAGACCCACGATATTTTCTAGATAAAATATTTATGTTTCAAACATCTATCTGTAACTTGTTGCAGATGCAAGTCGAAATCCCATTTGTGCTCCAGATATATACCCAAGTATTTCAGACTTCTTACTTGTACTGATTCTTCATTGTTCCTAAATATACTCAGATTCTGATTCCTAGAGGTTCTTTTCTTTGATACTACCATAATTTGGGATTTGTCTTCGTTAAAGGTAATCTTATTTTCTGTTGCTCAGATCGTGATTTTTTGTACCTCTAGATTCGCTATGTTCTTTATTTCGAGAACCCTTCTTCCTGTGACTAAAACGATTAAATCGTCTGCAAATTCCAAAATTATGGTTTGTTTCTGAAAGTTCAAATATAATAATGAGTTGAACATAAGATTCCAAAATCCAGGGCCGCAACACATCCCTTTTCTACTGTTCTGGTGACTCTAACATTATTCGTTTCTAAATTTGCAGTCCGTTCACTACAGTTATTAACCGCTAAATAGCACAAATTTATTGGTCAGTTCAATTGTTTCAAACTGTCTAAAATTTTGGTCACCACCCGCGTCGAGTGTTCCTTTTACGTCTAGACTTATTAGAAGTGTATCTTTCTTTTCTCTTAAATTCTCTTCTACAAATCATTTAATTTCCAATAGTGCATCTATAGTGCTTTTATTAGGAGTAAATCCAAATTGGTTTGCGTTCATTAATCCGTTAGAGTACATGTATTTAACTATTCTCTCTTGCAGCAGCTTCTCTAGCACTTTACCTCCAACGTTGATTAAACTTATAGGTCGATACTTTGATACCTTGTTAGAACTCTCTTTTGCTGGCTTAACGATAGGCATTATTATAGATGACTTCCATTTCTTTGGGAAAAATGACACTTGTTATAAATTTCTGTCATCATTAACGAAAATTGATTAAATACCCTTAGCAATATTGTACTTGTTATTCCGTCTTCCCCTGGACTTTTTTTAGGACTTATCTTCGGTAAGACACGTTCTATTTCTTCTTGTCTAAATATCTCGTCCGCTTCTGTTTGTATCGGTTCTTCTACTCGGTTTCTGATCCTTGTATGAGATTCATTGTCTTCTCGTGCATTATCCTCCAAAACGAATTCATCCATCATGTACTCTAGAGTGTCTTTAATATTTGTAGTGTACTTTCCGCTCTGTTTCTGTATAGTTGAAAGTATAAAACTGTTTCTTAATTTTCCTGCAGCAAGTTGATAAGCCTTGTTCCAAGGATTGGAGCCTTTTTTCTTTTAGGCTATCATTGTACTGGGTTTTTTGATATCTTCTTTTGCTAGCATTTGTTCGTTTTCTCAGCAACGTTAGTTCTTCTGACCACCATGGTACTGTTTTCATGTCTTTCTTTACTTTTCTCTTCTTCGACAAATAGAATTTTTCGTCGCATGTTTTCTCGATTGCTATATTATACTTTTCTATGCAGCCTTCGTAATCTTCGTTACCTCTAACTGTCTTACTTCATTTATTCTCCAGTTGAAACTGCTGAGCCATATTTCCATCGAAAGTTTCCCATTTGTCTTTGTACGTTATCAAGCTGTGGTCAGAGCAACTTTCCTCTTCCTCTATTTTCCAATCTTTCATGTACTTAATCATTTGGTTGTTTACAATAGTCAAATCAATGTTACTTTTAGCTCGTACTGTCTCGAATGTAAATCTTTCGCTTTCTTCATTTAAAATGTGTAAACTGTATGTACCCGCAAACTCCTCTACGCGTTTTCCCCTTTCATTATTAATTATGTCATGCCATGTAACGGATCTTGCGTTACTGTCCAGTGCTATCAGCACTTTTTCATTTTTTGACATCTGTCATACTTTTTCTATTTTTTGTAAATTATTTATCGTTGATATCAGCCGTACAGTCGAAATAAGCATTTATTATTAAACACTTAAAATTTTAGTAATGTATTTCTAACACAATCATATCCTCGTCCGAAAATTGACTTAAGAGTATAGCACTAATCTTCTCATTTGTTATAACTACCGCAGCCTATTTCTTTCCATCACCCTGTGTATATAATCGAATAGTTTTCGGTATTCCTGCGACCTTATTTTCTAAAACGTAGGGTTCTTGTACTAAAGCAACGTCGATTTTATTTTGTTCCATAAATTGAACTAAATTTTGTGTTGCTGTTCTAGAATGCTGGATATTAATTTGAACCAAATTGATATTTATTTTGCCGCTTGTGTAAAATATTTGATTGTGTCCTATTTTAAATGTATTTACATTATTAACGTTGTGATTATTAGCCATTGTTAATACTCAATATTTTGTTTGAATTTAATTATCGCTTTTTGGTAGCAGAGGCAATTTTTATCCAGGGACGAATGCTTTGTATTTACCTTTTCATCTTGATTGTATTTATTCCAGTTTATACAATTAACGCAATTTAGTGACTCATTAGGGGCGTTGCATTCTTCTAATTTGTGATCGCCGGTACATCTCGGACAGGTCTGCGTGCCTTTACATTCCCTCGCCACGTGATTACGCTTGGAACATTTGAAACATCGCGTTATTGATAAGTAATCTGTACTCGTGCATATGTACCATGCAATTTTTAATTTACAGTCGATTATTTTCTTCCTGTTATCAGCATTAACTTCTAAAATTAAATGTTTTGCGTTTCTCTTATTTTTAAAAATTGTTATGGGTTTAATATTATCAGGTTTGTAGGTGAAGGTCAGAATTCTGATTCGTTATTATCTCCACCACGTTTTCTTTACCTCTTTAGGTACGTCGTAAATGATCAATTTCGGGTTTTTACGTTTAGGCACAATCGCCTCAAGTTCTTCCCCGCAGACTTCATTTATTTTATCACTTATTTTTTCCACTTCGTTTTTACTTGCAGATTCTATTAGAATTCCTCCATTTTCTAATGGTTTAAAAAATCTTTATACCTACTTGCAATTCTGTGGGATTTAATTATGATTTTATTTGAGCTCTCATGTGTTCAACAGAATGATTAGTTTTGCTTTTAACTAATAACATAAATTTATTTCTAATCTCTGGGATTTCTTGACGATTGCTTTTTCAACTTCCACATATGACTTTTGCCATTGAGTACCAGATAATAAACCGGTGTCATTTTTATTCCCAGCCTCTTCCAAATCTTTGCTCAGCTTCTGCACTTGCTTACATTTCTCGTCCAGCTCTTTCTTCATCTTGTTGTAAATAGTTCCCACCTTTGATACTGCGTTCAAGATGTCTTGTTTATAGTCATTACATAGATGCCAATTTTTTCTGTCACTGACACTTAACTTTGAAGCGCACTTTCTAACCACACGGCTACATCGTTGGCCATTACGCGACGTTGTCCTGTCTCTCTGTTTGCCTGTCCGTCCGTCCATCCTGTCACTACTTTTTTTTGTTTGTGGACCTGAACAGGCTAAATTAGGCCTATCGTGCTAAAGCACTCAGGAACACTTAGGAGGATGGATAGAGGGATAATGAATTGCAAATAGATGCCAATGATCAGCTACCTTAAATTTTCTCATATCATAAGTGAGAGGAAAACAGGAACTAGGGAGATCATTCCAGAGTTTAGAAGTCGTGTAGAAAATTGTGGATTGCGCCCGTTTGGTACGACAAGTGGAGATTTGTACTACATACTGGTGATGTGAATGAGCGAACCGAGTGTTTCTCGCAAAGACAGCCTGAGATGGTATCAAAGAATATAATTCAGCAGCACAATAGCCGCGTGCGTGTGCGTGTGTGTGTGTACGTGTGCGCGTACGCGTGGGTGTACATGTGTGTGCGTGTGAATGTGAGTTTGCGTGTGATTGCGGTGAGAGTGCGTGTGCGTGTACGTGTGCGTATGCGTGCATGTGCGCGTGCGCGTTCGTGTGCGTCTGCGTGTGCGTGTGCGCGTGCGTGTGCGTGTGCGTACGCGTCTGCGTGTGCGTGTGTGCGTGTACGTGTGCGTGTGCACGTGTGTGTGTGTGCGTGGTCTGACCGTTTGACGTGTGTTTATAAAATTTGACATGCGGCTATTATGGCAAAATGGTAGATCCGTGTCAATTATTTGGACGTGCAGAACTACTGGAGGTTGCAACGGACGTAATACCCTTGGATATTACTTTTGCTTGTTGAACCCACTCCAAAGAGATTTAAGTTCTTTTAAACTTTTTATAATTTCAACATTATTGAATAAAATTTAATATTGTTATTGTGAAACTGAGATTGATTACTTATTATTACGTAAGCATAAATAAACGTTTATATGCAACAATAAGCATTTCTTATGCACCAATAAAAATTGCGTTATTTATTTCCAGAGTGAAAGACAATAATGGGTTTTTAAAAAATAAAACAACAGTAAAGTAGTTCATGTATTTATTTATAGAACAATATATATTTAAATAAAATACAATGTGCCCTAATGTTCTAAAAGAAACATAAAACGATTAACCCCTAACAACTACGAGGTTTTTTAACAACTAAACTAATTTGAAAAGCAATACGTAATTAATACTTTTCTAAATTTTCTGAAGTAAAACTTCTTCGCTTTTCATTGAAAATTAATTTCTAGGCAGAAAATGATCTTTTAACCTCTACCGATGTTAACGGTGCAAATTTAAAAACTGCACTAGTTCCAAGGGAATATTACTGTGCGAATCAAAATTCCCTTCCCTGATAGTATTTTGTCAATGACATCCAAAGTATGGTATCCAAGATTTTTATTAATAACGCAAGCAAATTTGCTTTTTACAATTTCCGCAGTTTTTCCGTTTCAACTTTCTATTTCGGTTTTGACAGTTCTTACTATATTTAAACTATCATTAAGAAAAGATGGGAATTTTCTAGTTTTTAATTGCTTCTGCAATGCATAAAAAGTTGCTGGAGATATATACAATATCCTTATGCAAATTCTTGTCTTTCACAAGACGTTTTGCAGTTTTATTGAAAATTGCGTCAGGTTCGTCAAAGTCATTAATTAGTTCTCCTATATCGTTAAAATGGTTTGCATAAAAGTCTACTGTTTTTAACCAAGTACCCCATCTTGTAATAATAGGTTCTGGGGGTAATGATAAATTAGGCAATTTAGATTTATAGTGAGCTACGCGCGTGGGTGCTTCAAGAAATATTTTTTTAATTACAGCAATGAAAGTATTAACGCTTGGATATGAATCCCTAATAGTTTCTGCTATTCGGTGACGACCATGTTCTAGACACGTAACATGTACTAAGTTAGGGTAAAATGTTTTCAGTAATTTTCCTGCAGCTACCATGTAAGCTGCGGCATCTGTGTACATGAGTAAAAGATTTTTGTCGTTAAACTCCGTGGGGAATAGAAATCTTAAGCAGGAATTCACAAAATAAGCTACCGTATTGCTATTCGTTTTTCTAAGACTTTAGAACATACCAAATATGATCTTGTTGAATCGAATTTGCTTAACTTGCCAACTATAAAATTGGCAACGTAATTTCCTACGGCATCAGTAGTTTCGTCAACTGAAAACCAAATTGGATGTCCTGATACGTCTTCTCGTATTTGCTGTATGGCAGAATTATAGCAAACGTCCAGATAGTTTTTCTTAATGTTGATTCCGTAGGAATACTGCGATCACAATATTTTTCCAAAAATGTTTTAAAATTGGATTATCAACAGCTTTCCACGGGACATTTGCAGCGATTAAAGCACGACACAAATCTTCAGAAAACCATTTCTTTTCTCAGTTGAATTGGTTAAAATGTTTGTTTTAATGATTGTTTTCGAGCAACACTGGCCTGATGCAAAGATGTTTTAACGTGTTGTTGAACTTGATGTTTTTGTTGCTTGATACCTTTCAAAACACAAAAATTCATTATTATGTAATATTAAATTTATTTGTTTATTATTCGAACAAAACTTATGACCAAAATTATGTAATTAAAATTAAAATTGCGTTAGATACTTACTTCTTTGTTGCAAATATTACAAAATATGACGTCACCATCAGATGAAAAGCAGTCGTAGCACTGTTTAATTAGCACACTTTTGGAAGTTTATCCTTTCCTATTTTTGTTTTTTAATAACCGGAAGTTATAGTTTAATTATCTAGTAATCAGTTGAATTTAATTAGATTTAATTTCATTTGCTGTTTCAAAGTGCATTGAAGCAGCAACAGCAAGTAGTCATTACCGAATGTATATGAAAATCCAAACTGGGAATGTTTTTAAGTAGAAGGTATAGAAAACCACATGTTTTAGGGCTGCTTGACCATTCGGCACCTACAAAGCACGAGGCGATCACGCGCTGTACACTTGTTTACGCTGCTGACTCTTGGTTTTGAATATACTTGAGTTGTAAACAAACATCTGTGCTTACTTAAAATACACAATTCTCGAAAATCTTAACAAGTAAGCCGTCGGCTTACGACATAGTTAATCTCTAGAGTGGTAGCTTATTGTATATGTCGTGTTTATTTAAAAACTTTACAAAAACGCATTGTTGAAGAGATTTTAAAATAGACAAGCTTAAATTTTAAATATAAGTTCAAACATAAAATCCCCGAGCAGAAAATATGCACAAATAAGGACGTTTTACATAAATAAGCACTTAAACACCAAAATAAGTAGAATAAGCATAAATAACTTTAGCTCATTTTCCATCAAATTGTCTGAAACGACTTTATTTTTATTTTCAAGGCAGTATACCTAATACATACAAATATGCATTTGCTTAGAAACTGAGGTCTGTTAATAATGTTTAGCAATAAAAGTAAATCAAACGTTATTCTCATTTAATTAAATTCCAAATCTGAACGAAAATGCATCAATGCACAAACATGTATAAAATCAAACCTGTAATATAAAACAATATTCTTAAAACTAACATGTAAAATCTTTATCAGAATTAAATGTATTGTTTTTCGTTTAATTGTGATAGTTTAACGTAAAGTTTCGAGAAAATCAAACACTTAAACGCTTTATTTATTCCCACAAACGAACAGGGTTCTTACTTATTTTGTTGAAAGATTGATGATGTAATGCTTGCGTTCCTACGACTGCTGAAGAGGCCTCCTTAGGTTATGGACTGCTCTTCCAATGACGTCACTTTGCCGTCATTCAGGAACCGTTCTCCTTTGTTGTCCTTATCTTTTCTTATGCCTTTGTTATAGTTGATTACGCTTCTAATTTTCTTCCCCACAGTTTACTAATTTTTGTAAATTATTGCTCGATATATTTACACTATATAGTTTTTATTTAATTGTTCAGTTCTAATTACAAACGGCGTGCGCAACAAACTGCAAGCGAGCTACCATGCTTTCGTTATGAATATTTTTAGTTATACTACTGTATATATCGATCTATTAATTGGGTCGATTGTTTTATTGTACATTTACCACTCGCTATCAAAACATCACTTTCAACACGCACTTAAAACGCTTATTGTAAACTATTACAAAATCTTTTTATTATCGCCACATTGACAAGATTTACACTTTTGTTATTTTAATAAGGAAGGTAATTTTCTACTTCTTCCCCATCATACCGCTAAATAATACTTATTTGTAATTTTCACACTTTATAGGGCCGCGTGACTATACAATGTCATTTACGCTGCGGCGTGAATCGACCGACAACTATAAACTCTGATCGCTTATTTTATGTGATTCTGCTTGATCGCTTTCTTAACGCGACTGTTTTAAAAACTGTACATCACGATAATGACAGCGCCATCCCCTTCCAACGCATCAATGTACTTACAAGTGCTAAGATATTCGATTGGGATGTTTCAGCATCAATAAAAGTCATAAAAAACGCATATATACGTACTTTCAGCTTGATCATCGAACCAAAAATGAACAAAAATCGTAAAAATAAAAAATTTGTAACAATTTAGTAATATTCTGGCAATATACATTAAACATAAAAGTGCTTAACGGCCAAATGGTTGAGTGATTGAACTGGTAATGCAACGAAGGAGAGTTCTAACCCCCGACCAGGAAATTAATTATTTATTTGTTAAAATCGTTTTAGAATTTTAGTTTAATATTCATTTACACTTTAAAACGGGAACTTATTCAAAATTTTGTACAATCGTTAAACATTAGAATCTACTTAGAAGTGTATTTTTAATTTTTTGTTTTAAATACAAGGCGTTGAACATTATATACATTAACATTTGAGAGTGCATCTTAAAACACTATTAGAATATGCATTAAACAAGAAATGAAGATCCACAAGAAACCTGCTTTAATTTTGTTTTAAGGTAGAATTAATGCATTAAAGGACATGTATAACACGAAAAAAATTTTAGTTTCTTTTTCCATGTAAGTAGCTTTATTATGTAAGTCCGCTAGTACTTTTATGGTATGTGTGTAAACGGGAATGTTAGGTTGAGAAACTCCGGATTTTTCTTGCTTGCTATAATGTTGTATGTGAAATATTACAAAACTGAAAAATGTTAAAAATGACAAAACTCAAACAAAAGTTAAGTAAATAAAAATTATATATCTTGGTTTTATTACAGAAGTTTTGTATGTTTGATTATGCGATTGGTTTAATCGATTTCAGCTTAAGCGACCACAATTGGAGAGTTTTCAATTAGTGATACCGATTAATCATGATTGATGGGTACTTCGGCAACGGAAAAAACTAATCGTACCAGAATAAGTCGATAGTGCATGAAAGTAGAGAATATGTGTAAGGTGCAGAAATCGATATAGGATCGATTGTATTATTTTATCTGGTTACTGTTTCTAAAAGCGATCTTAAATAAGTATCTGTGACTTAAACATTTAGTAATATGCTTTAAGCTTACTAGTTTCTATTTTCTGTACTAAATGGTTTAAAATTTCTGTGTTTGCGATCTTACTAATGAGCAGGATGGATTAAATTATATACAAAATCATTCCTGTACTGTAGTTAATTTCTACTTCACATAAAATTTTCTTTTAGGACGTGTACACAGTTACGTATCTACTTTTACATTTTAAAAGTTTACTCGTTTTTACAAAATTTAACTTCAATTAATGCCTATAGCGCCATCTCTGAGATGAACGCAGGTTCTGGTTATTTTCAAAATTCTTACATTTTATAGGTACCTGTCACTTTGCTAAATCACCACTAGATGGTGATACCATTAAATAACTGCGTCGTACTTATCATGCTTTGTTTTGAAAACAAACATCTGTTAACAATATTTAAATGCGGTAACAAATGGAGTTTTAAAATTTTTTGAGGCATTGCTGTCTTTTCAAAATCGCCATTGCTGTACAAGGGTGGACAGATTCTAGTAAATTTTCTTGTTTCTATTTACCGTATGCTGAGCATCATTTTTATGGAAAATTTTCACTATATAATATCGCTTGGTTGTATAAAAGTGATATAATCGCCATTTAAGGCGGATGTAACAGAAATATTTCACTACACCTACACATGATGATAAGCCGTATTATATCTCGCTAACCTCGTAATTTGAACTTCGCTTTCAGGTTTCACACACTAAAGAATTTCACATTACTTATTCAAATAAATAAGTGTAACAAATTGTTCAAGATATTTAAACTACCGCTCGTATTCGATCTTAGAGGTAACACCTTATCAATGAATAAACATCGTTATCATTCTTTACTTTCGTTTTAGCAACTTAATCGGGTTTCCATAAACCTACGTTTCCATCTATTGAACTGTCCATTTAACCTTACCGTTACGATTACATCCAAGTTCATGTTTACATTTGGTTGTCTTGATTGATGTGACAAGATTATCACTTGTGTATCTATTTGGCTTATTGTTTGAATTGTGTTGATCATAAACTGCGATCAGCTGTGGCTCACATACTGGGAACTGCTTGCTCGTTGCTTGGCCGCTTTGAAAAACGTATAAGCATCCGCAACCACAGGTCAGCTATTTCCTTTTTCGTGCATGTATAAATAAATTGCTTTCTACAACGAAAAGAAGTATATTTACTTTAGTTCCGTTAACAAGTATTTGACAAACAGCTTACTTCTGAATAAGACTCGTACCTAAATTGCCTTCAGCAGGTTACGATTGCCTGTAAGGAAATAAAATATATTTATATTAGTTATATCTACAAGTATTTGTTAAACATATTTACCTGTAGTATAAGTTCGGTGTCAGTTGGAGACCCGCCTGTAGCTAATTTTAATACCATTTCTCTCATGTAGAATTGCTATATGTTCATTAACCACTTTTAATATATCACGCACAATCAACAGTCAAAATTTTTAATAACTTTTATTAAAGGTGGATTTATATGCCACACCCATGAATGTATAACCTCCATTTTGAATAATTACTTTTGTACTACTGGTTCTGTGGTCGTGCGCAGTAGCATTGTGCTGTTATGTATACCAGGTGTAATACTGAACCTGTTAATCTGTTGGCGCGAGACTTCGTGCTAGTTTAAATTACTTGGTAGCTCAAATATACAATATCCTTTTGTTTACTTCTTGTTTCTTGAAATAGAATTGGGACAGAACAAGCTTTTCCAATTGTATTTCGGTAACTTAATCAGAAAGGGTTTTATTCAGTTTTGTTAAACGAAAGGCAAGCTGAATTATTTAATTATTCCTTTCTTATAAGTAACTGATTTAATAAGTTTATTAAATTGGTCTTTTCAGGCCAATTTAATAGACTACATAAGATCTTACGTCCGCTGAAAGGGGTATTGTTTCTATTGGTGTTCTAAACTATAAATTCTTGTGGTCGTAAATGTAAGCTCATGACTTGCCCTCGTCGCTTATTTTAACTTATATTCTATTTTCTTTTGGTGGGAATTGTGGGAATAACGTACATACTGTATATAATTTATTTCGCTTATTATTCATGTTTGTATAGCTATACAATCATATTTGGCCTCCTTTGTTGGGGGTTCCAAAAAGGATATAAATTTACGTTTGTTGAGGGAATTGTCCACTTACTTATTACTCCTATTAGTTACTTCCTGTTTCAAGCTTCACATGCTCTCCTTCTCTCAAGGAATGGGAACCCATTTTCTGTTCATTCTTTCGTTAAAGCTTGTGGCGCCTATTTCGGTTCTTTCCTCTCTAACCAAATTTTCACTCCAACTATATTATCGATACCTCCAAAATAACCAGTCCGAGTGCTCTGCGGTTTTCGGACCGTTTGATTGACTTGTAGTCGAGCTCACTCATTTCACCTGTATTGTGCCGTGTGGTGATTAGACACATGGGATATGTTACCACTTCTGTCCCACTTAGTCCGAATATTAGATTAGCATGCGGTCTCGTGTTTGAAACCTGATTTGACGAAAATAGATAATAGCTAACGTAAATATGTGAATCTTTTCTCTGAAACTATTCGATATTCACAAAAAGGTGCGTAACCGAATCAAGTTGTAAACGACTACATTATGGATCGGTTTTGTCTCAATCCAGAGAATATCAATCCACCTGATCTTTGAGACGTCACTCTCCATCAATAAAAATTAGGTTTATTTATCTAACATATCACAGTCACGTGATACATTGTATTTGCAAAGTACTAAGAAGTGATGACACTTTTCACAAATTACGTTACACCCTATGCAGCATAAGGGAAACGTAAGGTAAACAACTATTTGACGAGCTACAATCAGTGAATGTGTGGGGATTGGCATTTAGAAGCTTTGAATTGTGGAATTTATTGCGTAATGTTTAAGGGCTATAAAACCCTTTGCTGCTAAGTTTTGATAGACTGATTTTCTATAAGACATTATTTAGGTCCCAACTAGGCGCAGCTGCTTGTCGTTGAATGCAAAAATGTAATTCTTTTGTGTGATCCTTGCGACGCAAAAATTAGATAAAACAGGCTTTATTAAAAAAGATGTTAGAATAACTCGACTAAATTTTAAAATCACTAGCAGCAGAGGCTGTTGTGTCGAAAACCTGGAACCCTGAAGCTGTAACTGGAGACCTACGTACATGAAGCACACTCAAACTTTGCTAGAGTACGTGATATTTAATGCCTTTGTGATTAAGGGTTGTATTTAAAGAAGGACGTCATTATAGCTCTGGTAGGATACGCATACAACAAAATTTTTGTTTTCCTCCGTGCAACTGATCTTCTTTAACGCCTATCTGCAAGATCGATTACTAATGTTATTGGAGTTAACTCATATGGGAGTTTGAGTTTCGTTTCTTTTATATCATGTTTACACATCTAAATCTTGAACAACATAAGAAGCGAATAAGGTTGGTTACGGTTTCAAACAGTATCCACCGATCACTGTTGTGCATTATAATGGCGCGTTACGTTTGACGTGCGCTGTTAAGCTTGGTAGAAAACATAGACGTTTGTAATCTATAAAATGGAATGTTGTAGTAGTATAAATGTAAATTTCAGGACAGTACTATCACAAAACTGAGCTGAATCTGCTATCAGGAGACAAGTAATATTAGGGTACTAATTGAAGTGACTACTGGTATAATGTTTTTATAAGTTACCGATCACCCAGGGCTCTTCTGCTCACAGCTCTTTACTCCTATTTCTGGATTGATCACATGAATGACAATACTTGCTCTAGTCTTGAACCCTACATACCATTTCATAATTCTAATTAATATCAGAACGTGATTTATTTCCCATAGTTTAAATGTTAAACAGAAATATACTCAAGTTACCACTACTAAGCAAAATTTCCTGGTACAGCGTCTAATTATGTATCCAAAATGTAGGAAAACAAATAAAGCGTGAACAAAACCGTACGATGTTTCTGAATTGGTATTTTACTGCCAATCGTAAATTGACAGATTAAGTTTATATTAGAAGTTACTTACTACTTTTATTTTTTGACACTAGAAGTAACGGTGCGGTCGAAATGACCGATCTCAATTTTTATTCGCTTCAAACTTTTTCTATCGTTCCAATTTTAACAAAATTTTATTGCTTCTCCTAAAAGTGCCTAATGATATAATTTCTTAGGAATGTTTGCATTGTCCATATAATTGCTTTGTTTATCAGAATCACCTTTAAATACGGTTGCGGTCACACATATTTCTTAATCTGCATACTTAAGACAAATTTCTAAACATTCATATTAACCGCTATTTAACATTCTAAGGTGAAATAGTATCCAATAATGATATTTTAAATAACTACCCACTGTCTTGAAAAATTAGTAAGTATAAATACTCGTACACATTGAATCAACAACTTTAGCTTAGGTACTTTACGTTCAAGATGTCGAAATATGTTACCGAAACCTAACTGCAGCATGAAGCTGATAATTTAAATTTGTACGATTCCAACGGTGATGGTCGTAGTGTTATTATTATAGTGGCATCAGCAGAGGGTACACCCTACGTTTTGTAAGATGCACTGTCGAGCACCAGTAGTGATGGTGATGAAGATGAGCATTTATCCAGGTTTCCAGGAACATCAAACATTAGTGGAGGATTCTAACTGATTTGAATAACGGTTGTAGACGTATATGTGGTCATAACATAGTTACAGGAAGAGCTGGACCAACTGGATATGCTAAACGAAACATTGACAATACTTGTGCAAGTTTTTGGATGCTTTTTACGCTCGTGGGATCTATGGTGCTAAATACTTTCCAGTAAATCAAATGTGGAACAAAACATGGGGGCCTAATTTCTTTTGTGGTACAATGTACAGAGATAAATTCAACCAAATAAAGCGATTTATTCGATTCGACTTAAAATCAACTCGTCGAGATCGTCAAAAATATGTTTGCTGCTGTACCTGAAGTATGAAATAAATTTGTGAGTAACTGTATTATGTGCTATAAACCAGGAGCAAACATTAAAATTGATAAACAACTATTTCCTACAAGATCCAGATGTCTATTTACCTAATATATGAGTAATAAACCCGATAAATTTAGTATAAAGTTTGACGTTGAAACAAAATATATGTTGAATGGATTTCCTTACATGGACAAGTATGATTAACGATCAACTAATATGTTATAATCTGAACATTTTGTGATGAAATCAATGGAACCCTTTCTAAAAAAGGGGAGGAAGGTAACTGTAGATAACTTTTTACATCACGCAATTTGGCTAAAAGTTTGCAAAAGGAGTCGACAACTCTAGTAGGAACTGATAACCGAAGTAGAAGATTTTTACCAGCTGCTATAAAAAAATCGAGAAATGATTTGTATTCTACGAAGGTTTTTGTATGTGAAGATATTTCTCTAACAAGTTAAAAGACAGAAAAAGTGTGCATTCTCAGTAGTATCCATAAATTTCCAACGATAGTAGAAGGGGGTCAGCAGAGGGACTACGACGCCCGCCGTCGCGACGCCCGAGATTCGTGCAATCACCTTGGGGTGATCGTGATCATCTCCCACACCTATGGCTTCTTTTAGGGTGCATTTTTCAACCCCTAGTCGCAATTTTCAACTCCTTGATGCTATTTTTACCTTAATTAGTTACCTTTTGACTGGTGGCCGGTTTTTTTCTGGGTCGATTTTCAACCCTTGATAGAATTTTTAGCCCTTGACGGTGTTTTCACCCCTAATTGGGGCCTCTTTTCTAGTCGACTCCAGTGTTTAAGAGTGTGGGAGTGGTCACGTCACATTTTCACCCTGATTATGGCCTAAATCCCTCGAGAGTAGGCAAATGCGTGTGTTCTGCTTGGAGGGTCTGAGGGTGGGCCAATCCTCCTAGTTTCTGATTCGTAGAGGGACTCCCTGGTTTCTAATTGGTTACGGTGCTGGGGTTGTAGACCATTTTGTGGGCCGTGGTGGGAAATTAAAAAACGGTATTCTAATAAGGGTCTCATAAGACAGGTATAGCACGGTCCTTGCTTGCTGATTATTGGCGGCTATTTTGTTCTTAATTATAAGGCATAAGCAAGACCCTCAGCCATGTTGTCTGGGGGAAATAAATTCAAGGTGTTGATCTGAAATCGTGTTCCATCAAAGCACCTTGGTTACTACAGGTAATAAAAAGATAAGGGTTTTTTAATATTTTATTATAAGTAATACTATTTACATCTTCAACAACATGTCAATCACAGCATCACAGCTTCTAATTGAATATTAAATTGCTTGTTTTGACTGTTAGTCAATGCATTGACAGATCCCGACTCTTCAGTCTCTCCTTAAATTGAATAGACTTTGAAAACGCTTAAATTCAGCCAACTCCACAACTACCCTCTCGACGTACGTTGGTGCTATGAGTCCAAGATTCAACTCCAGACTCCGACTGCTTGATATTTTTAAAAGGTATGTTGTGGATAAATCTATACCTGTAATTATAACATACCATTAATAATCTGCACAGGTAACCAAAAAACAATCACTTTCCAGCGCTATACTAAGAGAACG
This sequence comes from Vesta saturnalis, assembly GCA_036346205.1. Lineage (NCBI taxonomy): Eukaryota > Metazoa > Arthropoda > Insecta > Coleoptera > Lampyridae > Vesta > Vesta saturnalis. Next base: position 445,401 of record JARFJB010002096.1, read on the forward strand.
TCTTGGAAGATTGACAGGTATGAGATTACATCTCATTCATCTGCAGGAGCCTCTGCTAGATCTCCAGTACCTGTTTCCTTCCCATAGGACTTCTCAGTGTCTTTGAAGTCACGCTCATTTTCTTCGTCTATTGATTGAATCATCATCAGGTATTGTTATGCAATAATAATTTACAAAATCTCGAATATCTTCGACTGTGCGTTCATAATACGGAGAGTTAATCTTAATTTCACAATGATTGTCGTAAATTCAGTGAAGTGTTTTATCCGTAGTTTCCCATCACACGACCTTGACAACGTACGGTAAGTATGTAGGTTTAGACCTGGGTAAGATGGTACTGATTCAATAAACCCCCCTGAATTTTCAACATGTAACCTACTGAAGACTGTAATAGGATCAGCAAAAAACCTTTCACATCATGTGTTTCCTAATGATACGCACACACATGAACACCCACGAACACACGCCCACACGCGCCCACACACAACTCATTTGTACTAATACTCAAATTAACATGTATCGTTATTGCAGAGTTTTGCATACAGTGTTAAAAACAGCTAAATTAGTAAAAACGCCTGTAGTAAAAGAGATTTACCAGTATCGTGCATTATAATCTAAAATATACATCTAAAATTAAAATCACCGTTTTAAAATGTAAAAGGTAATGATGAACCGTTAAATTATTAAAAAGACATATAATTGCCGATATCACGTATTCTAAAGTAAAATATACGGAAAAAATAAGTCACTGGGTTAAAATATAAAAGTTAATGGTGAAATAGAGTTAAATTAGTAAAAAGGCCTACAATTAATGGCATCGTAAAATATAGTTAAAATTAAAATCACCGAGCTGAAATATAAAAAGTAAGGCGTAGGTGATACAATTTTATATGTGGATATCCTAACAATTTTACGATCTGTTTGCGCGTGCACAGGTTTTATACCGTCTAACACTAATCCCTTAAGTGTATCAAATTTAATGATCTGTGCATTTCTATAATTTAAAGTAATGCCCTTAGCTTTACAGGCGGTTGTGTATTCGTTTTTAAATATAGAGAACGCCTTGTCCGCGTAATTCTTAGGACCACCACTTACGAATTCCATGATTTTACTACCAATTCCGTAGGCCTCCATCTCATAGATTATATCACCCAGGAAATCACCGACAGGTGGTACCCACTCACCAGAACTTTGTGTAAAAATCACAGAGTCTATATCAAAGTACAGAACTCATTCGGAAAGCTTTTCCAGGCAACTGTACAGCACCAGGAGAGCATTGGCAGTTGTATAAGTTGCAAGACGACATTTACAGTATTGAGCTGTTTTACCCCGTCATCGAGTCAGTTACGACCATAACTTCATCGTTAACGGATAAAATGAAGTGGAAAGATCGATTATAATTTTGAAAACTTCGTGTGGTTCGATAATAATTGTGGTCTGCGTCAAATTCTCCCTCTGCCCAAACTTTCACCAAAATAAATTTAAAAATAATTTTGAAATATATCTAAAAACTGGATTCGCACAAATTTTGTTTTTGTCCAATTGGAGCCCTTTCCTTTCCAAATAGTCGCGGATGTATGGATCCTTCGATTCTTCGTCGTTACACCACGAAGGCCAATCCGAGCACGTTTGAGGAAGTTATCGACGTAACCGAGGAAATACCACCGCTGGTACTAGCCCTGTCGTATTGACAAACTTCATACTCCCACACTTCAAAGATTTCTAAGACTCTAACTCTATAGCGTTTCGAAATTCGTCCGCGACGTAAATTTCGATAAATTTACGTTCGTCCTGCGTATGTGTGCAATCATGCTGGAACATGATTTCAGTACAGGTTCTACACAAGGCGAACATTCATTTACCGTGCACACTACACTTCACAAGGCCCTCGACAGTGTTCAAGTCGAGGTTTAAGCACTCGGCACCAATGTGAAGTGTAGGATGACCCACCTGATACTTGGAATATTTATTCACGTAGGGGTATAGTGAATAAACACCCAAATACCTGATTTGCACATCTTGTTCTGCCTTATAATGTAACTTAACTGCATTAGTACGACCTCCGAAAAAGCGGTCGCGGTGATTTAGTGGTGACTGATTCAGCACGTTATTTGAGCTAACAAAGTCTCTTGCGTTCGGATTTTGTTTTAAAAATGACTAAATTCATATTTCCAAATTTCTATAATATCATGTTACCACAGATTTATCACGACGCAAAAACACTGTATTAGACTCATGTTTACTATTGTCAGCTTGATCGGGGGTAACACCTTTCGCAACTGTGGAAATAGCACCCATGAAACTGGTATACGGTGTTTGTGTCGTGACAAAACCCATCAACCAGGATACCTTCCCTTAACCGTACTTCACGCGCGTTCCCGGCGTGCTGAATACGTCGCCTTCAGAATGCTCGAGCCAGAGAAGCCATAGAATAGTAATCGTCGACTGATTGTCGCCTATTCTGTATCTACCGTTTGGCAAAAGACCAATAGTATTCTCGCGAATAAAGTTTCGGCGTAAAACAAGACTAGACGCACCAGCGATCGTGTAGCATCCTCTAAACAGGTCATAATTTTGGTTTTGCACGCTAATAAAGAGGTGAGGGAAGTGGCCTTTTGAGGCGGGAAAGTTAAAGGTTTTAGGAAGTTTGGATAGGGCTATGGGTAGGAAGTTTTGGCAATCAATGAATATTATGTTATTGTCACATGATTTTAGTACTGTTAGAAATGGTTTTAGGATTCCATGCAGAGTGATTCTTAAGGATTTCATTTAGGATGACTTGGACGCTAAGGATGAAATGTAGGAATGGAATTCGGGTACAGGAGAGGTTGAGAATATGTGCTGGCGCTGCCCACAATGTTCACAACCTTGTTCAATAGAGGCATCTATATTAATACAATGGTTGCAGACATGCTGGGCAACGCACAATGTAGGAGGAAATTGTTAGTAATGTTAGTAGGAGTATCTTGGCGGCACTCGAAATCGTAAAAGACAAAAATAAAATCTTTCACGAGTTTTTTGAGTCCGCCGTGCTTTTGGACATGTAACAGAAATGACGGATAGGTTTTTCGGAATTACAAGTTGGACAATATGCAAAACCGCCTTATGAGGATTCTTACCCTTCCATACACTCTTTAAACAAGTGTGACAACGTTGGAGTTTGCTGCACAAACAGTCGAATTTATGCTGGTGTAGACATTGATTCCCGCGGAAATCCCTATTACACTCATCACAAACGATAGTCAGCAGGCTGGCAAGGGGGAATGTCATGACAACAAGGATAGGTGTTAGGACAATTAGTTCTATACCTACAACACTTTCAAAAATACTGCGTTGAAAAGGCACTGGTCAAGCTCGTGATTACATTATAATGCACGTCTTCACAAAATTAGGTTTAAAACTTTACGGTTAGGATTTCGCGGACCTTCAAAATAAACTGTCTGTCCTAATTTGTGGTTATATACAACTATACTGTAATTAACTAAATAATCTTGAAGTTGCTGTATGTGTGCAATGTTGTCCCCGTTACTTAAATATTAGCGGCAACCTTTTGAAGGCCTGATAATTGAAAATTGGTCTCAGCTACAGTTATGGCGAGCTAACCTAAGTGTAAATTAGCTGTATTGATGATAGCTATAATACCGCCTTTACATTTGCAAAACTGTGTAAGCCTAACGCCCGTCATTCTTTAGCGAGGTCGACCGCCATACCCCACAGGCAAAACAACTCTGTCTACTTGTAAATTTAACGTACCATTATTAAAAAAACTTACATTGCTCTGCAATATTTTCTCTAGCGTGGCCATCATTACAGTTGAACTCAGCTGGTCTGTACAACGGAACGAAAATCCTAGGGGTTTGTCCGGGAAATTGGCATTAGTACCATTCCAACCCTGTCAGCTGCTTTAAACCCTGCACACACTTTTGCCAGTAATGCGTCTAGAGCGTTCTGTAACAAAAATGTAATCTTAGCACAAAAGAAATGTATTACTGCTCACCTTAAGCCATGTAACAGGTGATTGATTGGCATCAGCATCTTCGAACTTAAAGACAAACCTCTTCGCCATTGCGTTAAATTTCTTAATGAACTTTTCGCATGTCGCAACCGTTTCAAAATATCGGCCATCCTCTAAGTTATTTCCACCCCAATATAAGGTTTCAGCTGTACTCTGTAATTAAAAAATAGAGATAAAGATGTGAAAAATTTAGGATTTAACTTTAAATACAAACACTTAAATTCAAAAACGTATGGTTTATACTTACAATGTAGCACACGGATCCACTTGCAGATGGCGGTGAGATGGACAGCATTGGAGTTGACGGCATCCAAAACAATATATCGATTAATATGTTACTTTTATAAAATTATTTCTACTTACAGCTTCAGTATTTTCTACCGATGATAGGCCACCACTGCACCCACCACCTTGTACCTTAGCACGTACCTAAAAATAAAATATTAGTAACAAATTTTAAGAATACAGAAATATTACCACAGTCATTGATGCAGCCTGGATTTTCTGAATGGCCTCACGTAACCGCTGGACACGCTCTAACTCAAGGGGCGTTATGGTTTCACCACCAACTACACGTTTAATAATGATATACATCTCCACTACCTCATCTTCGGTCATTAATCCACTCTCGAATATGTTTAACAGAGAAGAAATTGTTGAGTTCGACATTATAGCAGTTTTAACAAGCTGTATGAACTGAAAATGAAATTAGAGCGTGATTCATTGGCTTTTATAGGCGCACCAGTTAATTACCCTAGAGTTTTACGCAAAACCGTTTAAAACAGGAAAAACAAATTGTTCAAACAATGGCAACAGTGTAATTACATTTTCAAGATCGTTTAGCCTTTCACATATTTGGCTAATTAACTGACCTTCTAAAATTTCTTAGATATTTTTCGGTTTAAAACAGGTACACAAGTTGCGTGGCAATAGTGTAATTACATTTTCACCTTTCCCATATTTGCATAATTAATTGACGTTCTAAAATTCCTTAGATATTTTGTATAGACAACACTGCATTATGAATTGATTCTTATAAAGTAGTTCTTTAGATTTGATTTTTTAAAACGTTATTTTTATATGTAAGATGATGGCGGAAGCTGTCTCTAAATGAAGCTTTACGATACGTTTTAGTGTGTTTCTTGATCGTATTCGATTTCAGCTAATCAAAAACCTTAACTTGATTTGCTGCAGGGGTGCTTTTGTAAGGTGTAATCTGCAACGATACAAAACTCTTTAAATTGAATGTTCTAGAGGTTTCGTTAAATGAAATCTGTCTTAACAAACTTAAAATGCAGATGAATCATGTGGTTATTCTCATTTCTACATTTTAGCACGTGTTTCTTGACTGTATTAGATCTCAACTAATCAAAAAATCTTAATTTGATTTGGTACAGGTTGTTTTTGCAAGTATAACCTGAATCGACACAATCCTTTTTGAATTGACTGTTCCCCAGACTTCGTTAAAAGAAATCTGCCTTAATAAACTTGAAATACAGATATATAAATGTAAGCATTCTCATTTATACATTTTAGTATGTTTTGTGTCAGTATTGGAATTCAATCAATCACACAACCTTAATTTGATTTACTACAGGATGTTTTTGTAAGATATAATCTGAATCAACACAGTCCTTTATGAATTGAGTGTTCTAGAGTCTTCGTTAAATGAAATCTACCTTAATAAACTTAAAATACAGTTAGGTCAATGTGAGCATTCTCATTTATAGCGTGTTCCTTGGCGTTATTTGCACTGCCAATCAAATAACCATAATTTGATTTGCTACAAGGTGTTTTTTGTAAGGTGTAATCTGATTCATATAGGTAAAATTTGCAGTGTGATGCTTTCAACGAGGGAAGTTTCTGCGACGATAATATTTTTTATTAATATAAACATGCTATTTGTTATACACATAAAATACATTTCTTTCTTTATCAGACACAAAAAATACAACTCTATCTCGATTTCTACCTGGAGTATGTTTAAAATCATCAATTTGAGTTGTACAATTTACATCTATTTGTAAGTTTTCTTCTAGATCTTTTTCTAACTAGTAATTAGATAAATACAACACATACATATTTTCTATTTGGCAGTACATATGGAGTTTTATTTCTAATAGTTAATTGTTTAAAACTAATCACTTAATTACCTATTTTATTATTTTAAAGTAAATTTTGTATGTAAATGATATGTTCTCAAGGTAAAATTATTTAAACTGTGCGTAAACAGATTCCTATATACGGTGTCACGCTAACGACCTGTAGTAAAATCAAATGAAGGTTCTTGAATTGAATGCACTACTTGCGACCTTGCATGAGTAGGGAATTAGGAAACTTATACCAAAACAATAAGTATATTTACATTTAATCACTTCGAAAATATTCGCTCTCCTAACTAAAAATTAGAGAAAGTAGATAGGCCGTAGATAAAATGCCTTTTTTAAAAACCAGTGGATATATTTTTAACTTAAGCATCTGTTTCTTTAATAAGTAAAATAAACGAACAATTATAATTAAATTATAGCTATATTGCATAATCTCTGCTTTTCGAAATGAAAATTTGGGTAACGCTAATTGTATGTTCTCTCACCACACGACCTTCTAGCTTACAAAATGGAGATTAAAAGAACAGTAACAATAATTTTAATAACATTTTTAGTAATGAGAAACAGCGGATAAAACATCACTTTATTTACAATAGTGACTGTGAACGTAAAATAAACCCGCCGTATTATGAACCCACAATCGAGGATAGTCGAGATTTTGTGAATTATTATTCCATAACAACACCTGATGATGATGCAGTCGTGAGGAAGAAACTGAGCGTGACGTTATAAGCCTTACGATAACTTATTTTAATGTGCCTCGGTTAGCTCAAATCGGGTCTTGTTTTCAGCAAGTCGGGGTGGTTCCTATTTTGGTGCTTATCACTGTCCACCTTGAATAATTACAATAGAATGTTTTAAACGTATATAGTTTATAGGATTAAATAACTTATTACAAATATATATATATATATATATATATATATATATATATATATATATATATATATAGATGTAATTTAAATACCAAATAAACAATCCTTCGCTATCTTTGCTGGCCTCTGGAAGTGGTCGCTACCGTTCCTTAATGTATCCTGACTCGTTTCTGGGGAAAAGATAGATTAGTTGTAGTTTAATATGCACTCCTAAGCGCTTTTACAACAGGAAATAGAGATACGTGTTAGTGAGATTTATTATGGGAAGACTAGAGCCGTCCCTGTAAACGGTAGCAACTTTTAAAATATTTCTAACGGGAGATTATGTAGGCCAATACTCTCTCTTCCGGGGTAAAGTGCAGGTTAGTTATGGAAAATCGATATTATAATGTCGCGTTAGAGTGCACGACACATTATGCGGTTAGGCGATTTTCGGTCTTAACAACCACGTTACTCAGAGTGGTTCGTAAGGGAAGAGTTTATTATACACGCGCTTTTGGTAGCAATTTGTCCTTGAGAAATTTCTTATTTATACTGGTGAATCGTCGCAATTGTATGGACTTAATTAATTACCAACGTCTTGGTATTAAGTGCTTTAAATATTTCCTTTGCTTAAAAGAAATTTAAGCTTTTATTCTGTGAACCGGTTTTCAACGCAAACTCGTGCAACTTTCGTATATACAAAACGTTCTGTAATTATGAAATACAGGAAATACGTATTTATGTACTCTGGTTTATTAGGGATAATCATGGAAACGATTACGCGCATGATTTAACCCTACAGGATTGAGTTTTCGCACACGGCCTATCTGAATTATTTAAAATACGATAAATTTACTGTTACTTACAGTGTCTATTTTAGTGCGGAAGTACTGAAGATAAGTCAGACACGAATCTAAAACGTATCACGTTTGCGTTACGCTATTTGAATGTCTATAAGGCTCTCTCTTCGAGGAACGGTACTTTTCGTCCTTATCTATTTACTGAGCCCATGTGTAGGCGTGTGAGTGTGTTGGTGTAATTAATATTTCGAACGGCCCTTTGCAAGATTCTGGGATGAACCCGTTAGGCTGTACTAAAGGGCCTTCTGGAGGGTGCTAGAACTGAGGCGATGGCCTTTGTTTCCACTTGGGTATATGGGGATTGACGCTGGATTGTACAACCCTGCGTAACAACGGCCGATTGGTGTATGTAGGTAGCGTTTGTTGTCGGTGACGACAGATCAAGCCCGTCGTAACACCTTAATGTGCGTGTATGTTGTGTGATAGTGTACTGTACTCGCAGTCTGACCACTGGGTATCTAAGCCCGTCGTCTGGCAGCGTGTTATGTAATTTAGTGTAAGGTTGTGGAATGAACCTACGTGTCCGCGTCCTCGAAGGGAAAGCGCGGTTGTGTAGAATAATGCACGACTACACGCGGCGGATCTGCAACTCGACGCGGCTTTCACCAGGTAGACGGAGGATAACTTGACTAAGCAACGGCGACGTACAGTCAAGCTTCGGGAAACTGGAACGGACTGGATTGGGCCGGATTCGAACGGGGCGTATTCACGATACTAATCACGATAATTATTATAGCAATAATAATAGTTTTTTCGAGATTATTATTTCCGGTACTCTATTCGAGTCTGGGTTATCGTAATAAGCGATCAGGATTCTGGTCAGGCTTTTCAGGATTTATCGCAGTAAGCGATCAGGTTGCTGGTCAGGATTTAGGACTCTCTTAAATAACGCGATTAACAGAAGCAGGCGCGCGGTCAGGATATTCTTTATTCGGTAGCTTCGACGGAACGGATTGACGTACAGGTCAGGTTGCAACGGCGGAACGGATCTACGAGCAAGCGGTCGGTGCAACAGCCCAACGTATAAGCAGGAGGTAGACTATGGACTGGACCGCGTACAAGCATTTGGTTAGCACTTCTGGTCGCGGCAACGGCCCGACGCAAAAGGAATTTTTTTCGGTAGCGCGTCTCTGGGTTTATAGGAGATTCGCGGTAGGTGGATGCAGCTTCTGTGTAGGGGGATTCCATTCCTCGATTGGCGGAGATTACCCTGACGTAAAAGTGTTTACTGGTTTTCTTAAATCTACGTTGGATGGGATAAAATGAGTATTTGTTGTGCAATATCGTGCAATCTTTTGCAATTTGTTTCAATACAGGGTGGTCAGCGAATAATTAATTCAAAAAATTTTGTAAAGGCTGCTGGGTCTTTACAACGTCAAATACACTGAGAAGTCCATTGAGAAGGAAACGGTTATTGGAAATCTAACAGATAAGGATACTACTGATGCATGAAATGTAGTCTCATATCTGTCAACCTTCCAAAACGTTCTCTCAATATAGCGGTGGTAAATGATTGTATTTAAATTACCTGTGCAGATTCTTAATGCTATGTTATAATTACAGGGATAGATTTATCCACTTCAACAAACCTTTTAAAAATATTAAGGAGTCGAAGTCTGAAGTTGAATCCTGGACTCTAACACCAAAGTACGTCGAGAGGGTAGTTGAGGAGCTGACTGAATTTAAGCGTTTTCAAAGTTGAGAAACAGCGTATACATCAATTTAACGAGAGGCTGAAGAGTCGGGATCTACCAATGTGTTGACCAACAGTCAAAACAACCAGTTTAATATTCAATTAGAAGCTGTGATGCTGCGATTCACACGTTGTTGAAGATGCAAAAGTAGTAATACTTATAATAAAATATTTAAAAAACCCTTATCTTTTTATTACCTGTAATAACCAAGGTTGTTTGATAGAACACGATTTCAGACAACACCTTGAATTTGTTTCCCTGAGACAAAATGGTCGAGAACTTTTGACGTCATACAAAATGGCGGAGGGATTTGCTTATGTCAATTAAAACAATATGCCTGAGGGCCTTGCTTATGCCTTATAATTAAAAACAAAATGGCCGCCAACAATCAGCAAGCAGGTGCCGTCCTATACCTGTCTTATGAGACCCTTATTAGAATACCGTTTTTAAATTTCCCACCAAGACCGACAAAATGGTCGACAACCCCAGCACGGTAACCAATCAGAAACCAAGGGTCTGAATCTATATACGAATCAGAAACTAGGGGGCTTTTCCCACCCTCAGACCCTCCAAGCAGAACACACGCATTTGCCTACCCTCCAGGGATTGAGGGAATAATTAGGGTGAAAATGTGACGTGACCAACCCCACACCCCTAAACACTGAAGTGGACTACCAAAAAGGCCCTAATTAGGGGTGAAAACACCGTCAAGGCCTGCAAATTCTATCAAGGGTTGAAAAACTAATTAGGGTAAAAATAGCGTCAAGGGGTTAAAATTCCGACTAGGTGCTGAAAAACGCCCCCTAAAGGAATCCATAGGTGTGGGAAATTTATCGCTCAGTTATTGCACGAATCTCGGGCGTCGCGACGGCGGGCGTCGTAGTCCCTCAGCTGACCCCCTTCTGCTAACGATTGATAAGTGACACAAGAAACTATCAGAAACCATAAAATTCTACAGCAGTATTAAATATGGGGTAGATGTTTTGGACCAAAATAAAAGAAAATTCACAGTTTGGGTTTATAATTTTGCCTTTACAATATAATTCTAAACTCCGGTCAATTTGGCCGGTATCTTATTTATGGGTAAATAAATTATGCCCTATGCCTAGTGTTAACACTTGAAAAGTTTCAAGTCTAACAGATTAAGACACTCGTTCATAATTGTCCTTTTTTGCCTGCAGATGGTTTTATATGACTTAACATTAACATTTTATACTCGTATTTTGCATAAGTGAATGTAAACAATTTCTAATGGGCAAACGCATTTACAATACACGTACACAACACGTAACATTTTTCGAGTATTGCATGCTTCACCCTTGCTGCATTAATGCATTCATCTGCAAGTGTTTTAACCATATAGGGTATTTGATATAGTAGTTCTGTATTAAGTTCTCCATTTGCTTGTATAAAGTTCAAATGTTCATAAATACATTTCAAGTATTGTTTAAAATTCTGATCATTTGGTATATCTGCGCTTAACATCTTTTCACGTACATATTGAGGTGTGACTTCCGCAAACCGTGCACACTTTTCACCATACGGCAGAATTATGTTTTCCCACATATTATAAAGTTCTACAGCAACCTGAAAAAACAGTATTAGTAATAATAAAATTTTACTTTAGTAACATACTTTTTTTGAATACGATACATGGAGGAGAAAAATCAAAATATGACGACCTTCATGTTTATCTTTTACTCTCAAACTTAACACGCATTGTACGTAAACTTTCTAATTTATAAAAATTATTAGGGGTTATCAATATCACCTCTTATCCTGGTGATAGTTTGATTATACTTTTAATCTAACAAATTTTAGGGGCCCATATTAAGTTTGATTTCTATTCCAAAACTTAGATAAGACGTCTGATATCATTTTAACAGTGCCAATACGGTAAACAAGATATATAAATAGCAATATTTGTTCCAATAATAACCAAACTTGATTTAAGTACGATTAAATGAATATTAAAATTTAAGACATATCGGCATGTGACAGCAGCATCTAGCTTCACTTTCAACGAGTCTAACGTTTTTTTACAAAGATACCGTAAAAGATCCGCTTAAGCAATTTTTTTTGTGTTAGATTAGGTATACGTATTGTGATGTTTTAATTGAGAGAAGACCACATGGAAGCCTAACACATTCCGTATATCGTAAGCCAACTCATACAGATCATTATATTAGCGCTTCATCACACAATCATCCAGGACAGAAGTTTAGTACGATACGAACTTTGTACAACTGTGCCACAAAGATTTTTCATTCATATAAACTACAACATAAGCAGAATCATCTTAAAAAGGTCTTCATAAATAATGGCTTCAACAAACAACAGTAATTTCAACCGAGACACACGACGGCTACGGATGATAAATGTACTACTTCAAATAAGTTTGCCATTTTACCTTACCTTGTAAATAAAATGAATAAAATTGGTAAAATATTACAAATGCATAACATAAACGTAGCTTACAAAAGCAATATTACAATTCTAAACCTTCTGAATTCTGCTAAAGACCAAATTCCATTACATACATGTGGTGTTTATGAAGTACCATACTCTTGTGGTAAAGTATGCATTGGTGAAACTGGAAGAAGCATTAACACCAGGTTAACAGATCACAAAACACACTTACGTTTACTTGATCCTACTAAATTAGCAACTTCTCAGCATGCTTTAAACGTTCTGCACAACATAAAATTTGAAAACACTCGAATTCTGGCTAACGATAGGAATTAGTATACAAGGAAGATTCGAGAAGGTATTGAAATTCTGAAACAGTCTAAGAACTTGAACAGAGATAATGGATGTAAACTGTCCTATACCTGTATGTCTATTTTCAAGAACTGAAACTTTTACAACAGTGATTTAATTTTAATTCTCTGGTTACCTTGTTTAATATTTGTCATTTTGATGTTACCTTGTCAAAGTTTGCACTTTCATATTACGACTGACGAAGGACAAAGCATCTGCCTGAAGGCTTGCGATTAAACAAGTAAATATTCGCGCCATTTTACCAACAAGTGTTATTTAATATGTGGAATCGTGAATGTTTCAAAATTATAACATTTTACCGATGTTTCCCCACTTTTGCTTTTAGACTATGGTTCTAGACAAACGAGACAAACACCTTCTTCTGATCTGCTGCTGTTTGGTGCAAGTGTAGTTTTTACTGATTTTCTTTCTGTATATTTCAATAATATAATATCTTCAATAATAATGTATTTCTTAGAAAAGCTATTAGCAACAATATGAATTAGGAAGACAGGTGACTTATCACCCACCTACAAGTGAAGGTGTCTTTTTTTACCTTTATTAAATTTTCTTTGGAGTACGGGCGTATTGTTACATACAGTCAATCTTTGTTGTGCTTAGAGTCTTCAATAAGAGAACCGCGATATTTCTATTATTATGGAAGGATCGCGGTTCTCTTTATTAGAAGACTCTGAAGCACAATAGAAGCGTTGAGTGGTATGTTATTGGTGGTTGGTGGCGCTGAAGCTTGAACTGGCGGTCGTGTAGAATGGGTTATTGCTTTGATAACGGTAGGTGGCGTTCTACCGCAAACCACTGGATCATCAACATTTCCCGCCGATTCGTCTGCACTCTTTAATTATCGATCGACAACTTCAACTGGAGCACATTCGTGATGAAAAAAACCATCAAATGGGAAAATTCCAGAACACCTGGTATAGCAGCCAAAGAAGGGCTTTTTTTACTAGGCTTGGTAAATGATGTATGATCATTCCGTCTCTAGGAGGACTTTTCCTCCAATCATCCGCGTATGTGTTAAAACATTGTTTGAATGGTCCATATACTGACCTATCCAATGGCTGTAGAAGTGTGTGGTGGAAAGCATTATTCTATTTAAGCGACAAAGATCGTTTACTGATATCTGGATATGTGAATCGTCGTAACCTAACAGTAAAATATGTTTAATGCTGGGTTTCAAATAGCTTACAAAATGTTAGAGAAATATCAAAAATTCTTCACTTCGCATGCATCCAGAACCGTTTGCTTCGCCACTACTTCTTTTTGGTGCATCTACCAAAACGTAATCATGATATTTCTTTCGCGGAAAAACGACTATGGGTGGTACTACATTGCCCACAGCATTAACAGCCAAGAATACTATGACTAAAGTCCCTCTCTCGTATGGATTTACAACGGCGACTTGCTTCATTCCCTTAGAAGCTTTAAATTTGTCTAGGTTTGGAGCTGTATTAACTCCAGTTTCATCTAATTTATAGATATTTTGAGGTTAAAATCCGTATTTGTCTATTACACTAGATAATTGGTAAAAGAATTAGTGAACAGCTATTCTATTATAATTACAAGCACGACCAACGCTAGCAAATTCTACAGTTCTAATTGACAGGGTTGAACTACGTCTCAAAAAATTAGTGAACCAATCGGGGTCAGCCATTTTAGTTTCAAGCCATTTCGCAGACAACTCCACATTATTTAATTTGCATACTGGTATGTCAATATTTCAACCCCTTCAGGAATGAGTCTATAAAGAATATAGCTGAACACTTAAGATACTCTGCAAGTTCAGATTCCATGGCAGCTGAAAACACCTTGTAATGTGACTTATACCCGGTTGTAGTTGTCTTTTTTTATTAGCAAATCTTTAACAAGACACAATTCGGAAATACGTGTCGCTGTAGGAATAGAAACGGTCTCCTCTATTAACAAAGACACAGCTTTTTTGATTACCTCCTGGTCGTGGGACTCTATTAGTGGTACGTGCACGATTGCGAGGTATTTTTCAGTAAAGTTATAAAATGATGTGGATGTTGCCATATTTCTAACCACCACACGGCAAAATACGGGAGAAATGAGTGAGCTCGGCTAAAACTCAATCAAACGGCCCGGAGACCACAGAGCACTCGGATTGCATAGGTGTTTTGGAGGTGTCGATAAAGTAGGTTAAATTAGAATCTGGTCAGTGAGAAAAGTACCGAAATAGGCGCCACAAGCTTTAAAGAAAGAAGGAATAGAAAATAGGTTCCTATTCCTTGGAAGAGGGAGAGAGCCTGTAAAGCTTGAAACAGGGACTAATAGGAATAGTAATGAAGTGACAATTCTCTCAACAAACGTAAATTTATTTCTTTTCTTAAATTGCAAACTAAGGAGGCAATAATCCAACTGTTATGGTATAGCTACATAAATATATGAATAATAAATGGCATAAATGATGGACAGTATGTATGCTGTACATACGCCCACAGTAATTTATAATTTATAATTATAATATCAAAAACAATAATCCCCTTCCGGGGTAAGATCTTACTTACCTTAGCCTGAAAAGGTCAATTTAATAAACCTATTAAATCAGTTATTTACAAGAAAGAAAAATTATTTAAATAATTCAGCTTGACTTTCGTTTAACAAAACTGAATACAATCCCTTTTTTGATTCAATTACCTAAATACAATTGGAAAAGCTTGTTCAGTCCACTCAATTTATCTCGAATAAAAAAAGAATATTAGTAATTAAGCAATTTAAATTAGAAAAAGAAATTGGTCCGAACAACCTTATCCATAAAACAATAGTGTATATTTGAGCTACCGAATAACATTTAAGCTAGCACGAAATGTCGCGCCAACTTGACATTATCCAATATCACGCTACCCAAAAAGTTTCATCTCGTATAAACGTAAAAGTTGCAGCAAAGCTACTGCGCACGACCACATAAACAATAATACTAAATTAATTATCCCCAACATGCAGGTTGTACATGAGCTTCCTAATGGGTTGTTAAGTGTGTGTAAAATATTGAAGAATAGTTTAATTAACATATAGCAGTTCTACATGAGAGAAATTGTATTAAAATTAGCAGACGTCAAGTATCAAACTGACACCGAACTTATACTACAGGTAACATGTTTAATAATTACTCGTTGACAGAATTGATACAAATGTATTTAATTTCGTTATAGGCAATCGTAACCTGCTGAAGACAATTTAGGTACGAGTTGTATTCGTGGGTAAAATATTTGTCAAATACTTGTTAACAGAAATAAGGTAAATGTACTTAATTTCGTTGTAGGCGATCGTAATCTGCTGAAGGCATTTTAAGTACGATAAAAGGAAAGACCTGACCTGTGTTTACGCAGGTTTATGCGTTATTCAGGGTAGCCAGGATTTCACCAGCTTCAATACAGGTGTAACCTCAACGATCACGCAATCCCAAGTACGTTAGATACAGCAGACCGCAGTGTATCAGCAGTACAATTCAAATGATAAACCAAGAGATACAGAACGGGTAATCTTGTTACATCAATAAAGATAAAACCAAATGTAAACATGAACTTTGATGTAATTGTAACAGTAAAGTTATATGGGAACTTAAGTTTTATGGAAACTTAAGAGCTCCGAGGTCGAATGGGAGCGTTAGGGTAAATGTCTTAACCAATTTGTTACATCTATTTCTTTGAAGAAGTAGTATGAAATTCTTTTGTGTTTGAAACCAAAAATGTGTGGATGGAGTGAAATATTTCTATTATATCCTCCTTTAATACCGATTATATCACTTCTATATAACAAAGCGATACTATATTGTGAAAATTTCCAAAAAAAATTATGCTTAACATCTACGAAATAGAAACAGGAAAACTTTCTAGAAATGTCAACCTTTCCACAGCAAAGGCGGTTTTGAAAAAAAGCTAACGCCTCAAGAAACAATTTTACAACTCGAAAAATATTCCTATCAATCATTGTTATCATAATAGGATGTTATGTATTGTTAACATAATAAACCGTTATTTACACAGTGTATTAATTAAGTTAAGTATACCAATCACCAGAAGATGGCGCTATAGGTATTAATATTTATATATAAATGGTAAAAACTACAGAACAGAATTAAAAACGAGTAAACTTTTTAAATACAAAGGTGGATACGAGAGAAAATAATTTTCGTATAATGTAGAAACGTACACGTCGTAAAAGAAAATCATATGTGAACTAGAAATTAGCTACATACAGTATAGGAATAATTTTGTATAACATTTAACCCATCATACTCATTAGTAAATGCCGTAAATACAGCATTATAGTAAAGAAAATAGATACTAGTAAGCTTAGAGCACATTACTAAATGTTTAAATCACCGATACCTATTTAAGGATTTTTGCACGTTACAATGTGCATATATTTATGGTCCAAAATGATAAAGAATGTGTACTCATTGCATTTTTATATTTTATTTTACGATTTTACGCTAACGGAACAATTGTAGCACTGTCCATTCTGTTACATTTGACCCATACCCACATATTTGCATAAATAAGACATTGGCCAGTGCCACATTTCCACATCACAAACGGAAAGGCGTAATCAGTGCACAAATAAATGTGCTTTTTATTGGTGCATAGCAAAATAGTTGTATACTTACATGTAAAATCTGATTAGCAAACAATGACAAATAATAGTATACTACTTACCGAGGCGGAAAGTGTTCCATTCCTGTCGATAGAAGTATAGTTCACCGAGACGCGAAGTCTCAAGGTGAACTAGTGTTCAACACACGGAGAATGGTACTTTTGCTGAGGTTTGTATACAATTTTATTCACAATTAAAGAACAAGCAACATTATACAGGTCAAATAAAAAATTTTGGAACACATCCATCACGGCTTCTCGTTTAATATTGAATGTCGTGACAATGAGACTTTTAATTTTTACTTTAATGAGAAGCCATAGATGTTATGCTTACTATTTTTCTATTGGTTTTGTCGTTGCTTGTTATCAATAATTCACTTATTAAATATGATTATTAAAGAAAATGTGTTATTTGTTTCCACCTATTGCTTGCATTCACTGACCATCCACGCATGTGAGAAAAAATGAAACTTTATTAACATTGGCAAGTTGTCAATTTGACATTGATAGTTTAAATGATAATAGCTCCCTTATAGGTTGTAAAGTGGTCCTTTACTGACCGCTTTATCTCATTACTGTCTCCTTTTTTGTTATTGCTGACCGCTTAAAGTAAACCCGTAGAATCATTCCCTTTTCAACCTTTAAAGGCTTAGAAAAGCGGTATGTTACAAACTAATTGTGAATAAAATGTTTTACTATACAGACGCTAAACTTTAAGACGTAATTTGTTGACGACAACGGCCAACTTCTGTTCTTCTCAATTGCGCAGTAGATATTTAGTAAGTAGGTTTAACGTCTGGCTATATTAATATAGGTGTTCCAATTTTCTGAGCTCGGTAATGGCTGCCGGTCACTTTCTCCTTTATTCTTTATGTACTCGCCAACACGCACTTGCCAAGCGTGGCGTTTCAACGGCTAACCCTTAAAATGACGAGTTCTAAAACAGATATACCCCAGGTGAGTCGGGCTAGACACCCACACTCTCACATCGATTCGTCGATCCGTCCCAAGGATTCTGGGGGGGAGGGGGGACAAAAATATATCAATGCCAAAATCAAGACTAAGAAGAACAAGATCTGCCAGGAATAAAATTCTGCCCCATTCGGATGCCCGGTCGACCTCGGTCATCGAAAGTACCTACATCCGGATTCATTACTGCAACATACGTGGTATCAGGTCGAACCTTAATGTTGTACACCAACACCTTGAACAAGTGCAACCGGACATTCTGTTTCTATCAGAAACACAAGTCTCCCCTTGAAGCACTGATTCGCCTGACCTGCAATTTCCCAGATACAGCCTCCACTCTAACTTTCGCCTTAAAGGCGGAGTATGTGCGTATATCAAGGACAACGTAGGTTGTAAGAGGTTGGAAAACAACAAATTTGACGCGATTTGGTTTTAACATTCTGAGCCCCAATTTGTGAAATTCTACTGTTGTTTGTATAGGTCTCTCAATGATAACAACTTCCAAGATCTTTTTGATTACCTTGGTCTGAAAATAGACTACCTCTTATCACAGTTCCCATCTTCAATTTTGGAAGATTTTAATGCCCACAATGCCAATTGGCTTCATTTTTCATCTACTACTAATCCCGCAGGTCATAGTGCAGAAGCATTTGCTGTATCCTGTGATCTCACACAAATCATTTCCGAACCAACCAGAATACCTACAACCCTAACTATACTCAACATCTCCTGGACCTATTCCTTACAACTAACCCACTTGTGTATAAAACAAGAGCCCTTTCCTCACTTGGTCAATCAGACCACTGCCGAATCGAAATAACTTCCTCTGTATCCAATCCCACTGTTACTCGAAAAACAGATAGAACTATGTGGTGTTTTAAATCAGCTAACTGGAGCGAACTGCGAGATTTTTTTACAACCTTGCTCTTTCAATAACTGAAGTTATCCTGATGGGTAAGGAGTTATACATTCCCAAAAAACATAATCGTGTAGGTCATGCCCGTTCCCAACCCTGGTTTAATAGGGCTTGTACTGATGCATTATCGCAAAAACATAAACTCTATATCAAATGGAAATCAAATAAATCTACCTAAAATCAAGGAACATTAAAAATTCATTACCAAAGCCAAAAGGATGTTTGAAGAACTTATGAAGCAGAATGGTAACTTCTTTGGTATGGCTTATTTTCATTAGCTAAAGCCATCAGTAAAACTTTATTTCATCTTCCTTTCCTCCCATGACGTCTCGCGACGGAGCTGTAATGACCTGCTGAAAATCCATTAAATATCGATTACTATCAAATTCACGTCTCAATATTTGGTAAAACTGTGCCTCGCCCAAATCTACCCCATACGCTATTAAACCAATCCACTTTCGTTAAAGCCTTTAATCAATTGTTTTAAATATACCCAAACAGGGCGACTGGCCCTGACGGTATTGAGACAATAATGAAATAGAACCCAGCTAGTCCTGTTTACCAAACTCTTTTCGATCTCCATTCATCTGGAGATTTACTCAGTAATTTAGCAAATGACTATCTAAAAGGTGCGACAAAACGATCCCTAAAACTATCGACCAAGGAACTTACTTCCTTCCGTCGATACACAAAAGAAGTTCGAAACCAAATTAAATTCCTCGAGTCCAATAAACTCTTAAACGACCACCAGTATGGGTTCAGACAGTCGTTCAACGGGTGATCCTTATATGATCACCCAACTTTGGAATAACACATTAGAGTGGTCCGGTAAAACAGCAGTAGTAGCTTTAATTATTTCAAAAGTTTTGACCAGGTTTGGGACAAGTGTCATTGCCAAGCTCACTTCGTTCGGCTTATCCGATTCGCTCATCAATTGGATATCCAGCTTTCTGACAAAAGACGTATACGCGTTGTCGTCGATGGCTTCTTTTCGAAAGAAACTGCTATTAACGTGGGAGTACCCCAAGGATCAGTGATAGCTCCCACACTTTTCCTGCTATACATAAATGACCTCATTTCCTCAACAACTAACCCGATCCATTGCTTTGTGGATGACAGTACTCTACATTGTAGTTCTTCTCAGTTTTCCCACAACAATAAGTCTAAACAGAACGTAAAGGTGAAAATGGAAGCCTCAATCAACAGTGACTTAGAACGTGCCCTTAAATGGGGAAGGAATAATCTACTCACATTCAACGCCGACATAACGCAGTTGCCTTGTGTCCACCAAGAAAGACCAATCATTTAATTCTGTAAATATGAATGGCTTAGAACTCAAGTTTTCAAACTCTACTTCTATGTTAGGGATGTTCGTATCATCGAACCTTTCATGGGTTGACTATATTTTGTCAGCCAGCAAAACAGCTGCCCGTAAACTGGGCTTTCCATGCAGATCTAAACAGTACTTCACATCGCAACAATTCCTTTTACTGTATAAGGCCCAAATTCGACGTCATCTGGAATACAATTCCCACCTCAGCGTCAGTGCTCTCCAATACGCCGTTAACATGTTAAACCGCATCCAAAAAAGAGCTATCAGGCTTATAAATGACCCGCCTCTGACTTCTGACCTACAGCCTCTTGAGCATAGAACAATAGTATCGGTTCTTTCCTTGTTCTATCGCTATTACTATGGCAGGTGTGCCTCCGAAATACACTCCTTAATACCTTCGCAGGCCATCTTCGCTAGGAACACTCGGTTTGCCCATTCACACCATAATTACGCACTCAAAATTCCATCATGTCACACTAAACGGGCTCAATCTACATTTTTCCACACGACGACCAAATTGTGGAATGCACTACCCAGTTCCTGTTTTCCTCCAAACTATGACTTAAGTCAATTTAAGCTAGCCATTCATAAACATTTCTCGGCAGCCAAACAATATCCCTAAACCCTCCCAGTGTTTAGCACGTTAAGAAAATCTTAGCCTGTTCGGGAATACTATAAGTAAAAAGAAAAAAGTGTACAGGGGGTGAAAATAAGTGTGATATTTTTGGGGCAAAGTGTCACATTTTAACATAGAAGATTGAAATTCAGGTTATCAATAACTCGCGTGAAATGCAATTTTTGCAATTTTTAAAACATGTAAAATTGAATATGGCCGCAGTTATAGTCACATATACATTATTTTTGTAGAAATATATATTTCCGATACCGTTCAAGATATAACAGAATTGTAAATAGATATGCATAGTTAAATAAAGGTTCTTTAAAGATATTTCCTTACGTAATAACGTATGGCATAAATTTACCTACATTTGCAATTATTCGAAATTGATTTATTCAAAATTATCTCCAAGCATTCTCTTTTATTTTTTTATATTTTCTAGGCAATCAGCCACTCTTACGAATGCAACTAACCTGCTTCTTCTAAAGCTAGTAGTATAGGAGATATGAATTTTCAAATATTTAATATTGATATTATAAAAGGTGTGCCGTAATAGCTAGAAAGAATGAGGCTGGAAGCTCAATCGGTCGGTTAAGCACTTGGATGCGTGGGCGTATGGTTATTGTAGGTACACAGAGAAACCAATAGGGCACCTCTTGATTTATGTTTATATCGCCCTTAGATCAAGAAAAGGGCTACGACACAGTAAGAGAGACGCTACAGTTAAAAAATACGGTTGGACACAGTCCAAGAAGGGAACAGGTTCGGTCAGAATATCGCTCTTAGACCTCAGTAGTAAAGAAAACAATTATTAGTAAAGTAACACAAATATGTTTAATCGTTGTAGATATAATCGTTATTGATAATTATAAACCCCAAAACTTAAATCTATTACAAATGGTTAACATAAGCTCGCCAAAGGCATACTAGTGTGAATATCCCAACGTATTGGGGATAGTAAATACACATTCGAACAACGGGTATCGTAAATCGAGATAGCTATTATTCAAGAAAACAACCCGAAAATAATTAAAGTTTCCTCAATTTGATAAAAAATATTTTGTGATTAGTACCACACTTATCTTTTGCTAGTGCTTCAGTTAAATAAAATAAATAAATCAAAATTTGATTGAATCACAAATACAGTACAATCAAACGACTCTTTTCATGCACAGTGTAACATCCAGCGTTGAACCTAGAATACATAGCCCAACATAAATGCAAACTACAAGAATGAAACCGTAGTTATAGGAAGAGCTCTCCTTACATCGGGCGTCTCGGTTTTAAATCAACCGAATCATAACCTGACACATATAAATAACCAAAATTATCAGCCATATGTCTAGCATTACACAAAAAGGTTTAAATCTGAAAAAACTTAAAAATAAAATAAGGAAAATGAGCAAGCAACGCACATAAAAATGATGGTCTGCTACTATTGTTAACCACAAAACTGTAAGCATAAATTGGAATTTGCATTAAGCCAGCATGGTCTCCTGCATAAGATCCGTAACCTCAACATTCCCGACCCCTTCTCCAAACTCCTACTCTTGTACCTGATAAATCGGTCAGTTCGGGTCAAAGTAGGGAAAACCTTCTCAGATCCTTTCCAACCTACAGCAGGCGTACCGCAAGGTTCTGCCTTAGCCCCGATCCTCTATATTATCTTCGCATCCGACATTACCAAAGTCACACAACCCGGATTAGTCGTTGCGCAGTTTGCGGATGACACCGCCTTCTGGACGGTTAATCGGAACAGCGAAACGACCTCCCGCCTCACATCCAAAACCGTTCGGAGGTTCTCCAACTGGGTGAACCAGTGGAAAGTCTCCGTCAATCCCACCAAAACCTAAACAATCCTCTCCCGACATCCTAATTACACCGAAGATAAGTTCCCAAACCTTGCCTCCAGAAACGTTTCCCTCGTCCTAAACCAAGACAGACTACCACTCCAACAAGAAGCCACCTACCTAGGAATCCTCCTTACTGAAACTCTCAATTGGCTCCCCGATGTGCAAAGAACACTTAACAGGATCAGAAACCGTTCAAATCTACTGGGCGCCCTCCGGGGTTGAATCAGAGGTTGCCACCTCAAAACACTACAACACATTTACAAAACACATATTCGCCCTGTTATGGATTTCCGAGCACCCATATACACGAACATATACCCCAATCACCTTACCTCTATTGCTTCCTGTGAACGTCGAATACTCAGACGCATACACAAGTTACCTCTCAGGTATCCCGGCGACCTCACAACACAATACGCAAACATACCAACCATCTCACTACAGAAAAACTGTGTACATAAAAGAATCTTCGGCGACACTATCCCTACCATAAATGTCGTTACAACACCCTACAACACCCTACAACTACCGTTTTCCCCAATTCCCACGAAGAAAACCAAAAGTAAATTTTAAGCATCCCCCCGCTATCCTTACAGAAATCCTTGGCGATCTCCTCAAGGAGATAGAAGAATTCATAGACAACATCCCATATGGCGACCTAGCAAGGAACCGGAGAACCAATCTAATAACCACACTAAGCACGCTACACCCCACTAAACAACACACACTTAAGCCAATTAACGCATTATTAAGTATTAAATAAATAAATCCTTTTTCTTTTTTTTACACCAAAAATAAGCACATCTCATGATTGTAAACTATACAATAGCACAAAACATCTCAACACCAACAAAGATGGATTCACCAGGACTGAAGAGGAGAAGGACTAATGAACAGTCTACGAATAAGAAATATAACAAAAAAAGCTCATCAGTCTTTGGTTAGAAGTACGAATAAGTGTAAATCTTAATTATACTTAAATAAACATTTTAATACCTCCAGAAACATAACCTCGGTAGATATAACCCCAAAGCAGTGTCTAATTTTCATATGTGGGGAACACACTAAGAGTAAATCGTGTTATGTTCACAGTTGTAATTCGTTTAATAACGAACCACTTATAAGGTAGGTCAAGTTGCACTTAAAACAATTGTCTATCGATCCATAGTACCGATGGTAAACGTAATGTTGTGTGTCTTACGTGACTTAACCTTAATGTTGTTTTAGCGAGGGCCGAGTTATCTTCCTGCGGGCTTGTGTATAACCTGCTGGATAGTCAGTCGTCACGTAGTAGTTATTCGTATGTCCCTATCCAGGTGTGAAGTAGTAGTTTGCATACCGGTGGGACAATCCGTTATAGCATTGATTGCACTGAAGAGCGACGAAAGGACCACAATCACAATCAGAGAAAGAAACCTAGAGAAACCATTTTGTTTTAGCTTTCGCATTGCATACTAAATTGTTGTTTTAATTTATGTTGACTTAGAACACATGTAATTTATTAATGTAAAGGTTTAATCAGAGGTGAACCGTATAAAAAGAAAGAAACAATTTAACTCACCTTTTGATCCAATGAGAACAGTTTTTAAGAAATCTTTTAAATTCTTCGAAACGAGCACTACAAATATGCAGTATCAAATTTAGCTATGGCCAAGAATGTAAAACCAGTATCCAGAAAAATCTTGACCATCTCAAATTCCTTAAAACGCAAAAATTTTCGTTTTTCTTAAAATGGCGTGCGTATTGCTGATATAATATACACATATTCTTACTTTATTTGAAAGAGAGCGAAATTTGCTTTAAAATGATATGAAACAGTCCATAGTTATCTTCAAAGGTAAGCGAGATATCTATTTTTAACTTTTAACCTACACATACACATGTAGGTATAGAAGCTTATGCAAACGGCCTTTTTTCATTGCTGAATCGACTTATTATCTCATTTTACAACTTTTGGCCAAGTTTCGTCTGTATGTCTCGGAGAGGGGATGTTCATTAGGGTCAGTTTTTGGTTTTTATTAAATATTTCTAAAACAGCTGAATATCTCAAGGATATAAAAATACCCCACATATTTTTTAGTATTTTGCAAGAAAGTCCCGTAATGCTCTAGCATTCACCTGGTTTCTTATATTTTTGTATTTATCCTGTGAAAGATCATAAATTATGGGATTTTTGTATTGTTTCGGTTAGTTTCTTCGTGCAAAGCACCATATTCAACAATTACAAACCTGCGCAACAACAGCGGCAGCAGAAAAAATCGCATGCAGCGTTGGAGCGAAATGACGCTGTTCTACTGCGGCCTTTGCGGAATCTGCATCACCAAGTGTAGATACTTACATATACCACTATGCATATTGTTCCGCCGCCGTTCCGTGTCGGCGCGGATGCGGATATTCCCCTCTGGTATGGGGATCCTTAATACTAAAACATGCTTCACTTTCCAAAATTTAGCAGCTAAATAGTTAACAACATACTATACAGAAGATATTTATAATAAGTAAAATTTTAGAGTACATCATATAGTATATATATATATATACAAAATTTGGCACAAAACAGTGTGAATATTGGTGAAATTGTAATTTATTCCTATTATCAACAAAAACAGATTCATAATTATTATTGTATTATATAAATATTATTTAACATTTAACATTAACATTTTATACCTTTATTTTATGTAAGTAAACAACTTTTAATGTGCCAACGCATTTATAATACACGTACTCAACACGTAACATTTTTCGAGTACATGATGCTTCGTATTTGCTGCATTAGTGCATTGATATGAAAGTTCCTCAGTCATGTAGGGTACTTGCTTTATTATTTCTTTATTAAATTCTCCATTTTTTTGTAGATAACCCAAATGTTTGTAAAGAACCAGCGTCCTGTACATATGTGTTTTAGAATAAATTAGGTGCGGATCATCCTGTATGTAAGATTTCATAAGCTTACGCGATATTGCACAACAAATAATTTATTCATCACCGCTGACGTGTATTCTAAGAAACCGTAAGTTTCTGCACGTCAGAACGATTTTAACCAATCGCATAACGGCATCCCCGCACGGTAGCCGCGATACCGCCCACAGATGCACCTTTATAAACTCGCGACGCGCATAATATAAGAGGAGATGAATCTCAGTAGATTCAAGTCAAGCCGTTCCAGAAACCAGTAGCCGCATCCGCTCCGTTTGCTTAGTGTAAGCACCGACCTGTTGTTCACCGACGAAGAGTCCTTCGCGATCTGGCGATAACGCGCACCACGACGCACCAGGCAACCTAAAGTTCAATTCTGTACTGCTATTGATAGACACGTAAGTTGTAAAGTTATACAATCTAACAATTTACACTCAAACACTACAGACCGTAAATAATTCCGGGCTGAGCTCCAGGAGTTATACCACATACACCTAGAGTAACGCAGGGGTAGCCCCCGACGTATCTTACAAAGTACCTGAGGGTGAAGGGTTGTTACAGGGCTGTAAAGACCTACGACCTTTCTCTTAGTATATCCAGTAAAGACAGGCCATCGCCTACGTCTTCTGCGCATTACTGAAATCCCGCTCGAAACTCATACACTACCTACAGACAAAACACAATAACCGTACACGGTGTCTTGAATCGCAGAAGAGTACCTCCATAACCTGTTGTATAAATTTGTAGATAAGTTTGTAGTCCACCTAACCATCGTAAATACCTGGTGCGAGAACGTTTGTAAATAAATTAGAGAGTACGTAGATTATTCTATCTTTACGTAAACCTATTCGAGTAGTTTTAATATTAAGTATTTGTTCCCTTGATTAATTATAAATAATTAAACTTAGTATAGAGATCGGTAATTAATTTAGTTAGATAAATAATCTAATTGCCTACATTAAACCGGTTATAATTAGAGAAAGACCGTCCAGAGATCTCGCGTTTGCAGACGCGCATTTCGCGTGTATTATTTCCCGGGAGTAGGACATCCTTGCTTCAGCGCTCCAGAGTTACTAAAGTCTAAGCACGATATCGATTTTCTCAACGATTCGAGTTCATTGCGCTGGCGCTCCGATCAACCACTGTATCAAGGATAACGCTCGCGCTACTGTACATGCAGGACCGTAACCTAAACTTTGCCTCTTAGGTAAGGAATAGATTAAAAAGACTATCTTTTGTTCACAGAAGCGACTTCGCACCCAGTGACGCCAGGACCGGACCAGGGAGTTCTCACATACATATTTTGTTAGTTACCGTTTATTTTATTTATTGTAAATATTTGTTTAATATACGTGTTAAAAATGCTTTACGGATTTTATTTAAGGTTACAGTGTTAAGCCCATCCAGTACTTACTACGAACCACACCCCGATTATAAAATAAACCCGATTGAGCAAAGCCGAGGCAAAATAAAACCGCGTTGGGTTACCAAACCAGAAGGGCGCATTATAAATTTGACGCTAAACTTAGGGCACGCATTACATGTTCATAAACACATTTGAAGTATTCTTTAAAATTCTGATCATTTGGTATATCTGCGCATAAAATCTTTTCACGTACATATTGATGTGTGACATTAGCCAGCTCTGCACACTTTACATTGCATGATTGGGTAATTCGTTCCCATATGTCATACATTTCTGGAGCAACCTGAAAATACAGTATTAATAAAGAAAATTTTTCTTTACAAACATACTTTTTTTGCATA
Organism: Vesta saturnalis; assembly: GCA_036346205.1. Lineage (NCBI taxonomy): Eukaryota > Metazoa > Arthropoda > Insecta > Coleoptera > Lampyridae > Vesta > Vesta saturnalis. The sequence goes on from JARFJB010002096.1 coordinate 472,705, forward strand.
CGATACATGAAGGAAAAAAATAAAGAAAATGACGACTTTCATGTTTATTGACTACGTAGAAACTTAACACATAATTTCAGTAAACCTTCTTATTTATAAATAATGAGGTTATCGTCCTCTACTCTATCCTGGCATGCGATAAAGTTCATTATAAATGTTACCCATAATACCCGAGCGTGCGTCAAAGCAGCATTAGAGCTATAATTTTCCTTTTCACATATTATTTTCAAGAACTGACAACTTGTCATTAAGTCTAGTTCCTAATTTCTAACGTGCCGATGCGCGTTTTACTGCGTGTGATTGGTTCGTTGCAGGTAGATGTAGTTTGAACATTTTGAACATCATTTGTAGTTGGTTGGTCGCTAGTGTTGTTAATTCTTTGTAAAGGTGTATCCAATTTTTTTATGATAATCTTCCAAATAGAAAATTTTCTCGAAGTATCGTCCCTCCTGTTAAATGCCAAATGTCTATTCTCAATTTCGAAGACCTCTCGTTTGACACGCTTATTCAACGTGTAAGCAGCAGCGAGTAATTAAATGTTGTCTGTGTTTATTTTGTGACCAGCATCCATGTGGTGAGCTGTTTTATTGCCAAGGTGTGCTTTTGTGAATTTTATTATAAATAATATCACTCGTGGAAACTTAAATAACGGTATAATTTACCTTTACATGGAGAAAACGTAAGAACTTATTGAGATTAAGCATCAAAAATGTGAGTTAATTTGTGATTTAGTTTTCCTAAAGCGTTGTAGAAATAATAATACAATACCAAATTCATTTAAGAAAGGTTCCGTCCTGATATCGCTAGATACAAGAACATATTGAGACAGACAACCCAAGCCCTAATAAAAAGAGCTATCCACAACCACAGAAGTAAACTTGATTACATTAGTAAGAACCTTTTTCACACCTTTCAAAACTTAACAGGAAAATCCATTCCTCCGATTATCTTTGATACTATTGATGGATTAATAAAAAACACGGTTAAATCAACTATAAATCAAAAAACAACCACCCAAAAACAAATTAAAAAGGCTCTTCCACCTAAACCACACGTTAATAAAAAACAGCTAGATTCCTAAAAGAGTTGAAAAAGATTAACAACATCCTCATTCTTCTTGAAGACTAAGGTAACGCTACCGTTATAGCGAACAATGAAGATTATAGTAACAAGGTGGCGGCTTTACTAAATTTTACGGATTACAAAAGAACAATTCTGATCCTATAACATATCAGGAGAAGAAAACCAAGGCAATCATCGAGTCTTCACTTTTAAATGGAAAATTGGAAAAGAAACTCAAGCCAAGAGAAAAAACCTCAAGAATTCCCACAATATATGGTTGACCAAAAATTCATACAGGTGACAATTGGCCTCTGAGACCAATAGTAAGTGCGTAGAACTCTCCTACACATGAACTTGCTCGCTACTTAGCAAAACCCTTCAACCAATATGTGAGAACGTAAATTCATGCATTAAAAAGTATTTAGACTTTTTATACAAACTTAAAAACGTTCAATTAGATATAAGTGAAGTAACACCATGAATGTTCTCCATAACAAACATCATTTGGACATACAATTATGTAAACTAATTGAACATTGTATGTCCATGACATTTTAAATATAATGGTCAGTTTTACAAATAATTTCAAGGTGGCTCAATGGGCTCACCGCTTTCCCCTGTCATTACAAACGTCTACATGCAAGATTTTGAAAACAAAGGTTTAAGTTCAACCAATCTTAAACCTAAATGTTGGGACAGGTACGTAGACGACACATTCGTTGTTTGGCCTCATGGTTTAAATAACTTGAATGAGTTCCTTATCACATCAATAACATATATCCAATCATCCACTTCACAATGGAAGTTGAATTTGATAACAAGCTATCTTTCATAGACGTGTTGATAGAAAGACATGATGATGGAACACTTAAACACAAATTATATAGAAAAATGACACACTCAAATAGATACCTAAACGCACAACCACACCACCATTCATGTCAATTTTACAGGATAAGCAGGTATTTAACAATCAGATCCATCCGTCTATCTGACGAAGAACAAAAAAATAACGAACTCGACAAATGAACAAAAATTTTACAATGAAACGATTATCATTTAAAGAAGGTTAATACTATCATCAAGAAGTATACAAATCTTGCATAAAAATCTTCAAAAACCGTTGATGAACTTAAAAAATTAACTGTTTTGCCTTATATAATGGGGTCCCTGACAGAATTGGTAACAAATTTCCCAAAAACCAATTCAGAGTCGTTTACAAACCTAAAAACTCTCTCCGACAATTCATACGAAACGCTAAAGATCATATGCCTGGTGAAAGCCAAGGAGCATACGAAATTCCTTGTTCTAGATACTGTCGCTCCTATATAGGACAGATGCATCTAAGATTAAACATGATAGCACTAGAGCACAACTTGACAGTAAAACAGTTCAACACATCCTCTTCCCTGGGCTTGACATCACATGGATACTATTCAGACAATCGTGTCATACAAGAGGCCATTGAAATTGAGAAGGAACCTTTGGTATTTAACAAGAGGGACGATACTTCGAGAATATCGCCTATTTGGAAGATTATCATCAAAAACAGTATACACCTTTTCAAGGTATTAACACTGGCGAGAGTTTCGACGACCAACCAATTACAGATGATATTTAAAATGCTTAAACATCTACCTGTAAAGAACCAGCGTCCTTTACGTATGCTTTTCAGAATAAATTATTTGCGGACCATCCTATATCTAAAATTTCAAAAGTTTACGCGATATTGCACAACAAATAACTTATTAATCACCGCTGACGTGTATTTCTAAAAACCAGTAAGTTTTTGCACGTCAGAACGGTCTCAACCAATCAAATAACGGCATCCCCGCACGGTAGCCGCGAAGCCGCCCACAGATGCACCTTCATAAACCTGCGACGCGCGTGAAGGAGGATGAATCGAAGTGGATTCAAGTCAAGCCGATATTCAGTAGCCGTCCGCACCGATTGCTTCGAGTAAGCACCGACCTCTTAATCACCGCCGAAGAGTCCATCGCGATCGTGTGATAACGCGCACCACCTCGCACAGAGCAACCTAAAGTTTAATCCTGTACTGCCATTGATAGACACGTAAGTTGTAAAGTTATAAAATCTAACAATTTACAATCAAACACTACAAAACGTAAATAACGCCGGGCTTAGTCTCCAGGAGTTATAACCTTACACTAACGCCAAGAGTGCCACGCAGGTAGATCCACTGCAATACAAGTACACTAACACCCAGAGTGTCACGCAGGGTAACCCCACGTCACTGCAGACAATTGAGGATGAAGGTTTGTTACAGGGCTGTAAAGACCTACGACCTTTCTCTTAGTCTATCCGGTTAAGACAGGCCATAGCCTACGTCTTCTGAGTATTACTGAGACCCCGCTCGAAACAAATACATACAATACATACAGACAAACCCAATAACCATACACGGTGTCTTTAATCGCAGGAGAGTATACACGAAACCTGTTGCATAAATTTGTATTCAGAATAAACCAGCGCGAAACACCTAGTGTAAAAGCATTTGTACATAAGTTAGGAAAATCCGTCGGAGAGTAAAACATTAGATAATACGTAAATTATCCCATGTTTACCGGTATTAACTCATATAACTACGACCTGATGTATATTACGATTTACCTTAGTAAATTCATTTAGTATAGCATTTTAATATCCAGTATTTCGTTCTCCTAATAAATTGTATATATTTAGATTTAGTATAGAAGTCCGTAATTAATCCAGTTAGATAATAAATAAATAACAAAATCAAACCGGTTATAATTAAATAAAGACAGTCCAGAGATCTCGCATTTGCATACGCGGATCTGCGCGTGTATTACTTCCTGGGAGCGCGACATACCAGCTTCAACGCTCCAGAGTTACTGAAGAGTATATAATTATGCCATGCGCATAAGCCGAGAACGATATTGATTTTCTCCGTCCGAGTTCGTTGCACTGGCGCCGTTGAACAAAACTGTATTAAAGCAACCGTACATGTCAGGTTGCGATGACGCACCCTGTATATAGGATGGTATAATGACGTATATTACGTGTTTTGAGCACGAGTGTATTGAGTTTGAATGGGAAAAAAAAATTTTTTGTGTATGTATATAATTGTGTGGGTGTATGATACGCCACTGGAATTTTAGGAAAGATATTATTTAGTATGTAGAGACGTGTATTTGAATGTTATAAAGACTTTAGTGTTGAAAGAAATAAATTTTGATGAATGTAAATGTGAAGAGAAATTTGTCCATGGGACGATAATGCTTTCCACTGGATTGCTTCTGTTTTGATGATAAAGGAAGGAATGTTGTTGAGGATAAGATGGATAATCTTGATTAGAAAATGTGAAGAATAAATGTAGAATGTTTTAGAAAATATGTAGAGAAAGATTGGGTATGTTTAAGTATTAATTTCCGAAGAGTTTTGTAATGTTGTGCAATTGTGTTGAGAATAAATGTGTGTATATGGAATTTGAGACATTAGACTGTACTGATTTTTGCAAATGTTGCGGAACGAGATCGAGCGCAAGTTGGAGATAAGTGTTAAAAGTTGTGTAATAGTCCAGAGGGGCTACTGAACGAATGTAATGACGAAAGATGATTTCTTCGTGAAGTAATTGTAAAATTTGTAAGTGAAAACAAATATGGCGATGTATTGTAATTACACGCGTGCTTGTATAGAGGGAAGCAGTTATCAGAACGATAACATTTTGAGTGAATATTATTGGAGAATATAACGCGGAAGGAAGACATGTTTAAAGATGGATGACTGAAGTTATAAATAGGAAGACAGATTGGCAGTGGGCAGTTGTTGTTAGTTAGAGGTAGGAAGTTAAGCTTTGGTTTTGTGAAGGTTGGCGGAAGGCGCGTGCGAGTTAGTGTGGGGATAGACTGTGACGGAGTGGGAGTATGTTTGTGAAATTTTAATGAAGCAGTAATTGTCTAATTAACTGCGTCACCCGAACCGGGGATAAATTGAAAAGACATTCATAAACAATACCATATTTAAAATTGAGTTGAAGGTAAAATTAGTTTGTTTATCTTCAAGAAAATAATAGTGCGGAAGCAGATCTGAATAAAGATAACAGTTGTTATGTTAGAGTGTGAAGGGCAGCGCGTGAATTTGTAACGAGATCCGGCTGAAAGTATTTATGAGACCACCTGTTAAGTGAACGAAGGGTTCATTGTATATTAAGCCAAAGTTTAAGTAACGCTATATGACATTGAAAGTTTATTTATATAAGGACTAAATTAGTGTAAAGGTTGCAAGAAATTTTAATAGGCAACCAAAGGTGTACCGTTATTACGGGTTATCAGACTATTTGTGAGGTAATAACCTCGCGTAGTGAACTAATCACGAGTGCACAGAGGATTAAGTTTTGTTAAGCCATGTGTAATGTGCTTCAGGCAATTTTATGAGTACCAATGGACTACATATAATTAATTTACGGAAGAAAGAAGAAAGAAACGCCAAGGATTAATGGACGATCTTAAGTAAGGTTTATATTTAAGCATTTTAAAAATTTAGTAAAGCACGATTATCTCTTTGGTTTTGTTCGTTGGTGTAATGTGTTAAATATTCATTAGTTTTGAAATTGAAAAGATAATCGTTCTTGAGTCACACTTATTGTATGGTTTGTTTAGTATTAAGAATTTGCAGAAATTGATAGTGACGTGTGGTTTTGATTTTCAACCACGTTGTTGAGTGTAATATATGTAAATATTTGTGTGTTTGATTATTTTATGCAGGACAATATATATATTTATCGTTAAATGTTTTATTTTGCTGTTTATTTAAACAGGTATGAAACACAGATGTAACATTCATTAATTGGTGATCTTGTTTTGATAATTTTAAAAGTAAGCTTTGCATATTTTCATTTTAATCTTTCAAATTTAAGGAACAACCTGATAAGTCTTATTAGCCAGGTTGATTACAAAATTTTAATGCCAGTTTCATTAGAGCAATGCAATACTAACAGATCAGCTGTTGTCATAAATTTCATTGGTATAATAAAAGTTGGAGTTTTGAAACCGTAAATGTTTACGAATGTCAAATATTATCAAAGTAAAGTAAATTTAAAAGATAGCGTCATTGAATGAATTTGAGTGATAAATTTTATTTAGAAGTTTTCAAAATTAATTATCGAATATTGAATGACGAGATATTTTATTCATTAATAAATAGGAACTTAACGTTATAGTGTATACGAGGGATACGCAGAAAATATTCAGTTACCGTATTATAACTTTTGTTTTGGATTACGAGGTGTGTTCAAAAGTTGTTAATGACATGGGTAGACTAAATTTATTTGAGTTGAATTGTTTTGGACGAGTGTTTGTTTAGAACCTTCGTATATGAGTTTACTGAGTAAGCACAATCCTACTTTCCACAATCAAGTAGGGTTAATTAACATCCAGCTTAAGACAATTATTTTAGCAAGTATCGATTGTGGTGGCGCCTAGAGACATATTTTCCCGAATTGAGCTAATTGAGTATAAGTGTAAGGTGTTTGAGCTTATTAATCATTCATTTTACTTATTATTTCGACCACGCCCATCTCCCTGTTAGATGGCTTGGCAACCCGCTTACATTAGTAAGCCTACACGACGCCTAGTGCGGTTTGGACGTGTAACATAATTATTTGGCAGCCCAACGTGTGGGGCCTTGAGATTGAATGTGACTTAATTTTGTTGTTTGATGAAATATTGTAGTAGAATTTTGGATTCTGAAGTTTAGTTTACTGATTGTTGACGAATTATCGATTGGACTTGTTGAGATTAGTGAATGTTGAGTCGTATAGCAATTTTTTTGTGAGGAGACAATTACTGGTTAAGCATTTACATTTGTGACTTTGAGTTTATGGTGTGTTAAGTGAATTCCTTTGTTTGGAAAGATATTTTGGTGTATTAACGAGTGGTTTAGGATATTTTTGAAGTATTTTGGGAAACTTTTATTTGTTAAGATGGGATATAAGATCCATATTGATTGTTTGACGTTGAGTGAGATTAAATATGAGATAGCTATTAGGGAGGCGATGCTTCCTTAGGCATTACGGCTTTACGAAAGCACTTAGGAATATTTATAGTGAAGAAGCTGCGGGTAGGGCGAGTACGCGACCCCGTACCCATTTGAATTTGATACTGATAGGTTAGCTATTAATGAGACTAAGTTAGAAATTGAGAAATTAATTGATGAATTACATAGTAACGTGACTACGAAAATTATAGCGACTATCGAGACAAATTTAAGTATATTTTTAATAGAATTAATAATGTTGTGGCAAAAACTGATGTAGAAAATAAAGAGAAGAGGACTTTATTACGGGTATGGCAATTTTAGTGTCGAATTATGAAATTTTAGATAGGCAAGTAGTAGTTAGGACTCCCGCTAATGTAGGGATAAGTACTGATGACGTGATGGCTTCACCATCAACCAATTTTAAGACTGAATTACCAATAGTTGACCCTTTAGTAAACGTAGCGCCTATTATGACTGTAGCGAAGAGTGTTCCCGTATGCAAGTGGAACATCTCTTTTTCAGGTGACATTAAGTCTTTGTCGTTAAATGCATTTTTGGAGAGAATTAGTGAGTTACAAGTTTCCCGTAACGTTAAGGATGAACAACTGTTTGCAGAATGTTTAGATTTGTTTACCGGTACCGCACTTATTTATGTCAGGTCAATTAGGAAAGAGGTTAAGACATGGAGTGAATTGGTGGAATCTTTGCGATTGCAATTCCAGCCAAGTGATTACGATGAACGATTAATTGAGGAAATTAAGCGCGCACAGGCGTCTGACGAACCTATGGGTATTTATGTTGCGATTATGCGCACATTATTTTCGCGACTTAATGAAGGGTTATCTGAGGATAAACAATTAAGAATTTTATGTAAAAATATCGCTCCTATTTATCAGACTCAATTAGGACTTACCCAAATTAGTACTGTTAGTGATTTAATTAAGTATGGGAGATTGATTGAAGAACGTATACAGGCAATGGACAGTTACGTACCGCCGAGTAGGAGAAAGTCTGATTTAGAGACTGATTTAGCGTATGTACGTGAAGTAGAGAGTGTGAGTGAATCACGTAATGTTGTGAAGGGTGACGAAGTTAAAGTATCTGAGAGAGTGGAAGTGAAACCGACTGGCTCTAGAAAGATTGTGAATGTGGCGAAACCTTTGTTGTGTTGGAATTGCAAGCAAGGCAATCATAAGGCAGTTCAGTGTCAAGTACCGAAAAGAATATGTATTGTTATCGATGTGGTAGGGCAGATTTTACCGTCAGGACATGTCCTAAATGTTCACGATTTTCACGTAATCAGGGAAATGGGGAAGGGAGGCGATAGACAGTCGCATATTGTCTTCCGAAGTTTTTGTAGAGTCGGCTATATTTTATAATAGTTCTCGAAATAAAGCGGAGATAACGTTTTCGAAAAATAAAGTTTTAATGGAGTATATGTTTGATAATCAGGGTTCAGATGAGAGACCATTTATTTATGTTAATGTTTATAGTCAGTCTATGTTAGCACTTTTGGATAGTGGTTCTTCTAGAACAATTTTGGGAATAAAAGGATGGAATAGCTTAGAAAGGTTAGGAGTTAGGTGTAGAAGTAAGCGTGTGACTACGTGTGTTGTGGCAAATGGCCAGAAAGTGTTATCTGTAGGCACGGTGACGATTCCGATAGAAATTAGAGGAAAATTGTTATAATGGACGTGATTATTGTACCCGATATAAGACATCAGATGATTTTAGGATGGGATTTTTGGAAAAAGGCAGGTATTGTACCTGATTTTCGTAGAGGAGAATGGCAGTTTGAAAGTTTAAGTGAGATTGAAATTTTAGAGACTAGGGATTTAGTAATACATTCACGTTTAGATTTGACTACCGATCAATTGAATTTATTAGACAATTTAGTTGAGGATTATTTTGTGAGAACTAAGGATAAAGAGTTAGGTTGCGCAAATTTAGTAGAGCACCGAATTAGGACCAATAGTGAGCCTATTAAGCAGAGATATTATCGTGTATCACCATTTATGCAGAAACATATTGATGATGAGTTAGAGAAAATGTTGAAACTTGGAGTGGTTGAGAAATCTAGTAGTGCATGGGCTAGTCCCATTGTTATGGTCAAAAGAAGGACGGGAAATATAGGTTTTGTGTAGATTATCGCAAGTTGAATAAGGTTACGGAGAAGGATGCTTATCCTATTCCTTACGTTTCGTCAATTTTAGATCGTCTTCGTGACGCAAAGTTTATTTCGTCTTTAGATATTAAGTCTGCGTATTGGCAACTGCCAATGGCGGAGGATTCGAAGGAGTTTACGGCTTTTACGGTACCCAATAGGGTCTTTATCAGTTTAAGAGAATGCCTTTTGGCTTAGTTAATGCACCGGCATCGTGGCAACGATTAATTGACAGTGTTATTGGTTCAGAATTGGAACCTTATGTATTTGTTTATCTTGATGATACTATAATTTGTACACCGACGTTTGAGAAACATATTGAAGTGTTAACGGAAGTGTTTAAGCGTTTTGAACGGGCAGGTTTAACGTTGAGCAAGGACAAGTGTTCCTTTTGTCGTGACGAATTGCGTTATTTGGGTTATGTGGTAAATTCTACCGGTTTATCAGTTGATCCCGAGAAGGTTGAAGCGATTTTGAAGATTCCGGTCCCGACTACGGCGACGGAAATTAGAAGAATTATCGGTATGGCATCGTGGTATCGGCGTTTTATCGCACAGTTTTCGTCTATTATCGCACCTCTTACGAAATTATTGAAGAAAAATGTACGTTTTGAGTGGACGGAAGAATGTAGTGAAGCATTAGATATTATTAAGAATTGTTTGGTGACAGCACCTATTTTGACGTGTCCAGATTTTAGTTTACCGTTTTCGATTCAAACTGACGCATCGGATTATGGAATCGGCTTAGTTTTGACTCAGACTATCGATGAAGTGGAGAAAGTTATATGTTATAATAGTAGATCTTTGACGCGTAGCGAACGGAAGTTTTCGACTACGGAGAAGGAGTGTTTGGCGGTGTTATGGTCGATAGAGAAGCTAAGACCATACATCGAAGGGTTAAGTTTAGCGTTATTACGGACCATGCATCCTTAGTATGGTTACATAATTTGAAGGATCCGACAGGACGTTTGGCTCGGTGGGCAGTTAGGCTCCAGCAGTATGATTTTGAAGTTATACATAGGAAGGGTAGAGATCATGTAGTACCCGATACCTTATCGCGATCAGTTCCTGTTATTGAGGAAACGTCTAGTGAAGATAATACCGACAGTGACATTACCGGCGAAGACCATAATGAAGAAGAAGATATGGTAGAAGATAAATGGATTGAAAGAATGAAGAGATGTATTGAGAATCGACCGATAGCGTACCCAAAATGGAGAGTTCAAGATGGGAAGTTATATAAGCATGTGACGTGTAGTTATCCGAATTTACGTGAAGACGCGGAAAGTTGGCGTGAAGTTATTCGAAGGCGAAGCGTGGTGAAATGTTGAGAAAGTATCATGACGAACCTACTGCAGGGCATGCAGGAATATTCAAGACATATGAGCGTATCTCGAAATTATATTATTGGCCTAAGTTAAAGAATGATGTGAACGTTATGTGAATAAGTGTGAAGTGTATAGCACATAAACCTGAACAGCGATTACCGGCAGGGTTGATGACTCAGCATCCTGTTATCGATAAACCGTGGCAAATGATTTCGACGGATATTGTGGGACCTCTTCCTAGGTCTAAAAGTGGTTATAGTTATGTTCTAGTAGTGTCAGATTATTTTACGAAGTTTGTGTTATTTTTCCCGTTACGTACGGCTACGGCCGCGGTGTTGTGAAAATATTGAAGAAAATGTGTTTTATTATTTGGTGTACCGTTGTATGTGTTATGTGATAACGGATCACAGTTTAGAAGTGCAGTTTTAGAATATGGTGGCATCGTATAATGCCAAGATCATTTTAATGCAATTATCACCCTCAGGCGAACCCAACAGAAAGGGTTAATCGAGTAATGAAGACTATGTTAGCATCATATATTGAAGATAATCAGAGAAATTGGGACAAGTATTTAGCGAAGGTGGCTTGTGCAATTAGGACAGCTACTCATGAAGTTACTGGAATGACGCCATATTTTGCGAATTTTGGTAGAGAAATTAATCTCGATGGAACGAGATATGGAGAACCCGTATTGGGTAATACTTTGAATGACGTCGCGTTTGCGAATAGAGAACCTTTAATTGCTAGAGGCAATGTTTTTCAAGAAGTGTATGATGACATTAAGAGAAGATTGAATGCAGCGTATATTAGAAGTAAGAAGAATTACGACTTACGAAGAAGATTAGCTACTTTTCAAGTAGGAGATACTGTATGGCGGAAGAGTTATGTTTTATCGGACGCGTCGCGTTATTTTGCCGCGAAGTTAGCACCTAAATTTATTGGACCGTTTTATATAAAGAAAAGTTTCGTATCAGACGTATGAGTTATCGGACGCCTCGGCGACTCTAGAGGCATATGGCATGCCAAAGATTTAAAGTTCAGACCGTCAGACGATTAAGTTAGTTAAGATTTTAGTATTATTAGTATATAGTAGGTTAGGCTATTGAATGAATTGATCGAATTTTTGATTGTTATGGTTTGTTTTACCGTCAGATGGACATTGGTAGGTTGGTCGGAAAACTATCGGACGTGTGGAGTTGACTATTTCTAGTTTCTTTTGTATCAGAATTGTCTGTTTTGTTTGTGTCCTTGGGGCACCCTTGGCTGTGTAGGGACGGCCCTAGAATTTTCCTACAGCAGAGGCCAACTGCTTGTCGTAGAGGCGACTAATCAAAGGGGTGTGTCGAGGTAGGGTGAGACGTTGGTCTTGATGGGGAGTTGAGTCCCATGTTGAAGGTTTTGGTGATGCATTTTGGATTTAGATTATAATATGGTTATTTGGGTCTTAGACCACTTTACGGTATAGCCGTCGTATATAGTTACGATTATTTAGATTAGGGTGTTTTGTTTTTAGGAAGTCTGATGGGTCTACTTTATTGATTACCGATTTGTGACGTGTTCTTTTGAACTTTACCGGCTTTGACGTTTGTTTTTTTTTTTTTGGGTGAGTGTGTTTTTTTTTTTTTTTTGAGTGTATGATGTCGACACCAGGAGGCAGGTGTTGGGTTGGGAAGCAGTCACGTGGGACACGGCTGTGGAACTCCCAGCATTGACGGGTTTAGTCCCATTGCGTTGGAGTGAGAGTGACGTAGGTGGTAGTCGGTGAGGCTGACCCCTCATCGGCTGCGGAGCGGATTGCTCGTATTTTTGATGTTTACCCGCTTTGGCGGTGGCTTTCGATATTTCGGCTACGCCGGTCCCCATGGTTTTGGACCGCTTTCGGCCAGGCCATGTTTAGGGTGTGGTTTCTGCCCACCCTATTTTAGGTTCGGGGCCCTATAGTCTCCGGCTGAGTTGTAGTGGCGGTGCTGCAGCTCAGTGTTGTTTTGTGTGATCTTTGTCTCGGTGATGGGAGCGGAGCGGATCCACTCTCCACCACGCACCGTTAGTTGGGTTGTGGCTTCACGAGCGGACCTCGGTGAAGTGTTCTAGTTTTGACTTGATGTAGGTCTTTAGGACCAGTATTTTTGAGTTTTTCTGGAAGAAAATCTCCTTGTGGAGGAGGTGTCAGGTTGCGATGACGCACCCTGTATATAGGATGTATAATGACGTATATTACGTGTTTTGAGCACGAGTGTATTGAGTTTGAACGAAAAAAAATTTTTTGTGTATGTATATAATGTGTGGGTGTATGATACGCCACTGGAATTTTAGGAAAGATATTATTTAGTATGTAGAGACGTGTATTTGAATGTTATAAAGACTTTAGTGTTGAAAGAAATAAATTTTGATGAATGTAAATGTGAAGAGAAATTTGTCCATGGGACGATAATGCTTTCCACTGGATTGCTTCTGTTTTGATGATAAAGAAGGAATGTTGTTGAGGATAAGATGGATAATCTTGATTAGAAAATGTGAAGAATAAATGTAGAATGTTTTAGAAAATATGTAGAGAAAGATTGGGTATGTTTAAGTATTAATTTCAGAAAGTTTTGTAATGTTGTGCAATTGTTTTGAGAATAAATGTGTATATGGAATTTGAGACATTAGACTGTACTGATTTTTGCAAATGTTGCGGAAGGAGATCGAGCGCAAGTTGGAGATAAGTGTTAAAAGTTGTGTAATAGTCCAGAGGGCTACTGAACGAATGTAATGACGAAAGATGATTTCTTCGTGAAGTAATTGTAAAATTTGTAAGTGAAAACAAATATGGCGATGTATTGTAATTACACGCGTGCTTGTGTAGAGGGAAGCAGTTTTCAGAACGATAACATTTTGAATGAATATTATTGGAGAATATAACGCGGAAGGAAGACATATTTAAAGATGGATGACTGAAGTTATAAATAGGGAAGACAGAGATTGGCAGTGGGCAGTTGTTGTTAGTTAGAGGTAGGAAGTTAAGCTTTCGGTTTTGTGAAGGTTGGCGGAAGGCGCGTGCGAGTTAATGTGGGATAGACTGTGACGGAGTGGGAGTATGTTTGTGAAATTTTAATGAAGCAGTAATTGTCTAATTAACTGCGTTACCCGAACCGGGGATAAATTAAAAAGACATTCATAAACAATACCATATTTAAAAATTGACGTTGAAGGTAAAAATTAGTTTGTTTATCTTCAAGAAAATAATAGTGCGGAAGCAGATCTAAATAAAGATAACAGTTGTTATGTTAGAGTGTGAAGGGCAGCGCGTGAATTTGTAACGAGATCCGGCTAAAAGTATTTATGAGACCACCTGTTAAGTGAACGAAGGGTTCATTGTATATTAAGCCAAAGTTTAAGTAACGTATATGACATTGAAAGTTTATTTATATAAGGAACTAAATTGTGTAAAGGTTGCAAGAAATTTTAATAGGCAACCAAAGGTGTACCGTTATTACGGGTTATCAGACTATCTGTGGAGTAATAACCTCGCGTAGTGAACTAATCACGAGTGCACAGAGGATTAAGTTTTGTTAAGCCATGTGTAATGTGCTTCAGGCAATTTTATGCAGTACCAATGGACTACATATAATTAATTTACGGAAGAAAGAAGAAAGAAAGCCAAGGAGTAATGGACGATCTTAAGTAAGGTTTATATTTAAGCATTTTAAAAATTTAGTAAAGCACGATTATCTCTTTGGTTTTGTTCGTTGTGTAATGTGTTCAAATATTCATTAGTTTTGAAATTGAAAGATAATCGTTCTTGAGTCACACTTATTGTATGGTTTGTTTAGTATTAAGAATTTCGCAGAAATTGATAGTGACGTGTGGTTTTGATTTTCAACCACGTTGTTGAGTGTAATATATGTAAATATTTGTGTGTTTGATTATTTTATGCAGGACAATATATATATTTATCGTTAAATGTTTTATTTTGCTGTTTATTTAAACAGGCATGAAACACAGATGTAACATCCACTTAATTGGTGATCTTGTTTTGATAATTTTAAAAGTAAGCTTTGCATATTTTCATTTTAATCTTTCAAATTTAAGGAACAACCTGATAAGTCTTATTAGCCAGGTTGATTACAAAATTTTAATGCCAGTTTCATTAGAGCAATGCAATACTAACAGATCAGCTGTTGTCATAAATTTCATTGGGTATAATAAAAGTTGAGTTTTGAAACCGTAAATGTTTACGAATGTCAAATATTATCAAGTAAAGTAAATTTAAAAGATAGCGTGCATTGAATGAATTTGAGTGATAAATTTTATTTAGAAGTTTTCAAAATTAATTATCGAATATTGAATGACGAGATATTTTATTCATTAATAAATAGGAACTTAACGTTATAGGTGTATACGAGGGATACGCAGAAAATATTCAGTTACCGTATTATAACTTTTGTTTTGGATTACGAGGTGTGTTCAAAAGTTGTTAATGACATGGGTAGAGCTAAATTTATTTGAGTAGAATTGTTTTGGACGAGTGTTTGTTTGAGAACTTTCGTATATGAGTTTACCGAGTAAGCACAATCCTACTTTCCACAATCAAGTAGGGTTAATTAACATCCAGCTTAAGACAATTATTTTAGCGAAGTATCGATTGTGGTGGCGCCTAGAGACATATTTTCCCGAATTGAGCTAATTGAGTATAAGTGTAAGGTGTTTGAGCTTAGTAAACATTCATTTTACTTATTATTTCGACCACGCCCATCTCCCTGTTAGCTGGCTTGGCAACCCGCTTACATTATTAAGCCTACACGACGCCTAGTGCGGTTTGGACGTGTAACAACCAGCTTCTGTAAATATAGGACCGTAATATAAATATTACATATTAAGTAAGGAGTAAGTTAAGATAATCCATATATTTCCAGAAACGATTACGTACCTAAAAAGCAACCCCCCAGGAGAGCTAGTAAGGAGCCGGAAAGAATAAATACATTTGTTAATTAATTATTTATTTATTGTAAAATTAGTTAATATGCGTTTTAAAACGCTTTAAGAGATTTATTTAAGGTGACAGTGTTAAGCCTATCAAGTAATTAATACGAACCACACCCCGTTTATATTAAATTATAAACACGACTGAGCAAAGCCGAGGCAAAATAAAACCGCGTTGGGTTACACACCCAGAAGGCGCGCAAATTACAAATAGTAAAATATTAAAGAGCGCAAACAGAGGTTAATACATATAGCACCTAAACGTGGGGCTCGAAAAACACTGAACACCTTAAATAATTTTCCGTTTACAGATTCCAAAAGGACCGCAGAAGTACCAGTAATCCAGAAATAAGTTATTTTTGTTTTCCAGAGACACTAATCTGTCTGTTACAGGATGAGTATACCGAGGGACTCTGAAGATACCGATACCAGAGTGGGATGGATTTACCATCTCAAGAAGGATGAATTAGCAACAGAGGCCAGAAAATATAAACTAGAGACAGGAGGAAATGTAGATAAGAGATTTATTTAAGGTGACAGTGTTAAGCCTATCAAGTAATTAATACGAACCACACCCCGTTTATATTAAATTATAAACACGACTGAGCAAAGCCGAGGCAAAATAAAACCGCGTTGGGTTACACACCCAGAAGGCGCGCAATTTACAAATAGTAAAATATTAAAGAGCGCAAACAGAGGTTAATACATACCTGCAACGGACCAATTACATGCAATAAAACGCGCATCGCCACATCAAAAATTAGAAATTGGATATCATAACTCTTTAATGACAAATTGTCAATTTTTAAAAAGAAAACAAAGAAGTTTTCGAAACGTCCATTTATTAATTGACTAACACCAGATAATCTCTAAAATGAATTTTCTTATAAATAATATCACTGGCGCAGACTTATATAACAATATATATATATATATATATATATATATATATATATATATATATATATATATATATATATATATATATATATATATATATATATATATATATATACAGTGAGCGGCTAAATTATGGAATAATAATTCTTAAATCGGCAACTTCAGAGAAAAATCCCGATACCTGTCGATTATTGTTCTATAAAAATACAAGCGAACTAAAAAAGACAACTATTCCAAATTTGGTATGTAGACATAATAGGTCATGATCTATCTTTTAAAACTGTTTTCAAAAGTGCAACGTTGCCACTTCTACCAGAAACCCAAGGCAACTTTGAAAATTAAAATTGAATACCCTGTATGTTATTGCATTTTCGGATTCTGCATAAAATTCTAAGTAACTTTTGTTAATATTTCCCTATACCCGTCTCTAAGTGTTACATAAATGACCTCTAAAATAAAATAATAATCTGACCAACCGCACACTTAAAAATAAAAATCGACTGGTTTCGGAATTTTTTTCTGATTTTATTTGGTTTGAAAGTTCTGTCATAATAATCTGTGGAAAAAAACTGATTCACTTTATATGTCAAGCAGTTTAGCATCAAGAATACAGAAATAATTCAGTTTAAAACTGACAACAAAAAGAAAGTAGCAAAAAGAACAGATTTTTTAGATATCGAGTTGGCATGAGTCAAATTTAAGACACTTACTACTTACTTCAGTACTTAATTGTATTACATTGTAGGTATTTGTACTAAGTGAATAACTGATAATTAATTAATAATAATGGCACCATTAAGTGAAACACAACGAATTGAAGTATTAATTATGATTGGATGTGGAGATAAAACCAGAACGCAACTACAAGTATGTAACTTGTTTAATACAAAATATCCTGATACACCTATCGGACAATCAACAGTTAGTAAAATGGAGAGAAAATTTGGGGAAACCGGTCACGTTAAACACATTGCAAATGCTGGTCGTCCAAAAATGAACGAAAATGAAAAACTTGATGTGTTGTTAAGTTTGGTAGAAAATCCTCAATAGTTCCAGAGCAATTGCAGCTGATGAAGGCATTTCACAAAGGTCGGTGTTACATGTACTTAAAAAGGAGAAATACCATCCGTATAAAATCCAGAATGTGCAGGAACTCAATGAAGATGATCCGGATCGCCGAATGCAATTTTGTGAAGTCATGCAAGACTTATGTAACCGCAACCCAGGATTCCTTCGTCAAATTCTTTTTCGGATGAAGCTACATTTTCCTTAAATGGTACAGTGAATCGACAAAACTGTAGATATTGGAGTAAATAGAATCCTCACTGGATGAATGAGTTACACCCTCAGTATCCTCAAAAAGTGAATGTCTGAGCGGGGATAGTAGAGAACAGAATCATTGGTCCTTTTTTCTTCGATGAAACTCTTACAGGGCAACGATATCTGGACTTCTTACAATATGAACTTATCCCTGCCATTGCAGTAATTTTCCCAAATGAAAATGATCCTGATTTACGAAATGATAATATATGGTTTCAACAAGATGGTGCACCTCCTCACTATACACGTCCTGTTCGCGATTTTTTAAACATAACTTTTTCTGGTAGATGAATTGGTAGACGAGGATCTATAGAGTGGCCCCCGAGATCTCCAGATCTTACACCCCTTGATTTTTTTCTATGGGGCTATTTCAAATCTAAAGTATACGTCGAGAAACCTCGAAATCTGGAAGATTTGAAAAATAGAATTAGATTAGAAATGCGTAAGATTAGTCCACAAATGATCCACATTGTTCAAGAAGCTTGTGGTCATCGGTTGAATTACTGCCAAGAAGTAGGAGGGTGGCAGTTTGAACATTTAAATTGACTTACAAACAATTCTACAATGTTAAACAATTTTTTCTCTGTTTTGTGTTAATAGTAGATACTTACTTACCTGTGTGAATTAATTTCATTTTACATTTTCGTTTATTTGTAAATGACCAGTGTTTGCAACGTGTTTAACGTAAACAGTTTCCCTTTTTTTTTCAATTTTATTAACTGTCGATTGTCTGATAGGTTTGTTAGGATATTTTTTATTAGATAAGCTAAATAGTAGTTGCGTTCTGGTTCTATCTCCACATCCAATCATAATTGATTTCTTTTCGCTATCATTTTTAATGTGCTTACTGTATTCTTGATACTAAACTGCTCGACATATGAAATGAATCAATTTTTTTCCAAAGATTATTATGACAACTTTTAAACCAAATAAAATCAGAAAAAAATTCCGAAACCAGTCGATTTTTATTTTTAAGTGTGCGGTTGGTCAGATTATTATTTTATTGTAGAGGTCATTTATGTAACGCTTAGAGAGGGAAATATTAACAAAGGTTGCTTAGAATTTTATGCAGAATCCGAAAATGCAATAACATACAGGGTATTCAATTTTAATTTTCAAAGTTGCCTTGGATTTCTGGTAGAAGTGGCAATGTTGCTCTTTTGAAAATAGTTTTAAAAGATAGATCATGACCTATTATGTCTACATACCAAATTTGGAATAGTTGTCTTTTTTAGTTCGCTTGTATTTTTATAGAACAACAATAATCTTGAATCACCCTGTATACGTAACGCAAATACTCAAAACTATTGCTACAACTGATTAGATAATTAAAAGATCTCTCAAAAGCTCCATTGCAATACCTCCCCTTTCCATTAAAGAAAATTATCAAAAATAAATTAATAACCTGAACAACTATATATATTGAGATGTTCAGAAAGAGGTAAAAGAAGTATCGGACAGTTTAAATGACATTTGGGTAATAAAAAGGGGTGATTTCAAGCTCGATACATGTGCAAGACACTGTTTTATATAAATCTGGTTCACGATGTGATTAAAATAGATTTGTTTGGTATAAATTAGTCTGAATATTATTTACATAGTTTGATTTTATCATAAAAAGCATTTTGCTGCTAACAAAATTGTCGAGAATGTTAAATATAACAATTTTCGTAGTCATTTTAGTATTTCAATTATTGCAATAAAAATCAATTTTTCAAGGGTAATTTGGCAAGTGAACACTTTACAGGTGTTTAAAAATAAACTGTATAGTTAAGATTAGGTAAGGGATAGTGTATAATTAGTTTTTGAAAGCAGGAAATATAAAAATTTCATAAAAGGGTTATAATATGGACAGTTTAGACATTTTTCGCACATATTTCTGGAAGCGACTTAGTGACAAAAATTCTGATATAAGTTTAACAATAAGAACAACACATAGAACATTTTGGCATAAAGACATTTATAGTGGTGTACATTTTTATAGTGAAATGTTTCATAAGAATGTTAGACGAAGAGACTTTTTTAATGCAACACTATATGACATTATGCATTACTAATATATAGTGAAAATCATAAACACAAGAATTACAAACCTGTAACATAACATTTCAAGTGTTGAAAACATTTTTAAATATGAATTATTTCCAATTTTAGATTTAAGTTTGGTTAGGTTATAATTTCTAGGTTTTTTACATAATTTTATACTTTTTTCACATTTTTAGGCTTAAATTTTGCTCTTAAAGCAATTAGTAGAAGTTCTTTCTTAATATAGCACAGTTTGTATAAGGATACATCGCTTTTCACCGCAAAATTGTGTGAAATTTGAGGTGAATTTAGGATAAATATGCAAAAGCTTAAAATTTCTTTAAATTCAATATTTCTAACACAAAAAGTATGTGTTCTTGTGTAAAATTTTCTCAAAATTCCATTTATGTAATTAGATTAAGTGTAGCTTGTAAGTTTTAATAGTTATAAGCTTATTTAAGTTAGATTAAGTAATTTCGTATATTAATTTTAGGAACCATAGCTTGTTAGGTGTCTTTTTGTCCGAAATTTTTGGTAGTTTTCATTTCTGTTATTAATTTTTAATTTCGCTTATGTATAAGAAAGTTACGGCCAAATTTCCATTGGAGTCCAATTTGTAATATATGCCCACCAATCAGAGCCTTAGATACTTAAGCAAAATGGCTGGAAAAAAATTGAATTTTTGGTAACAACCAGAAAGATAAAGGAAGTTCTCTGGAAATTCAACTCTCTCTCTAGAATTTGTTCAAAGTTTAAAAAGTTAAAACAGTGTTGTGCAATTGTGTAAAAAAAGTAAGTTTCATAACCTAATTTAAATTTTCGTAAAGAAAGTTATATTTTACGAAGAATACTTTCGAGAGCATTTGTTTTGTATATCGACGGTTAAAATAAATAGTTCGGTCTCCGATACCTGTCGTTTTCGGAAAATATTTTGTACGTGTTAATTTGTGTCACGATTTTGTAAAGTTTTCCTTTTGTGTTATCAAACTTGAGTTGATTCCGTTATACCAAATTAAAACCCACTTTTATTTGGTTAATGTTGTTTTATTTCTCCGGACAATTTCTTTTAAATAAAATTTGAATCGGCATCTAAAAATAAAAGTGTTTATCAATAAAAATTTGTATAATATTTAAATATTTCTTTTAAAACGATACCATTCATTAAGTTTTAAATTTAATTAAATAAAAAGTTACCAAAGTAAAATAAGTGATTGGAGTTTTGCTGATTTCGAAGAAAACATCATAAGTTTTGGAAGTTGGTGTCTTCGACAACCTGAGAATCGAGTTAGCTGTATATGGGTGATGGTAACAACTATAATCGAGTGGACATTGCCTGCATCTAGTTGGAGTTATCCGAAGACATCAATTTACAATGAGGACAGTATATGTGAGTCACAAATTTTATTTAACCCTATTGATTGTGGACATTCATTTAGTAAATTTCCTGCAAATTAATATTTATTACATACATGTTTTGGTTTAGAATTTTAAATATTTACTTGTGTAAACACCTGTAAAGGTATTAAATTATTTTCTAAATTATTTATTTGACATCTTTGACAGCTTTGATTTCACTTAAGTACATTACAACGCATGCGTTGGGAGTAAATTGTATTCAGGATAAATTTTATACTTTCATTATAATTCTATAAAGTGTATTTCTTATACACATTTTCAGATTTAAATTTTACTTCAAACTAAATTACTTTGAACTCTATCCCCAAATTGAGATTGAGCTAGTCCGGTGCAGTAAAGTTAAAAATTCCATTAATCATATTATTAACATTTAAATTTAAATTATCCCAAACTGAATAATTTTATCCATCATTAAATAAATTAAGTCGCCATCATTACAATAATATATCCCTTATTCGATTATCTAATTATTAATTCCCTCAAATAAATTTTAGCCAGTACATATATATATATATATATATATATATATATATATATATATATATATAGTTATATTAAGTGATGTTAATAATTTATTTGAGAATTCACTAATTTACTATGAAATCTAACGATTACAATTTTGGCTTAGCCTTTTGAAATATTTCTTATCATCTAAATAATTATAGACATTAAAATAAAACTAACGAAATAATTAGTTTCTTCATAAGACAGATAATGGAATGTTAAACACTATTTTCTAAGTTTTGATATGATTATATTTTAATCTATGTCTAAATACATACATCAATGAAGCAATACAAAATATGATTATAATTAACGCGTTATAGAAAAATCTGTTACATGTACTAGAGGATGTAAATTAACGGGCGTGTTCAGTGATTCAGTGTCTTATTTTAAGCTATTAAAATCATTTAAATGCTTTAATTGCAAATTTACTGTGGTATCTGCTTTATAATCCTATAAATTAATTTCTTTTCTTAATTTGTTCGCGACATTATGGTGTCACTAACAAATCGGTCTTACAAGAGAGTAATAAGTTACCATTTTTTAATTGTGTATAAAGTTTATAATTATTATTAACTAAAGCATAAGCACATTCCATAGAATTGAACACTTATTTAATCGTGGCCTTTCTACGTAAATTGTTTGATTGTTAAACACTTTACACTGTTCGTGGAATCAGGAATTGGATAAATACGGAAGTATTGGTAAAATGATTGGTCCATGGTTGGAATGTACAAAATACATGTTATTATTTCTTTTGTAGAGACAACTTACAATTTTATGAAAATTATAAAATTGTGAACATGTGATTCAGGTCCCATTTAAGTAAGTTTCCTTGTTTGTAAATTGGTTTAAATGATAAATAATTTGAATTAATTGGGAATTTGAGATAATTTCGAGGCTAGTTATTCTAGAGGAGCCAAATGAAATCGTTGTTTCAATACTTTGAAGAAAATTAACACGTTCGCTGCTGCCGACGCGGATCCGCGTCGTTCCGAAACTTACCGATGTGCGTGCGACGCGGATCCGCGTCATCCGAGTCACGTTGTGTTAGCCTTCAGTGTGAGTTTAGTATCTGGTTTGAGTGGTTGATTTTGTGGTAGCACATTGCAAGAACATTATAAAAACGTGGTTTGCGATCCGTTTCCGACTTTTTCGAATTGTATTGATATTATTTCAAATATTATAATGAGTGATAGTGAAGCAGGTCCAGCTCGTCCTAAACGACAAAAAACATGTAAAAATCCTAGTAAATTAACCGACGAAGAGTTGGAAAGTTTGTTGAATGACTCAGATTTTGATGCCGCAGACGATTATATGCCTAATGCTGATAACGCATCCAGTAGTTCAGAGGAAAGCGATGAAGGTATCTATTCGAATATTGTTTTTTTTGTATTAGATGATATTATTGGATATTTTTTTAAATGTATGATTGCTAAGCTAAGTACGAGGTTTTATTATAATTTATTTTTCTAGAAATTGATATTGAACCTGCTGTTGTTGCTACTAATGATCCTGAAGAGCGTGATAATGACGGAACGGGTTCAACTGTGTGGCAAGATGATCCCGACAGCATGAAGCAATTTCAGTTTACTAAACAACAAGGGTTGTTGGTAGCACCTCCGGATAATAATTCGCCGGCGGAATATTTTCAACTGATTGCAAACGACAACTTCTACAATTTAGTGGTAGAAGAAACTAACAAATACGCCGTCGAAGTTTTTTTGTCAAAAATATCAGAGCATTCCAGGATAACCAAATGGAAGCCTCTAACTGTTCCAGAATTACAAATTTTCGTTGGACTTCTACTGCATATGGGCACGATACGAATAAACAGGATTCAAGATTATTGGAAAAGGCATCATTTATTTAATTTTCAGTGCTTTTCGGATCACATGGGTAGAGATCGTTTCTTGTCTATCCTTCGTTGCTTGCACTTTTACAGCCCAGATTTGATGGAAAACGCTCAGCCAGATAGAATATCCAAAAACAGACCTGTGGCAGAATTTTTCAATAAGAAAATGTTGGAAATTTATCAGCCGGGGAAAAATTTGTCGTTGGACGAATCGATGGTATTGTGGCGAGGCCGTCTGATTTTCAGACAGTTTATAAAAAACAAGCGCCACAAATACGGGATCAAATTGTACATGCTAACCGAACCCGATAGGCTTGTACTAAATGTCAGCATTTATACAGGAGCACTAGATGCAATTGGTGGAAAAGGCCATGCAAAAAAGGTTGTCCTGCATCTAATGAAAGATAGACTGCATTGTGGCCATTCTTTGTACATGGACAATTTTTACAATAGTTTCGAGTTAGCGCAAGAACTGATAAAGAACGAAACTTATTGTACAGGTACTTTGAGGGCAGATAGAAAAGGAAATCCTAAAGACGTTGTGTCTATGAAGCTCAATAAAGGTGACACTAAGGGTAAATACTGTAATGGTGTAATGATAGGAAAATGGAAAGATAAGAGGGATGCTTTATATATATCAACGGAGTTCCAAAATGATATGGTTGAATATGAGAACAAGAGAGGCCAAATAAAGAACAAACCCTTGCCAATACTAAAATATAACGGGAACATGAGTGGAATTGACAGACAGGATCAAATGATGGCTTATTATCCTTACGAACGAAAAAATTACGGTGGTACAAAAAGTCTGTTCAAAACTCAGGAAAGATACAATATATTATTGTAATCAGTGTTCAAAAACTAGGCCTTTGTTTGGAGACTGTTTTGTTCGTTATCATAACAAGTTGAAGTAAATCACAATTTTATCATCATCTCTTTAGGTACATATTTTCTGTTATGCGTTTTATAACATTTTTTGTTTGTATCTTCCCATAAGGCATTGTACGTTTTCTAAATAAACGTTTTATGTAGTAAGGTCTAACTTTTAATTCAAAACAAGCTGGAAAGATGCTAAAGTTTTGACGCGGATCCGCGTCGAATAGCATACCATTATAGATTTCTTGCTATATGCGCACGACGCGGATCCGCGTCAAGCTCATAAAATTATCAAAACTGCTTTCAAGTACCATTAGTCCCCAAAAATATTCACTCTTCAACCAAAAAATCACATAATCTTTGCAAATATGAAATCAGCTATACACTACGACATTGCACTCACAGCAGCAGTTAACGTGTTAAGCAGTTTCGAGCTCATGTAATTATTGTATTGAATAAATAATTACGTTTCAATTATGTTACTCAAATTACTTATTGCCTACATAGATAAATTTAAATTATTTTGCATTGTATTAAAATCTGTCGTATAGCGTTTCGTAATATGACCAGCAAACGAAGTGTGTTAATCAATTTGTTTTACAATTTCGTTTGATTGGTAAAGAGGATTTCTAAATCTTTATAATTGGTGTCAAGTCATTATTATCGGGATTGCCTGTGATGTGTATAATTATCGTTCCTAATCCGTCTATAAGAGATCGTTTACAGGGGCGCGCCAGGAGCATGCGGCGCCTGTGTCAAAATTTTTGATGGCGCCCTATTAATTAAAAACATTTGCATCAAAAACTAATATTATAAATATTTTGCATGCCTAGGTGATAAGAGCCCCAACAACTATAGGCTCGGACACTTTAATTTTTAATTCTCTAGTAGCATTTTTAAGTAATACGACATGAATAAAAAAATAATGAATAATTAATTTGAAATACTATAATGTTTAGGCTTATGTTTAGGGACATTTAAATGACTGTTTTTGTTATATTCTTAACGCATTGAAATAAAAAACACACAAAGATTGAAATAGTCTGTGTAAACATTTTTATTTAAAATACAAAACTACAAACACAAGAAAACAAATAAACAAACAAAATAAAAAATATAATATTTATAATATAAACATAATACATATTATACGGTAAATTAAATACAAACAATGTAAATAAGTCATTAAATAATTTTACTTTCCTAGCTTTCAGCAAAGAAAAAGTTTGGATAATACATCAAGTTTATCCAATATGTCAGACTCAATTGAAATTATTTCGAGATCTGATAATCTATTTTGCGCCATTGTGGAGCGTAAATAACTCTTTATGATTTTTAATTTCGAAAAAGACCGCTCCACAGACGTAACTGACACAGGTAATGATAAAAGAATACGGAGTGCTACAGTAAAATTTGGAAAAACTCCTACTAAATCATTTGAATAAATATACTGAATTATTTGGGATATATCTTTTTTTGAATTCGTAATAAATACTTGACATTGTATAATTTCTTCACGTAAATCATCTGCGTCAATATCGGACTGATTTCGCTTGTAATTTTTTGCAGCAAGATAATAGGTATTCTTTATTTTGTAAATTATCTAATGAATATAAAAATTGGAATGAATCCATATGTTCTTTTAATAAAGAAAATCTGTCTTGTAACGAAATTAAAGTTTGATCTATTATACAGAAATAAAAATTTACTTAATGGCCTCGCACTACGAAATTCAGTTTCTATGTCAAACTTTTCTGCAATTAATTTGGAACTTTCAACAATTTCTGCAAAACTAGCATCAGTTCGATAATTAGTTAAAAATGTATTTAGTTTGTTTAATGCATCCAAAGCAAGTTGCAAATTTGTAATTTGAGATTGAAGCATTTTACTCACAATTTACTTGATCTAAAATATCATACCACACTTTAACGGAGCAAATAAATGTAAATGTAGAAATTTTTCTACCAGACATTTTGCTTGGTATTTAGATTGTTCGTCGACTCTTGTGTGGTCATTGCAAATTTCAAATAATGCATCAAAAACTTCTGGTAAATATTTATAGCATCAATTCTACTTGACCAGCGTGTTTCGGATAAGGGCTTTAAAGTTAAATTAGTAACATGCTTGATTAAGATATTCCATCGATCAGTAGACGCTTAGAAAAATTTGTATAATTCTTGTATTATATTAAAAAAATTTATTGCTTCATGGTTGATATTAGCGGCATCATTTACAATTAGATTCAGGCTGTGATTCGCACAAGGAACATAAAAAGCTCGCGGGTTCAAATCTAAAATTCTTTTTTGTAGGCCACTATTTTTGCCGCGCATGTTAGAGCCATTATCATAGCCTTGGCCTCTTATATTATTTATGTCTAAATTTAATGTTTTTAATAGATCAATAAGAAATGTTGTTAATCCAGCCCCTGTAACATCTAAAATTGGATAAAATCCTAAAAACGTTCATGTATTTCAGTCGATCCTAACGCTAAATTGAAATGAGAGAATCGAATTATTACACTTATTTGCTCAATATGAGAAACATCCGGAGTGCAATCTAATATTATTGAAAAATATTTATTTTGTCGACAAATTTATAATATGATTTTTAATATTAAAAGCCATTAAGGAAAGTATTTCATTTTGGATTTTGTCTCCTAGATATGTTGGCATTTTCTGAAATTCAGAATCGCTATTTATACGTCGTATGTGTTCCGATATAATAGGATCAAACTTTTCTAGCATTTGAATACATTTTAAAAATTACCATTGTTGCGATTGTAAAGATTATTGCTTTTGCCTCGAAGTGCTAAATTTTGTTTACATAAAATTGAATTACATAAATTATTCGCTTTATTACTTCATACCATCGTTTACTTTCAATGTCTAATATTGTTTGCTGTAAATAATCAACAGTAGTTTTATTTTTAAACGATAGAAGCAACTCTGTCCATTTTTGTAGTTAGTAAAGTGAGTGAAAGCTTTTTAATGGCGGTTCAGGTACATTGCTATATGATGCCAGTCATTAAATCCCTGAATAAATCTATTTTACTGAGAAGGTTCGAAAAGTTTACAACAAAAGCAATAAACATTATTTTTCGTAATTGAGTAAATCAACCAATTTCTATTACATACTTCACCATTTTTTAAGTTTCTCTTATACTTAGTGACTTCCAGAAAATTTTCGACCCAACAAATCGCGCGAAAAATTAAAGTTTTTTATTTGTTTAGGACCCGTTTTATAATAGCTTGCCTAGATATGTGAGATATTGGTTCCGGCCAAAGCCCTGAGTCATCAAATGCGCATTTATTTATTGTATCTGTACCTGTCTCTTCAGTATAGTCCCCAGATCCAAAAACGGGTAATTTCTTCAACGATTTGATTGACTTTGTATTTTGAATTCATCTACACTGCAACCGGGTACTGATTCCTGAATTGAATCTGGCGGATAATCTTGGTCAGTTCTGGTCGTTTGTTTCGTAAAATACTGTGTTAATCTTGAAGTATTTTTCTCTTGTTCTTCTTGGCGTCTTTTTTTATTAATTAAATTTTGATGCCCGAAGAGTTTCTATTTCTTTCTTTCTTGAGACATCTAAATAAAAATATTCAATACATTATAAATGTAATTATTCTATTACCAAAAGTTTGTTTGCATTATTTGCTTTAGTTTTGCTTTAATTATAGGAAAGTATGAAACATTTTCGAATAATTTCGCTTTTATTACTTTTTTTTTCTAGATTTTGCAAACATGGTCGCTACCCCTATTGGGAAATGCGTATTGTTATGTATGTATGTTTATTTTAAATGCAAAATAGCTTACCTTTAATCTTTAATGTTCTTGATATTCTTAAATTCACATTCACTCACAAATATTTTAAAAATACAAGGTACATAAATTCTACACTAGTGCAGTACTGCTTGCTGAAGGAGAATGAAGCAATTAATATGTTTGTTCAATCATAGACGATTTCAAGTAATGCATGTTTTAACAAGACTAAACGAGTTAGAACGCTTGCGCTTCATTTTGTAAATTCGTGCGTGGACAAATTTCCGCCGCCGCGTCGCCGCGCGCTCCGCCCTCGCGGCTATGTATCCATCGGCGATTTAATATGAAGAGTCCACTGTATACATGATATTAACACGACTATACGAACTATTCATGTTAGAACAAGAATTATTACTGAGATCATAAATAAGTTATAATAAAATAAGGCGATATTGAATTATTTTAATCGCAACCTATTACGAATTTTGATCTTATATACATTTTTAAGGCGCCTTCGGCGCCTTTGGCTTCCTGGCGCCTATGTTCGCTGACACATTCGACACGTGGACGGCGCGCCCCTGATCGTTTACTTCTGAATTGAATTTTGAAGATTGATTCTCTATCGATTCACAATTTTCTTCTATTACACTGTTTAATGCGCAATTATGGGAATTTTTTGTTATTGAATCTAAGATAACTACATTACTTAATAGTTTATTGTATCCTAATTTCAGATCGGTTATATTCAAGTAAAAATGGAATTTATGGTAATGATTTAAGAATTTGGTTTTACTTAACACCTCTATAAAGTAGCCATTGGTATCGAATTTCTGAATTTGAAAGGCCCGGTTCTGGCTGAACAGGGTGATCCTGTAAAAAGAATTTTCGTTTAGTCCTTTTTATTTTTCGGGTGTGAATATTACCAACTCTACGCGAATTTTCGCGAATTCTTGTTATTGTATTGTTATCTATTGAGGTTACATTTACTTTATCATAGTATGGGTCATTTTTCTTAACCTTTGTCGCATGAAATAAGCTACTGGTTCATTAAACTCTACTATTTCTTTATCGCTGTTTGCTTTTTCTAGATATCTGTTACTTTTCTTAAGTTATTTATGATCTAACAACTCATGAAAAGGCAAAATTTCGTTTTTCCGTTTCTGTTCTGTTCGTAAATCGCTTGATTGAGATCTATTTCGTGAGCATTAAAACTTTCATATGGGCCATATAGGACAGTAAAAGGGGTATATCCAGTATTAGAGTGAATAGACTAATTGTACGTGAGTACAGCAGTTATGAATTCTTTTGCAATTTCATTTTTATTTTGTAATTTTGCTATTCGTAATATTTCAAGGAGTGTAGAATGAACGCGTTTTACAGCTGAATTTGAACTGTGATTATAATTGGTGATAAAGTGAAGATTAATTTTAAACAGGATCTTATTTTTAAATTCTTTTCCTTGTTCACAAACAATTTTTCGTAGATAGGCGAGATGAGAAAAATAGTGACCTAATATATTTAAAACAGTTATACTTGTTGTGTCTTCGATATGATAAGCCTGAATGAATCGCGAGAATAAGTCAATGATCGTGAGAAGTTTACCATTATCAAAACTAAACGTGTCAATGTGGATTACATGAAAGGGTCATTTTTCTTGCATGGGGCCAGAGAAACCAGGTTTATAAGGATATCTTTTGTATTTGTTAAAAAGGAAAGTTTCGCATTTGTTAATGATTTTGTTTATTTTAGTCTTGATGTCAGCCCAATAACATTTTAATTTAAGATGACTAAAGGTTTCGTTTCTACCATTATCATTACTTTCTAAAGGTGGCATGCCAGTCGGGGAGGTAACACCACCCTTGCCATGGGCTCCTTAATATTGGGTCTCCGGTTTTCTGAGCTCGGTAAGGGCTGCCGATCACCTTTTCTTTATCCTTAATTTATTCTCATCCTTATTATTCCGTCTCGCTGTGGCTGTCTTCCTGATTGAAAGTCCAACATTAAGTTACAGAAAATATGGATGTGGTTTCTAGGGTAATAAATTCCGGACGTAGAATCTTGCCCCATTCGGATGCCCGGAAGGACATGGCCCAAGCGACCCCGGACATCGAAAGTTCTAACTTTCTGGTCCACTACTGCAACATCCGCGGTATCAGGTTTGATCTTAATTCTGTTCACCAACATCTTGAACAATTACAACCGGACATTTTGTTTCTATCTGAAACACAAGTCTCCTCTGAAAGCTCCGATTCACCCGACTTGGAATATCCCTTATACAACCTTAACTTTTAAAATAGGCGTATGTGCCTATATCAAGGACAGCATTGCTAGCAAGCGCATTTCTTTCTTGGAAAATAAAAATTTCAACGTGATTGGTTTAAACATTTTGGTACTAAATTTGTGAAACTTTACTGTTGCATTTATAGGTCTCTAATGACAGTACCTTTCAAGACTTCTTCGATTACCTTAGGTTGAAAGTTGACTATCTCTTTTCTCAGTTTTCATCTCGCAATATCTCAATTAAAGGAAATTTTAATGTTCATGACTCTAATTGGCTTCAATTTTCATCTACTCCTAAGCCAGCTGGTCATAGTGCAGAGACATTTGCTATTACTTGTGATCTCACACACATGATTTCTGAACCCACAAGAATCCCTGACAAATCTAGCCATAGCCTACAACCTCTAGACCTCTTTCTTACATCAAACCCACTTCTTTATAAAACTTCCGTTCTTTCCCCTCCAGGTCTATCTGGCCATTGTCTAATAGAAATGATTTCTACTGTCCCTAATTCCGCTGTTGTTCGTTACACTAATAGAACCTTGTAGTGATTGAAGTCAACTAGATGGAGTGATTTACGAGACTTCTTTGCAACCTTTCCATGGGGTGAATATTGTTTTAAGTCGTCCTCTTCTTCGGGCATTGCTCTTTCAGTATCTTAAACCATCCTCATGGTCAAGGAGTTATACATTCCTACAAAACAGAATCATATAGATCATTCACTTTCGCAACCATGGTTCAATAAAGCTTATGCTAATGCAATATCTTTGAAAAAAATCTTATATTAAATAAACATCTAACAAAACGGTCGAGAGTCATACGGAGTACGTTGGTGCTAGAAATATCCGCAAAAGTGTCATCACTAAAGCTGTTTGAACAATGGAATGAAATAGCTACATGTCCTTTGGGCAGTCGTAAAATTTGGTCTTTAGCTAAAAGATGTTCTCCTAGTCAGCTCTTCTACATACGCTTTGAAATCGATTTATTTTCGATATAAGCTCCTAGAATGGATTATCAATAGACTTGATCTCAATAAGGCGACTGTTTCAGAGGGTATCGCTATTGTCTTAAAGAAATGTTGCCCCGAACTAGTACCAGTGCTATCTAAACTATATTCGATCTCTGTCTTCTGGGGAATTTCCTTCGTCATGGAAGTTAGCAAATGTTGAATCTATTCCCAAAAAAGGCGATAAGACCGATCACATGAAATTCCGACTAATTGCCATCACACCCATTTTGTCTAAAATCATGAAAAAAGCCATCAATCAGCAACTACCCTCTTTCTTTGAAACTAACAAACTCCTTAGTGACCACCAATATGGGTTTAGGCAGAGTCGTTCAACAGGTGATCTTTCATGTTACCCGAGTTTGGAACAACACATTAGAACAATCCAGTTCATCATTCTAGTTTCCTTGATAAAAGACGAATACCCGTCGTAGTTGATGTCTGTTTAAAAAGAAGTTAGTTTTAACGCGGGCGTGCCACAGAGATCAGTTATAGCGCGTACACTTTTTCTGCTTTACATAAATGACCTTATTTCTTCAACTAATCCGATCCATTGCTTTGCTAACGAATTCCTTATAGTTCTTAATTTCTGACATACAGTCCCATGAACATAGAAGAATCGTTTCAGTTCTTTCTTTGTATTATCGGTATTACAGTGGCTATTGCGCTACTGAATTACATTCTTTGATACCATCTCGGGCTACCTATGCTAGGAATACTATGTTCGCTCAATTCATATAATCAATATGCAGTACTAATTTCCATTTGTGGTACCAAATGGGCGCAATCTACATTCTTCTACGCGGCTTCTAAACTCTGGAATCATCTCTCTAGTTCCTGTTTCTTTCTAACCTATGATATGAAAAAATTTAAGGTGCTAAATCAAGGGTGGTAAAATAAGCGCATTTCCCCAACTGTCTAATATCTCGTCGATTCGGAGTAATGGTATTTATCTTGTACGGTTTTTTCATTAAATTTTCTAAACTCCATTACTAAAGGCCACTTATTTTTTCTGCTAGCGCCAAATCTTTGATACTATCTGCACCGGGGAACTATAGGGTAAAACACTTGGTCTAAACTTCATTATCTAATAGTTTTTGTGTTCGATTTTGTATTTCGGCTTTTAAGTATCTAAATTGTTTACAAATCTGACCGATTGGTCAGGCACAAGAGTAGGAGTTTGGAGAAGGGTTCGGGAATGTTGAGGTTACGGATCCTGTGCAAGAGACCGGCGTACTTGCTTAATGTCCAGAAGCACAGCTAGATTCCATTGCTTGTGATTGACTGCTTTGGTGGTCTCTACAAGCAGCTCAAAATGGGATAGTGACACGTTCGGTTGGGAAGGAAGCCGAATTAGCTGTTGTGTAGGAGGTCGTTAACTTCGAGGTGGTCCCTGAGTCACCTGACTAGAATCTGCTCATAGCATTTTCCGAGGAAACTCAGGAGGGTGATAGGAACAGGGTGAGGTTAGGTCGGCGTGGGGTTTGGGTATCATGACGGTGGAGGCCGATTTCCAGTTCGTCGGGAAGTGGGATAGGATTAGGCATTGGTTGTAGGTGTTGGAGGGTAATCGGAGGGATCGGTCGTGTAAATGGCAGATGATTTTTTGATTTAGGCTGTCATGGTCTGGGGCAGCATGTTTCCCTATTTTGAAATATGCGTGGACCTGGTCGATCGTGATTCTCGTCGTCGAGTTGAATTTTGGAAAGGTTAAGGTTGCAGAATCCTTCAAGGCGACCCTCGAGGAACGCCTTGCACCGGTTATCGAATTGGGGATCATTTAGGGATTGGAAATTGAATTGGAGGCGATGACCAAAAAAATCGGCCTTTCCTTGGTCGGAGGAGATTAGGTTGCCCTGAGAGTCGGTTACGTGGGATTTAGGGTTAAATTTTCTTCTGGTCAGTCTATTGAACTGTTGCTAGAAGAGTTTACCATATATACGTGACGAATCAAGCAGGAAACGGAGGGCGCTCAAGTGGTGAAGTTGTAGGGACGGGGATCTGATAGTTGGGTCAAGGTTACGGTGGGATCACCGAAATGGTGTCGCATCCAAGGCTGTGTACCATCCGGCAAGGGAGAGGAGGTCTCTAGGAGACAGTTGTGTTTATGGTTAAACGTTAAGTTTAGCCAGGGAAGATTAAGGGATTTAATGGAGTTGTAAAAGGATTTCTGGGTGGTTATAAATTTCGGGATATTACGGAAGCAATACCTTGAGGATTGAGAGCGGGTGGGATTACGCTTGGGGGAAGCGGGTCCGGAAATCACGGCAGGTACTATCGAAACGCGTTTGGTGTTTCTTAATTTTGTGCGTAGCGTTGAAATTAGTGCAAAAAGTTTTAAATTTGTAACCTTCAACAAGAGAAATCGTAATCTATAGTAGAGTTTTACATGCTATACCTACACAGATGTTACAATAACACAACGTTCGTTTTTGTTAAAATTAAGCCAGTTAACCATTTATCTGTTGTGTTGATTGTTAAGCTAATTGAACATAAATCAAACATTATTTTAACCTAAAAGCCAAAAATTATTGGGTACATGCAATATTAGTAATTCACACCACATTTAATTTTAAGAAAGTACGGTGAATTTAACATTACAATTAACATCTTGACAACTACAATGTAAAATGTAGCATTTAGGTGGAACTCACATGTAAGTGAAGATACAAAGTAAGAATTAGTTTAATATTTAATATTGTTTGCTTTTCTGCACTTCAAACTGAAAAAAAAAATAATCCTAAGAATCTGATACTATATTTTCCTATTTTGTATATTAGTTTTGGGAATAATTAAATATTCCCCCAATCCTATACAATGGAAATAATTTAAGCATTAGACAAAGATCTTTTGTTTATTCGTCTTATGCAGGTAGACACATATCTTTAAATTGATTGTGTGTAATTTTCTATATTATTACATTATTTCTACCCTAACTGTTTTCAAACGCATTGTTATCTAAATTTTATTGCATGTAACAATTACAAAATAATAGTTTAAACTAACAATTAATAATTTACATTTCAATAGTTTAATCTCTTTCGTAAAAAACTCTTATATTTCTTATATTTATTTTTGTTTACTGCATCCTGTGGTCGTTTCTTAACATAATAATTTGGAAATAAATCGATGTTTCAAATTCGGACGAATTTGGTATATACAAAGTATCCCTTACACAGCCAGAACATAGCTGCCACTACTTGGGCTGCACAAGGTGACGTTAGTATATTCAGACAATCTGCTTATAAAAGCAGCGTGATGACAAGAACCAATCTGTCTATACTGCAGATATAAAATGTATGTTATAGAGCCCACCCTAAAATTCGTATTTACGCGTTTTGTCATATGTACAATCATGTTTTGGTGATATACACATGGGTACCTTAGGGCTTCATAACGTTCTTTCAGGCTTGCGAGCGTACTGTTAATATATCGTACGGGCTCCACAATCACGTTAAATATGTCATATATATATATATATATATATATATATATATATATATATATATATATATATATATATATAGAGGGAGAGAGAGAGAGAGAGAGAGTACGAATTACGTTATCTAGGTAATTGTTGTCTCTGATGTCTTTTGGCAAACCAAATAAATGAGCCTTATATTCAACTACGAGATCAGACTATAAACCGAACCACAATTTAAAATTTCGCAGTCTTGTTTTTTCCAATATGTGTCACTCTACTCTCTTGTTTTAGTGCACTAAACAGCAATTCAAAACTGCAGCAACACCAGATCGTCTATTATAGATATGAAATCGGAGAGGCTCGCGAATTACATTGTCACCAACTATTGTTTTAGATTTAATGTGCAAGACCATTATCATTTACTTATGAAATTTTGTTAGGAAAAATGTTTCTAATAGGGAAATACACTTTATAAGGCATAAACAGTTCTCTTTAATTTAACATGCTAAAGGATTAATATCTAAACTCCTTTTCTTACTGATAATAATTATATTTTATTATTACAATTTTATAATTCATTAATTCTACGCAATAGTGACGTATCAAAGCTCAAAAGTTTACCCTATGTTACACTAATTAAGCCATTTACGAGAGAGAGTTTAAAATTTTTAGTTCAAATTTACATAATATACGTTAGTTGATCATATTCTTTCTGTAAAAATATTCCATTTGTGTACAATCAAATTCACTCATTTAACCATCTACGTCATGCTCTCACTATAACTTACACTGCAGGCTAACGTTCGACGCTTACACATTATTTTGATCTTTATTTAAGTTTTTTTCGTCCACTCAAAATAAGTTCTGAACGGTCAAGTATTTTTATT
Source organism: Vesta saturnalis (assembly GCA_036346205.1). NCBI lineage: Eukaryota > Metazoa > Arthropoda > Insecta > Coleoptera > Lampyridae > Vesta > Vesta saturnalis. The sequence continues at coordinate 508,497 of JARFJB010002096.1, forward strand.
ATACGTTTAAATATCATAAATATACAGTACGTGAGGATATCAGTGGAGCAGCATTTTGAAAATGCGCTTAAATGTGTGTTTAGTGCACAAATACCCTCTTACACCACCCGAAATGCGCAACATCTAAACGTGCTATAGTCCTTATGTTGAGATGGAAGCATCATTACAAAAAATTTAGTACCTTGTACACAATAAAATAATCAAACTGTATTCGTATAAATATACGTATACATATGCGTATACATGTACGATATGTTTATGTGCTACGTTACCAAGTCTATTGTTTGGTATTATAAAAATTAAATAATTGGGTGTGGTCCCAAATTCACCTATTACAGTTAATTGTATTTTGTATAACTTCAGTTGTAAATTTGTACAGAAGCAGTATTCACCCGTAAAATAGGTGCACACTTACAAAGGGTAATATTACCTTTAAATCTTGATACATAAAAAAGTACACTTGTTATATAAATTACAATATTTAGTTTCGTACGTGAAATGCAACAATTTATTATGAGTTTTCCTTAATCTAGTTCCCACTTTGACCCATTTCTCTTATTTATCCCAGGGCGGTATACAACGGTATTCGGGCATGTGCTGAGGTGAGAGTGAATACTTTAATATTGAGCAAGGAGTGCGACAAGGCTGTGTGATGTCACCGTGGTTGTTCACTGTGTACATGAATAAATGTGTTAGACAAGCATGTACCGATACAAATGGTGTAATGGTTGGTGGCATAAATGTACGACTTCTGGTGTATGCAGATGACACAGGCTTATGAAGTGTCAGGGCAGATGAGCTACAAACTGCTCTGAGGAAGATTGATACAGTCTGTGAAAGCATGGACCATAAAGTAAACGTGAATAAAACTAAGATTGTGGTATTCAATCGGGAAGGTGGAAAGGAGGGTAGAGTATTTACTCTGTAAGATGAAATTGTGGAGCAAGTAGACGAGATGGTATATCTAGGTAGAATGTTTACTGCAATGCTGGAAGGTAGGTGATTGGAAGTATGGGGACGATAATCAGAAACGAAATCATGAGCCTAGCTGCGAAACGATCATTCTATAATGTCGTGTTTGTCCCATCAGAACTGTATGGAAGTAAGAGATGAGTATGTCAGAAAAAGCCGTGGGTATGATATTTCTGAGGAGCGCATGTGGTAAAACGAGAAGGGACCAGATAAAGAATCAGTGCATAATGAAGGAGTGTGGCCGGAAAAAGACGATGATGGATAGATATAAAACTAGTACATTACGTTGGTTTGGTCACATTGAGAGAATGAATAACGCAAGATTAGCGAAACAAATATATGTGGGTGAGGTTAGAGGTAAGGCCGTGCCTGGTAGGCCGAGTAAAACTTGGCTGACTGTAGTAGAATGTATCATAAAGCAAAGAAAAGTAAGGAGTTTTAAAAATAAAAGAGCATGTTATAGACAATGTATGAATCTTGCGGAAGCTAGGTAGGTATGCGGAGATAGAAAAGCATGGATAAAGACTGTGAATGAAAAATAAATAAGAGTCAGGGAATGTTTTGCCTACCCCGCAAGGGAATGGCTTGAAGGTTAAGTTAAGCTAAGTTAAGTGAAAGTTCTAATAAACTCGATAGGCACCGTTATACATATAAGACTTTTGGTACAAAACTTATGTACGATGGAGCGCGGTGTTAATAAATGCACACGAACACTAAAATTAGTAATAACAGAAGTTTTCAATATACATAAAGTTATTTAAATTTAAGTGCGGTCGGAGGTTTTTAACATGCTAATGGTTAATGCAAATATGTGAAACCTTCCTCTGAAACAAGCCGATACTGTGATACTGTAGTATTACATCTATATATGTATCCAAAATTTAGGAGAACAGAACTGTACAAAAATTTTTAAATCGTACTTTATTGCCAATTAGTAATCTATGGATTAGACCCACATCAGAAGATTCTTATTGTTTTAAGTTTTAACACTGGAATAAATATTATGAATAACACATTTTAGAGAATCGTTCGTCACAGTTTTTTTTTTGCGTAAAGGTGTTTTTGCACTGTTTAACATGAACACTATACCCGTGTTTTATGTAAGTGCACAACTTTTAATGTGCAAATGCATGTACAACACACGTACACAACAAGTAACTTTTTTCGAGTGCTGTGTGCTCAATACTTGCTGCACTAGTGCATTCATTTACAAGTTCTTCAGTCATATAGGGTATTTGGTTTATTGGTTCTATATTAAATTCTCCATTTGTTTGTATATAATCCAAATTCTCATAAATACATTTTAAGTATTCTTTGAAATTCTGATCATTTGGTAAATCTGCGCTTAACATCTTTTCACGTACATATTGAGGTGTGACATTCGCTAACCCTGCACACTTTTCATCATATGGCCGAATTATGTCTTCCCATATATTATACAGTTCTACAGCAATCTGAAAAAGCAGTATTAATATCAATAAAAGTTTGGTTTACTAACATACTCTTTTTGAATAAGATCCATGGAGGATAAGAACTAAGAAAATTACGATCTGCATGTTTATTATTTACTTACAACCTTAACGCGCATTTTGGGGCTAACATTGCTATTTATAAAAATTGTTTGAGGTTATCAATGTCATCTCTATATTGACATGCGATAAAGATGTATTATTCATTATTAGTTAAATCACAAAACAAACTAATTTTTTTGGATGAAAATAGATGTTGCAAAACTTAGATAAGACGTTAATCATATTTTACCGTCTTAATGCAAGCGTTACGAATGCTTATCACTTACATTCAAGTAGCAACATTGTTTAGCAAACTAAATTTAAGTATGGTTAAATGAATGTTAAATTTAAAACACAGTGAGGTGCGAAAGCAGCAGTTAGCTTCACTTAAAAAGCGTAATGCTTTTTCAAGGCTATCTTAAAAAGTAGACTTTGAGTAAACAAATGTTTCTTGTATTGGCTTGGTTATGCGTTATTTGGTCTAAACATTTTAATTAAAGCTAATAGCGATCCATACCTCAGCGGTACACTAAAAGCTTAATGGTTTTAACAATACCTTTAATGGGTTTTCATCAATTCCCAGAACAATCGTAACTGGGAGATTTTCACCTAGCATAAGTTAAAATGTAATCCCTAGAAGCTGGTGAAAATATGAGAGCCTTCATATCTATGATTGGAACACATATTATTTGACCTCGGCCAGTAAAGCGAGGTTAAACAACAGTGTGGAGCGTAATTTTTTTCTTAATTTCTATTAGGCGGTGTGCAGGTTCGATGCTTCGCAAGTATACAGGCCAATATCTTAATGGGCACTTATTGGTATTTTTAATCTAAAAACTGCCCCAGCACGTTTGAAATTTTAAAAATTTCATCCATTTGTAATTGTGTGCAAGATATACAATTTTAATACAATCAACGTTATAGATTTGAATTCATTTTTTCGATCATTGAGTTCCCCAAATAGAGAAAAAAAATTAAAACAGCAAATATTCCGACTCATTTATTGAAAAAAAAAAATACAAAGTTAATGAAAAAACACAAAATTATTGTAAACGATACTCTTTCCTTGTATTGAATTTAATCCATTTTCGGCCATTGTTGCGTCAACTCAACAGTCTCTTTGGCTGCGTTTAAAAAAACTCATTACATTATACAATTTTATTATATTTTTTAGGGATAAATACAGGTGTAATAATAACCACTAACATATTTTGGTTTAGTTTTAGTTAGATTTGTTACCTGGCTAATCTTAGAAAAACAGCAAATATTTTTAATGGGTACGTCGTATTTTTCAAATATTTCTTTCACCCTGTATTGTACTAAATTTATGTGTTTTGATATATGCATATTGGGGCCAATACTTTATATTTTTATATAAATTTGAGAAAATAAGTCTTTGTCAAACTGGGTTTTTAAAACACCGCCCTAAATTTTAGTGTTGCGTTTACGCAACAATGGTTGAATACATAAAGTCTCGGTTGAATTTTCCTATCTAGACTTGTCAAACAGCAATCGTTATTGTCATTTGTTAGGACTTGCAGTTTTCACTTTGCATTGACCGCGAGCGTACATGAACTAGAATTAAGTGTAAATCAACGTTTTTAAGTGCCATAATGTCAAAATTTCTTACACAGACTGAATTAGAGCTGGCTTTAGAAGAAATAGTAGAAGATTTGGAATGTGACAATCGTAAGTAGGATATTACTTTTATATGCAAGACATTTTTATATCATATGCTTTTGTTTTTTAGAAATAGATGCTGTTTATATTCTGCCAAACGTGGACGAGCTTACAGATGAAGCGAATTTTTCGGAGGATGTAGAAAGACAGGAAGAAAATAAAAATTCCGATATCGCGGGAACTTTTGAAATTCACACCAACGAAAATGACTTGTATGATGATTCTGATGAAGAAACCTTGGCTGTTAAAAGGCAGAGGATTTTAGAGCAAAATCAAACCAATTTGAATCCCATCTGGAGGTCTGGAAATTTTTTACATCCAACTGTTCCGAAATCAAAGGAAGAAGAGATGGCCGAAGTTCTAAGAAATCAGTTAGAGGGTTTGTCGCCTTTAGAAATATTTTTAAAGTTTTTTGACGATACTGTTTTGGATTTGATAATACAATTTTCTGAAAAATATGCCAGAGATAATAACCGGCACGGTTTTTACCTACCCAGAGAGGAACTGTTGAATTCTTGTGGAATCCTTATTTTGTCTGGTTCAGGCTGCCTCAAACTGACATGTATTGGTCTATGGAAGAAGATAAGACTGTAAATATAGTTAGAGACTGTATGAGTCGAAACAAGTTCAGAACCATAAAACGCAACATGCATTTGAGCGACAACACGAAATTGGACAAAAATGACAGGTTTTCGAAGCTTACTCCATTTTTTGGTGTCATGAATGAAAATTTTTTACAATTTGACGGTTTCTCATTTAACCGGTCAATCGATGAGCAGATGGTGCCCTATTTTGGTCGCCACTCGTGCAAGATGTATACAAAAGGGAAACCGGTCCGATTTGGATTCAAGCTGTGGTGCCTTTGTTCGGCCGACTGTTATTTGTACAAATGTATCCCTTATGCAGGAGCAGCACAAAAAATAAGTGAACTTGGTCTTAGTGCTGGTGTAGTGTTTGAATTACTGTCTGTAGTGAAAAGTGCTTCAAATCACAATATTTTCTTTGACAATTTTTTTTAATCGTACAAATTGTTCGCTCTTTTGGAGCAAAAAGGGTTTTTTGCTACGGGTACGATCAGAGAGAACCGAACAAGTGGTTGTCCCTTAGTGTCAAGCAAGTCCCTTTCAAAGAAAGGCAGAGGCTCATATAACTCACAATTTGAGGTTTCAAACCATATTGCATTGGTAATGGAATGATAATAGAACCTATCAAAAGTGCTAAAAGGTATGACAAAAAAAAACAATGAAGTGACAATTCTGCAGCCGGCAGCAATATCGTTATATAATAAACACATGGGAGGCGTTTATTTACACGACAATGGGGTCGCCAATTATAGAATGTGTCATGGAAAAAAATGGTGGTGGCCATTATTTGTAAACACTTTGGATAGCACTCTGGTCAATTGTTGGAAGCTTTACAATAGAGTAAATGATAAGAAGATCTCGCAGATAGATTTTAAATCATTTATAGCGGTACGACTTCTCAAAGCTAAAACTGGAGTTGCAAAGCCGCTTGCAATAGAACCCCCTATCGAAGTTAGACAAAATCAGGAAACTGGAATCGACCATACAATTATCAAAACTCACACAAGGAGGAGATGCCGGATATGCTATAGCCAAACTATATACATGTGCCAATGCTGCAATTTTTTTTTATATAGTACTTGTTTTGCTGCATATCATTAGAAGTTCATGCTTTCGGGCAATGTTGCGTAAATGGAACACCATTTTTTTTGACAACCCTGTATTTTTTTTGTTTTTCTATTACAATATGTATAGCCATTAACCATTTTTACCTAATATATTTTTGATTTTTTGGATATTTTTTGTATATTTCAATGACCAGCCGAAAATGGGTTAAGCATGGCAAGCCATGATTTGAGCTTATTTCTCCTAAGTGATCCGCAGACAGCAGAACTTGCTTCAGTTACTAACTTGACAGATCTCTCAGTAACACGGCAAATCTTTAATATTTTTTAAAAATACATTGTCAAGAATCTCTGGCTCTGTGATTGCCTGATAACTTATCTCAGTATTTATATATTTGGTAAGTGGAGGCCCGTTATAGATTTCCATTCTATCATATCCATGTAATCTGCAGCATTCAGATTTAAAACAGGTGTTTTGAAAATACGCAACACTGCAAAGCCTGATATTATCTTTCTGATACTCAGTATTCTACGGAGTGCAAGTTCTCTAATGTGCTCTCTGTTATCGGCCAACATTGCCAGCAGTATATTTTCGGGATATCCAAAAAATGCGTTTCGCTGTATGAATAAGTCAATAACAGGTCAAACCATTCCAAGTCATCCAGAAAATGTTTATTTGGTTGCTTCACTATTTTAAAAAAATCTGATTTTTTAAATTCAATTACTCTTACACGTTGGAAGTTGAAAACGATTATTATTAAAATATTACTGTCACCAGTTTTTGAATGGCGGCCATATTTTTGCGGTGAACTGCTACAATTCAAGCGTCTACGCCAACACCTGTATCTCCTAATCTATGTGTCCTATCACTATGGGACAAAAATAAAATTATTCAGAAAATACGGGGCTACATCTTTGGTACAATTTTACCTAAATATAGGTCTTAGGGCTGAAATTAGAGACAATATTGTGATATTTCTAATCCATTTTTCGATTCTTAAGGGTAGCGTTTCTTGAGAAGAATTAGAATATGCAGGACAAGTTTTCCTTTACAAATAGGTAGGAAGTATTTTTACTTGCACACCAAAATTCATGACTCTGGTTTGCACCCTATTTCTTGAGAAAATTTACAAAAATTCAAAATCTTCAAGAATTGTCATTTTTAGGGGTCTATATATCTTTTGGGGCAAAATGTAAAATCTGAAATTTTGACCTGGGGTAGTACTTTATGATAGTAACATGCAGAATAAATTTCGTTTCCTAATTTTGACTTCAAGCTGAGATATTACCAGGTAACTGTGTAAAAAAAAAGCTTTGCAGAAGGCGTAGATAGACTGTAACTGTGAAGTATTCCGGTTTATAATTGCATAAATGTACATCAAATGGTAAGCCAAAAGATATCTTTAATACTAGAAGTTACAAATAGTATATTACGTAATAACATACATTACGTACTATACTTTACCTACGACCATATAGAGTGTGCCAAAAAAGTCTGGACTACTTTTAATATTTTCATTATTATCAGGTATTGTAAATGATTCTTAAACAACAGCAAATCATTCGATGCCATTTATTCCATTGCCATAACGTTGGAAGGAGTTAAATGTTCGTTCTTACTATCGCTTGACGTACTGAAAATGTAGGTTTCCTTTTTTGTACAGTATGTATGTTATAATTATTAATTACAACTTATTTCTCTTTCACAATAGGTTTGTTTGTATTATTTTGAATTTGACAGTTGCTGCGATTACGCTGCTGACGGGCAATTGCGCGATCATAAAGTGTCATGTACCAGTTACGGGACGTATCGCCGCGGCCGATTCGCCGCCACCGATTTGCCGTATCTGGTTGGCCGCAGCCGTTGCGGCGTCAGGTCATTTCGCCGCCGGGCCAGTTCGTAGCCAGAACAATTTTAATATTATATACACCCATTACGAAGCTTTCTCTGTGCGTTTAGAAACATGTTGCTTCTTACATCAATTTTTAATCCTTTTTAGCAACATTGTAAAGTGCAAAAATCGATATAGGATCGGTTGCATCATTTTATCTCATTACTGTTTCTAAAAGCTACCTTAAATAGGTATCTGTGACTTAAACATTTAGTATTATGCTTTAAGCTTACTAGTTTCTATTTTCTGTGCTAAATGATTTAAAATTTCTGTATTTATGATTTTACTAATGAGTATAATGGATTAAATGATATACAAAGTTATTCCTGCACTGTAGCTAATTTCTACAGGCACATATTATTTTCTTTTATGACGTACGTTTCTACATTATACGAAGATTATTTTTCTCTCTTACCTACTTCTATATTTTAAAAGTTTACTAGTTTTTACAATTTTACTTCAATTAATACCTATAGCGCCATCTCTGAGATGAACGTAGGTTCTGATTATTTTCAACATTCTTACATTTTATAGATACCTGTCACTTTGCTAAATCACCACTAGATGGGTGATACCGTTAAATAACTGCACCTTACTTATCATGATTTATTTTGAAAACAAACATCTGTTAACAATATTTAAATGCGGTAACAAATGAAGTTGTAAAATTGTTTCTTGAGGCGTTGGTTGTCTTTTCAAAATTGCCATTGCTGTAGAAGGGTGGAAAGTTTCTAGTAAATTTTCTTGTTTCTATTTACTAGATGCTAAGCATCATTTTTATGAAAAATTTTCACTATATAATATCGCTTTGTTATATAAAAGTGATATAATCGCCATTTAAGGCGGATGTAATAGAAATATTTTACTACACCTACACATTTTGGTAAGCCGTATTATATCTTGCTAACCTCGTTGTAATTAGAACTTCTCTTTCAGGTTTCACACACAAAAGAATTTCACATTACTTCTTTAAACAAATAAGCGTAATAAATTGTTTAAGATATTTAAACTACCTCTCGTATTCGATCTTAGATGTAACACCTTATCATTGAATAAACATTGTTTTCATTCTTTACTTTCGTTTTAGCAACTAACTTGAGTTTCTATACACCTACGTTTCCATATATTGAAGTGTTCATATAAATGTACCGTTACGATTACATCCAAGCTTATGTTTACATTTGGTTGTCTTGATTGATGTAACAAGAGTATCCGTTCTGTATCTCTTTGGGTTATTGTTTGGATTGTGTTGCTGATAAACTGCGATCAGCTGTAGCTCACGTACTGGGGACTGCTTGCTCGTTGCTTGGCTGCTTTGAAAAACGCATAATTATTCGCAACCACAGGTCAGCTCTTTCCTTTTTCTTGCATGTACAAATAAATTGCTTTCTACAACGAAAAGAAGTACACTTACTTTAGTTCCGTTAACAAGCATTTGACAAACATCTCACCTCTGAATAAGACTCCTATCTAAATTGCTTTCAGCAGGGTACGATAGCCTGCAAGGAAATGAATTCATATTAATCATATCAACAAGTATTTGTTAAACATTTGTTAAACATATGTGATACCTGTAGTACAAGCTCGGTGATGTTTGGATACCTGATTTCAGCTAAATTTTCAACACAATTTCTCTCATGTAGATCTGCTGCATGTTAATTAAATCATTCCTTAATGTTTCATTGCACACTTAGCAATCAACATTTTGGATAATTTTTGTTAATATTATCGCCCTTAGCGAGTTCATGTATAACCTACAAATTTGAATATTTACTTTTGTACTACTACTTATTTGGTCGTGTGTAGTAGCAATGTTGCAACTTTTATGTTTATACAGATGTAACTTTTTATATATACCAGATGTAACACTGAATCTGTTAATTGTCGTCGCGAGATATCGTGCTATTTACATTACTTAGTAGCTCAAATACATAATACTCTTTTCTTTACTCGAATATGGATAAGGTTGTTCGGACCAATTTCTGTTTCTAATTTTGTATTGCTTAATTACTATTTTTTTCGTTTCTTGAAATAAAATTGGGACTGAACAATCGTTTCCAATTGTATTTATATAACTTAGTCAAATAGAGGTTTGTATTCAGTTTTGTGAAACGAAAGGCAAGCTGAATTATTTAATTATATCTTTCTTATAAGTAACTGATTTAATAAGTTTATGAAATTGGCTAAGCTACGTAAGATCTTGCGTCGGCCGGAAGGGGTATTGTTTATTTTTGATATTCCAAACTATAAATTACTGTGGTCGTAAAGATAAGCTCACGACTTGTCCTCGTCAAGTTTGTTTTATATTATATTAAATATTTTTTTGATAAATTTTGGTTTAAATTTTGACGACCTAAGTGCAAGCTCACAAACTTGTCCTTGTAAACTTATTTTAATTTATATTTTATTATTTTTTCTTTGTGTATTGTGGGAATTCCAGAAAATAAATAAATTTACGTTTGTTGAGGGAATTGTTCACTTACTACAGTGCGCTCAGAGAGTAACGTATAAATTCATTATTTTCGAAATCGTTAATTTGTGGTCAAAATCTTGCTACACGTCGATTTTTCGCATTTTATGCTGTCGGACATATAGATGGCGCTGCGTACTTTCCGGATATGACCTCAAAGTTCATTTTTTTAAATGGCAACCCTTTATGTTCTTCGCGAAAATCAGTGCAACTATTTATCCTGAGTTCAAAAATGCCCTATTTGTTGGGATTATTTGAAACAGTATGCGCGATATTAATTATTAAATGTGGCATAATTCGAAATGATTTGACCTGTTTCAACATTATAATTATTATTATATACATATATTGATACTCGATACCAAGCAGAACGCTTCATGGTTTTACAAAAAATGTTGGTAAATCCGTTTGATTTGACTACAACATGTGTCTGACAGATGAAGATTTATGTACTGGCCATAGTATCAATATCAATAAATAAGCTTGTAAGGTAGTCTTTAAAGAAAAGTTAAGTGAAAGGAATTAAAAAAATGAAAAAACAACGTTGAGTATTCAAGTAAAACTATAAGTCACTAGTGACCCGAAGTAAAGCTTAGCTTACCGCTTTAGCCCATAAATGACTTATACGTTATCATATATTTTTAATATTGTAATGCCTCAGGTTGACTGTTACGTTAACTAATTCCCCTATAATGGAGATCTTGTTATATTTGCCTTTATACTAGCTACAGTGAGGGGGGTCGTGGATTCTTAGATTCGTATAACCATTACGTAGGTAAAAACGAAGGTTTTATGTATATATTCATAAATCATAAATATGGTAAACAATAAATTAGCAAAAACAACACTGGAACGTAAAAAATGAATGATATACAGGGTTATTACAAATGATGTTCATGATTTCAAGTGCACATAAATCTAGTTTTATTTATCATACAAAAAAATAAAATGGTTACATTTTAAGAAAAAGTTTCATCCCGGTTGCCAAGAATTATAAATGTTCCACATGGGAACCCCCCCCCCCCCTTGTGATACGACAGATGTTAAGCGTGTAATCAAGCTCTTGCCATACTTTGTTAAGAGTGTTCAGGTCGATTGTTCCAATAGCTCTGGTAATCCGTTGTTGGATCTCAGGTATGCTTTCTGGTGGTGTATACACTTTATGTTTGATGTATCCTCACAAGAAAAAATTACAGGGGGTGATGTCCGGAGATCTTGTAGGCCAGTTCAAGAGTGCACCATCACTTGGATCTGCACGGCCGATTCATCTGCCAGGCAGCCGATTTTGAAGTCCAGAATGAAGTTTAGGGATTCTTGTTCTAATTTCGGTAGAAGCCATTCCGTCATCATGTCCAAGATTTATTCCATTTATTGTTTGTCCAACAAAGAAAAAAAGTCCGTACACTTTGTTGTAAATGGTAGTACAAGACAAATTAACTTTCGGAGTGTAAGTGCTCGATGTAGGTGTGTGGGTTATCCGAACCCCATATTATGACATTATGTTTGTTGACGGTACCACACAAGTGGATGTGGCTTCATCACTAAAGACTAAACATTTTACACAGTTTTAATTTTCCATCAATGCCTACATGTTCTCACAAAAAGAAAGTCTTAGAACTTTGTCCTTTGGTTTTAATGCTTGAACAAGCTGAAGTTTGTAAGGCTTGAAATTTATACGCTTACGTAAATTTTTCCAAACTGTTGGCTGTGGTATACCAAGCTGTTTGCTGCATTTAACAGTAGATTTCTGTGGACTACGCGTAAAACTTTCCTTTACCTGCACTACAGCGTCATTGCTTACTGACGGAGTTCCAGTTGATTTCTTTTTACAAATGCACCAATTTCTCTTAAAATTCAAGTACCACTGGCGAATAGGGTGATTGCTAGGAGGATCATCCTTAAATTTGGTTCTCAAGTGACGTTGCACACTAATAACTGATTGGTTGATGTGATAATCCAAAACATAAAATGCATTCCTGTCTTCAAATTCAGCCATTACACAATGTAAACAAAACTTTATGAGTTTTTCTTTCCAGTGGTACCAACTAAAATGGCCTTAAAACAGGTTAATCCAGTAATATTTATAATTGAAATCGAGAACATCACTTGTAATAACCCTGTATAGATAAAATGTAATAATTAAATAAATTAACAATATTGTGTTGTGAGGTCACTAGGGTAACCTATGTATTCGTCTAAATATTCGGCGTTCACAGTAGGTAAGAGAGGAAAGTTGATTGGGGTTCATAATGGTGTATGTGGGTGCTCGGGAATCCAAAACAGAGCGGATGTATGTTTTGTAGGTGGTTTGAAGTGTTTTAGGGTGGTAACCCCTGGTTCTACTCGGAGAGCACCCAGTTGGTTTTCTCGGTTTATAATCCTATTGAGGGTTCTTTTTACATCGGGGAGCCAATTGCGGGTTTTAGTAAAGAGGATACCTAGGTAGGTGACTTCATCTTGGAGTCTTTAATGGTTTAGGGTGAGTGAAACGTTTCTGGAGGAAAGCTTTGAGATCTTATCTTCGGTGTAATTAGGATGCCGGAAGAGGATTGTTTGGGTTTTGGTGGGATTGACGGAGACTCTCCTCCGGTTCGCCCAGTTGAAGAAGTTTCGTAGGGTTTTGGATATGAGACGGGAGGACGTTTAGCTGTTCCGATTAACTCCGGGCTGTGTAACTTCGAGAATGTCGGATGCCACGATAATATAGAGGATCGGGGCTAAGGCTGAACCTTGCGGTACGCCTACTGTAGGTTGGAAAGGATCTGAGAACGTTTTCCCTACTTTGACCTGAACTGACCGATTGGTCAGGCACGAGAGTAGGAGCTTGGAGAAGGGGTCGGGAATGTTGAGGTTACGGATCTTGTGCAGAAAATCGGCGTGCTTGCTTAATGTCCAGAAGCACAGCCAGATTGCATTGCTTGTGATTGAATGCTCTGGTGGTCTCTGCAAGCAGCTCAAAAAAGGGATTGTGACACGTTCGGTTGGGAAGGAAGCCGAATTGGCTGTTGGGAAGGAGGTCGTTGAATTCGAGGTGGTCTCTGAGTCACGTGGCTAGAATCTGCTCAGAGCATTTTCCGAGGCAGCTCAGGAGGGAGATAGGAAGAGGGTGAGGTTAGGTCGGCGTGGGGTTTTGGTCGGGAAGTGGGATGGGATTAGGCATTTGTTGTAAATGTTGGAGGGTAATCGGGGTGATGGGTCGTGTAACTGGCGGTGGATTTTTTGATTTAGGCAGTCATGGCCTTGGGCAGCATTTTCTCTTTTTTGAAATATGTGTGGACCTGGTCGATCGTGATGATGGAGGCATAAAAAGGATTCTCGTTATCGAGTTGAATTTCGGGAAGGTTAAGGTTGCGGAATTTTTCAAGGCGACCCGGTTAACGAATTGGGGATCATTTAGGCATTGGAAAATGAATTGGAGGTGGTGACCAAAGAAATCGGCTTTTCCTTGGTCAGAGGAGATTAGGTTGCCCTGAGAGTCGCTTAGGATTAACTTTTCTTCTGGTCAGTCTATCGAACTGTTGAAAGAAGAGTTTACCATTTCTATAATCTGACTGGGAGGTGGCTTCGGTCCAGGAGTCTTCGGCGTGTCTGTTTGCTTCTCGCCTAATTAAGGCGTTAAGGCGATTGTATTCGGTCTTGATAGCCGGGTCACACTGTGCTGTGAGAGCGGTTTGCGGGAAATTTAGATGTGTTTTAATGGTACAGTGATATCGACCGCTTCCGTAATTACGGAAGTTAGGTATCTAATGGCTCTCTCGAGATCTTGGATCGTTTGGGGATTGGGTGTAGGATGGTTGTTGAAGATGTGTTCGGAGAACACATTCCAGCCTGCTTTTGGGAAATCTTTAATGACTTTGTATTGAGGAGGTGTAGGGGAGCTGGACAAAATGAACCTTTGACCAGTAGTGGTATGTGACCTGATGTGATCGTGGTGCCTAAGAAATACTCACGATCGAAATAGTGAGCTATGGGTTCGGAAACTATCATGTTATATACTATTGGGGCACCTAAATGTTTGAAGTATGTTGGCTGTGTGTTGGCGATTCGCAAGAGCGGCAACTGTAACAGAGCGGAGGATAACCTGTTACCGTTGCCATTAGTTGAGGTATCACCGAATTGGGTGTAGCGGGCATTGAAATCTCCTAGGATAACTGAATTAGGGAGGATAGAGGCTTAGATTACAAGGTCATCGGATAGGGTGTTACATCCGGGCGGGTATTAATAAGAATTAAATACTATAGGAGTGGGAAAGTGCACCGTCGCATCAACGCATTCGAGACACTGTAGGTGCGCATGAAGTAGAAAGGGAGTGGATGGGAGGCAAAGTTTAATTAAGAGGGCGGTTCCCTGGTGGATATTTTTTAGGAATTTGTGATGCGTGTTGAATTGAAGTGTGCATCTGTTTGTGAGTTTTGTTTCTGTGAGGCAGAGGGTGTGTGTATTGTGTGTGTTTAAAAAGTGTTTAAGTAAGGGGCGTTTCCGATGAACACCTTTGGTATTAACGGTCTCTGCTAGGATATTCATTAGGAGCGAGTGGAGGATTGGGTTAGCGGATTACGGCGACTTTCATCCGCGTACCGGATACGCAGTTGATTCTCCGTTGGAAGAAGTTTCGGGATAGCGAATCTAGAGTGCGGACAACCCTATCTCGCCAGTCGGGGAACATCTGGAAGAGGGAGTGGGTGAGGATTTGTAGGAAGTCTTTAATGGATAGGGATTCGGTGTCGCCCAGACATAACGACAACGCTTGCGAGTAGGTACTCAAGGGTGGTTTGGGAAGATGTAATGATCCAGATTAAGGATGTGGGGGTGATCGTTGCCCTATGGGTGATTTGAACGACCTTCCTCGCGTGTGGAAGGTCGATCACATCGAGGATCTCGTGTTCTAGGATTTCCTTATCTACGTGACGAATCACGCAGGGAAAGGAGGGCGCTCTAGGAGTGGAGTTGTAGGGACGGGGACATGATAGTTGGGTCAAGGTTACGGTGAGATTACCGAAATGATGTCGCAGCCTACGCTGTGTACCATCCGGAAAGGGAGACGAGGTCTCTAGGAGACAGTTGTGGTTATGGTTAAATGTTAAGTTTAACCTGGAAGGTTAAGGGATTTAATGGAGTTGTAAAAGGATTTCTGGGTGGTTATCAATTTAGGGATATTACGGATGCAATACCTCGAGGATTGAGAGCTGGTGGGATTACGATTGGGAGAAGCGGGTCTGGAAATCACGGCAGGTACATGTGGACCGGTATGCGTAAGAGAGCGGGTTTGTGTGCTTATGCAGGTTTGTGTGTGTCTGCGAGTTTCTGTGTTTGTGTGCGGGTTTTTGTGTGTCCGGGTTTATGTGGTATTGTAGAGGCAGTGGAACGTGTAGAAATGTAGGGGTGTGTGGATGAGTTGAAAATGGACGAGGCGTGTGAATGGAAGCGTGTACGTGAGGATGGTGGTGGTGAGGCGAGGGTGTGTGCGTATATGAGCGTTGTGTATGCTGTGTGTGTAGGTATAGGTTGACGGGCGGCGTCGGGGGTTGGGAATACGACGGTTGTGGTAGCACGGTACCGAATAATAAAACTTTTGCTTATATACCTGGTATAGAAGTGGGGTTTTGGCAGATTTGACGCGATATCTTTTGCACATATAGAGAAAGGGGCTGGTTCGTACGCAAACGTAATGTTTGTTCGCAAATCTGGATTCTGGAATTGAACGAATTGTTGTACAAATTATTATCAGCATAATTTTAAAATAAT
Source organism: Vesta saturnalis (assembly GCA_036346205.1). Lineage (NCBI taxonomy): Eukaryota > Metazoa > Arthropoda > Insecta > Coleoptera > Lampyridae > Vesta > Vesta saturnalis. The sequence continues at coordinate 524,415 of JARFJB010002096.1, forward strand.
AAAAATTTATTCATCTTACTAATTTTTCTTGTTCATTGCAGTATTTTAATAGTTGTTTAGATGGATTGATTATATTTTAGAACAGTAACCGAAAAATGAATATTCGTCTTATTTTTAACAATTTCGTAATATTATTATGAAAACTAAGGCTATCTCGATTTTAATAATTTTTACATAAAATCACAAGGTTGACTGACTGACTGATCCACCCATCAACCCACGGTCGAATTTATTTATCTTAGAGACATGGAATTTTGATGTATGAGAGCCTACATGGTACAGGTGTAAAACAAGAAACGACTCTAAAATATACTCTCCTTAAGAGGGCGAAACATGAATCTGAAGGTCGATATCATTTTCCTGGTTAATTCCACTAGGAGATTTAAATTTGAGTGATAAGTTCCTTATTGAACAAGAGTGGATACCACAGGGCGGTTTTTGACATTATTTGTAGGGGGGTGAGGTTAAAGGTTAAAGGTAAGTGGTGGGTAATGGAACGTATCTGCGTTTTCAACGATACGAGCACCAAATTTCTTCTAGAAATATGGCGCCCACATTTTTTATAATTTCAGTATTTGTAGGGATAAAATACAGGGTTGGCTTGGTTAGGAGTGACATCCAATATTATCTGATCTACTACGAGTGGAGACTTCATATTCGACAAATAGAAGGATGGGTGCTTACATAATCCAATACATTTCAATTTTTAAAAACTTTTTTAAAACCAGAACTATCGACCGCTGATGATGACAGCGTACTGTCGAAACGCGTTCGGTGTTTTTTAATTTTGTATGGTACGTGGGTGTATTTTGTTAATGTTTTATAAAAAATTAAAAATGTTTTTGAAATATACCAGGAAATTGTTACGAAATATGAGTACTCGTGTAGAAAAGTAACAAGAATATTTTAAATATAAACATACAAGCGAGAAGAAAATGTTTCACATTTAGTTAGTTGACGAATCAGCGGATAACATTATTTGTAAATGTAGCATTGAAATTAGTGCAAATAGTTTTAAATTTGTAACCTTCAACAAGAGAAATCGTAATCTATAGTAGAATTGTACATGCTATACCTACACAGCTGTTACAATAACACAACGTTCGTTTTTGTTAAAATTAAGCCAATTAACCATTTATCTGTTGTGTTGATTGTTAAAGCTAATTGAACATAAATCATCATTATTTTAACCTAAAAGACAAAAATTATTGGGTACATGCAATATTAGTAATTCATACAAAATTTAATTTTAAGAAAGTACACTGAATTTAACATTACAATTAACACCTTGACAACTACAATGTAAAATGTAGCATTTAGGTGGAACTCACATGTAAGTGAAGATACAAAGTAAGAATTAGTTTAATATTTAATATTGTTTGCTTTCTGCACTTCAAACTGAAAAAAAAAATCATAAAAATCTGATACTGTTTTCCTATTTTGTATATTAGTTTTTCGAATAATTAAATATTCCCCCAATCCTATACAATGGAAATAATTTAAGCATTAGACAAAGATCTTTTGTTTAATCGTCTTATGCAGGTAGACACATATTTTAAATTGATTGTGTGGAATTTTCTATATTATTACATTATTTCTACCCTAACTGTTTTCAAACGCATTGTTATCTAAATTTTATTGCATGTAACAAATACAAAAGAATAGTTTAAACAAACAATTCACAATTTAAATTTCAATAGTTTAATCAGTGGACAATTCTTTCGTAAAAAAAATCATATATTTATTTTTGTTTACTGCACCCTGTGGTCGCTTCTTAACATAATAATTTGCAAATAAATCGATGTTTCAAATTCGGACGAATTTGGTATATACGAAGTAGCCCTTACACAGCCGGAACATAGCTGCCACTACTTGGGCTACACAAGGTGACGTTAGTATATTCATACAAGCTACATATAAAAGCAGCGTGATGACAAGAACCAATCTGTCTGTACTGCACATATAAAATGTATATTATAGACCCCACCCTAAAATTCGTATTTACGCGTTTTGCCGTATGTACAGTCATGTTTTGGTAATATACACATGGGTACCTTAGGAAGCCCGGAACCGGGCTTCATAACGTTCTTTCGGGCTTGCGAGCGTACTGTTAATATGTCATACAGGCTCCAAAATGACATTAAAATTATGGAAACATCGATGTAGCTCGAAAACCGTAAGCATTAGCGAGATGAAACCTTCGAGAAGGTATATTAGACATATTTGCGGACATTTTTTATTCTTCATAAATTTTTGATTGGATGCTTCAGTTACGAGTAAATGGTATTAACTTTTGATTTTTAAATGCCATCATAACCATCTGACCGATATTTTGAATTCAGCAGGAAATTTTGAATACAACGGTTAAAGAAAAAAAAACTTAATTTAATTAACCCTCGCAGGACCAAGGGGGGGTTAAAAAGTATCCACAACATTGTGTTGTACCCGAATTTGTAAAACATTGTGCTCCTAAAAATCTCAAATAATTAGTAGTTGTCGGCATACTATTAGTCTTTGAGACGCCATAATTAGCATTTATATAATTTAATTAATTTCATCTTACTCATACAAAAACTTTACGGTGGGTAATAAATAACCCCCCTCGGTCCAATATGAGCCTAAATATTATTGAAGCTGCCCGGTAGTTTACAGCTGACAACGTCGCAAATAGGTATGAAGTGGAAACTATGTATTATTATTTTAGTTAGTAATTGAACTGCCTTCATCACGTTAGGTTGTAGTGTCGCTCTTTGTTAGCGAGATTTGAAAAATTTTTTTGTTTGTCGCGCAAGTGAAGAAAATTGAAAATGTGTAAACACAAATACTTGATTCAGAGAGAATTAGACGAAGAGTTAGAAAACCTTTCTGATTTCGATGCTCTGTCAGACATTAGTTTCGGTAACAGTGACTCAGACGTTAGTGAAACCGAAGACCATATTGAAGTGTTCAACGATGAAGATTCAACCAAAGATAGTTCCAGTTCTGATATGACAAGTGAAGACTGTGACACGCCACATGTATATACATCAAAGTCAGGAAGAATTTACTGAGCTCACCCACCACGCTCTATACGGCGAGCAGTACCAAACATTTTTCGTGAGCGATCAGGAAATGATGGCAAAGTAGAAAATATATTGCAGTCGTTCCAAACATTTTTTACTCCGGAAATATTGCAAACTCTTGTTCGGCATACCAACGAAGAATCTGAGCGTACAAACGTGCCAAAAGCAGACGATCCTGAGATGTTGGCTTTGCTTGGTATTTTCATTTTGATGGGAGCTAATGATGACACCAAATTGGATTACCACGATATGTGGTCTAAAAAATTCGGCAGATCATCGTATATCGCCACAATGAGTCGAAACAGATTCCGAGTACTGACAAAAATTTTAAGATTTGATGATAAGACCACCAGAGTTGAGAGGAAAGAGACAGACAAGTTTGCACCTTTACGTGAAATTTTTGATTTGCTGAATGATACATTTTTGAGATATTTTACACCAGGTATGGACATGGTGATAGATGAAATGTTATCTTTATTTCGAGGCAGATGCCCCTTCAAGGTTTTTATGAAAGAAAAGCCTGGTAAATATGGTGTTCTTATACGAATACTTGCAGATTGTTCAGTTCGTTATGTTTTGAGCATGGAGGTTTATGTAGGAAAAACTGAAGGGAGCACACTAGCATCTAGAGGTCCACAAGGAATAGTAAAAAGATTGCTATCTCCGATTAGAAATTCTGGACGTAACGTAACGACGGATAGGTATTACACTTCTGTGGAGCTTGCAGAAGATCTCTTCAAAAACTTTGGTCTGACTTTAGTTGGCACTCTACAACAGAATCGCAAACATATACCAGAAGTTCTTAAAAAAACGGAAGGAAGGCAGCTGTATTCAAATATGTTCGCATTTTCAGATCTGAAGTCTGGAAACCCACCAATCACTCTTCTTTCTTATGTAACACGTCAGAATCCTACAAAGATACTTCTGTTCCTGTCAACACAGCATTCTGATGATGTTGTAAGGGACGGAGGCAAAAATAAATCAGATATCAATCTTTTTTATAACGAAACCAAAGGAGGTGTTGATACGGTGGGCCAGATGGCGAGAAAATATACGTCGAAACGATCGACGCGAAGATGGCCACTCTCAGTTTTTTCACTCTGTTGGATATTGCAACATTCAACGCATACTCCTATTTATTCTCAATTACCCAAAATGGAATGAAAATAAGAGCAACCGTCGTCGTTTGTTTCTGCAAGAATTGGGACTTGCCTTAACGCTACCTCTTATTGAAAAAAGGGCTGCAAATTTAAATGGACTTCAAAGTTTTGTTCTGCATGCCATGGAAAATATACTAGAACGTAAACTTATTCCAGATGTAGCTCCAAGATCATCCGAACATGGAAAAGGACGATGTCATTCTTGTTGCAAGTTAGCAAAATCGAAAAAAGAAAAAACCAACAAGTTAGCAAAAACAACCATAGTTTGTTCAAAATTCCAGAAGTATGTATGCGGTAAGCACAGCAAGAAATCCAATGTCTGTGTAGTCTGCGATGAAAATTCCAGTGCATCCGGAGATTCCGACTGAATGACTTTGAGTAACTATTGTTTTAATTTATTAAGTTATGTTTAGGATTTTTTATTTGTAACAGTGTTCTTTTTAAATTAAAACGTACCTTTTCGGTTAAAATATATGTGTATATTTATTGACCCCCCTTGGTCCTCGCTGTTTCCAAAAAAAGGTTGGTCCTGTGAGGGTTAATTAATTAAATAATGCTATTATAAAACGCTCGAATTTATGAAATTTTTGTTAGGTATCTTATGTCCATCATTTATCTGCCTGCAGCGACCTTCAGTCGACCAACCAACCACAAACCACTTTCTAAATTGGGGTTGTACTTATGAATTTCGTCGTAGAAGCAGTGGCGGTGTAGGCTTTTCCTTAAATGGTTTAAAAATGGCTATTGATTATAAAAATTTTTATTTCGAGTATTAAAAATTATACACACATAAATAAAAACTAATATTATTTCACTAATTAAAAAAAGTTCAAATTAAGTACCTAATAAATGTTCTTTTATTGACAGATAGTTAGGGATTTTTTTGTCAATTAAATCTCCTCAATGTACTAATGCGTATAATGACAAGTTAATTACGTTGAAAAATCCCTAACTATCTGTCAATAAAAGAACATTTATAATGTACTTATTTTGAACCTTAATTAGTGAAATAATATTTATAGCAAATGTTTGTTTATTATGTTATTTATTCTGCATTAACGTTTGAGGTGATATTGTTTTGAAGTTTTGTAGCAATTGTTATCATTTTATAAAATCGAGCTCACAGAAGAAGACCGGATCGAGATTTTGATTATTTTGGGTTACGGTGATCGAAAAATAACCTATCAAGCTGCCAGCGACATTTTCAATACCAATTATCCAGAAAGGGCTGTACCAATTACAAAATTAGTTGTTTTTAAAACTCATTCAAGGTGGTTTCAATACAGAAGTGTAAAAGATACTAGACGAAGTGGAAGACCTAAAAGTTCCACAAATATGGATAAAAAAATTGAAGTAATCCAGAGCATTGTTGAACAACCAAAAACTTCAATAAAGCAATTGGCACTGAATCAAGACATAACTGATTCTCCAGTACAAAGAATTTTAAAAACCTCCAAGGCAAAGCCCTACAAAATTCAGTTGCACCAAGAACTGGACGCCGAAGACTACAACAGACGACTGGAATTCTGTGAAACCTTTGAGGAGTTCCAGGATCGTGAACACCTCTTACCAAACAGAATATGTTTCAGCGACGAAGCGACATTTTGCTTGAATGGGCAGGTCAACAAACAACATTTTAGATATTAGTCGTTAGATAACCCACACTGCATGGAACAATGCCATACTCAGTACCCACAAAAGCTAAACGTTTGGGCGGGCATCATCAACGACAGAATAGTTGGACCATTATTTATCGAAGGTAATCTAAATAGTGAGAAATATTTAGATTTGTTGCAAAACCAAATAGTGCCCGCCTTACATCAAATGTTTGGCCAACAAAACAATATTTGGTTCCAGCAAGATGGAGTACAGGTGGGAGAACAGTTGGGTACATTCTACCTAAACTGAACCTGTTCCTCTTGACTTTTCTTATGTAGTAAATTGGTAATGTATATTATATTAGTTTGATTTATAATCAATAAACATTATTATTATTATTATAAGTATATATATATATATATATATATATATATATATATATATATATATATATATATTTGACTAATTGCAATAAGCGTGAGAGTGTTGAGCACGTACTGTTTAAACGCTGTAAAAGCGCACAGAGCCTAGCTATTGATATATTTCCGTTGAATGTGAAAATGAAATTAATAACTTTTTAAATTATTAGGAGCGTAGACAATGTTATATTGGAAACCCGCAACCCGGCAGGAGAGTTTCGCACATGAATTACAACCAAATATTACTGTGCTACATGATATGTAATTAGGTAGTGTGCTTAAAGAAGGGAGTGAGTGTAGCTATGTTGCGATACACACACAAGACTTACTAACTTATTAGTTTTTAAAAGCTTAGACCATGTGTACACGTTTATACCTTGAACGATATAATAAGAAATTAAGGTTCATTACGACTTTAGACAGTATCCTCGCATCACTGTTGAGGAGTATAATGGCGTGATACATTTGACGGCCGCTGTTAGACTTGGTACAACACACAGACGTTTGTAATCGATAAAGTCAATGAATCCAATATTAAAGGATAAATTGGTTTTAAATACAGAAATAATAGCCAATCAAGGGAACATTTAGTTCCAATGTACGCAATTGTAGTACAATCAGTTCCAAAGTAAATGACGAGTACAGGACAGCACCATCACAAACTTTAGCTAAGTCTGAGGTGAGGAGTCAAGTAGTACCTGCCCACTAGTTGAAAAAGGCAAATGGTATAATCTTTGTGAGTTACTGATCGATCAGGCTCTTCCTGCTTACACCTCGTTACTCCCTTTTCTGGATTTGTAACTTCAATTGCATCACGTTTCCTGTTTCTTCCACTAATAGTGTGTTACCATACTTGCTCCAATTTTGAATACTGTAATATTACATCTATATATGTATCCAAAATTTTGGAGAACCGAACTGTACTAAAATTTTTTAAATCGTACTTTATTGCCAATTAGTAATTTATAGATTAGACCCACATCAGAAGATACTTAATGTTTTAAGTTTTAACATATTATGAATAACATATTTTAGAGAACCGTTCGTCACAGTTTTTTTTGCGAAAAGGTGTTTTTGTACTGTATAGCATGAACACTATACCCGTGTTTTATGTAAGTGCACAACGTTTAATGCGCCAATGCATGTAAAACGCACGTACCCAACAAGTAACTTTTGTCGAGTACTGTATGCTCAATACTTGCTGCACTAATGCATTCATTTACAAGTTCTTCAGTCATATAGGCTATTTGATTTAGTGGTTCTGTATTAAATTCTCCATTTGGTTGTATATAGTCCAAATTTTCATAAATACATTTTAAGTATTCTTTAAAATTCTGATCATTTGGTATATCTGCGCTTAAGATCTTTTCACGTACATATTGAGATGTGACATTCGCTAACCCAGCACACTTTTCACCATATGGCAGAATTATGTCTTCCCATATATTATACAGTTCTACAGCAATCTGAAAAAGCAGTATTAATGTCAATAAAATTATGCTTTGCTAACATACTCTTTTGAATAAGATCCATGGAGGAGAAGAACTAAGAAGATCACGACCTGCATGCTTACAAACTTAACGCGCATTTTGGGGCTAACGTTGCTATTTATAAAAATTTTTTGAGGTTATCAATGTCATCTCTATATTGATATGCGATAAAGATGTAATATTCATTATTAGTTAAATCACAAAACAAACTAATTTTTTCGGACGAAAATGAATCTTGTTTTGTTGCAAAACTTAGATAAGACGCTAATCATATTTTACCGTCTTACTGCAAGCGTTACGAAAATAAATGAATATTAAGATTTAAAACACAGTGAGCTCCGAAAGCAGCAGTTAGCTTCACTTAAAAAGCGTAATGCTTTTTCAAGGCTATCTTAAAAAATCGACTTAGAGTAAACAAATGTTTCTTGTATTGGCTTGGTTATGCGCTATTTGGTCTAAACATTTTAATTAAAGCTAATAGCGATCCATACCTAAGCGGTACACTAAAAACTTAATGGTTTTAACAATACCTTTAACGGGTTTTTATCAATCCCCAGAACAATCGTAACTGGGAGATTTTCACCTAGCGTAAGGGAAAAAGTAAACCCTAGAAGCTGGTAAGAATATGAGAGCCTTTATATCTATGATTGGAACATATTATTTGACCTCGGCCAGTAAAGCGAGGTTAAACAACAGTGTGAAGTGTAATTTTTTTTTCTTAATTTCAATTAGGCGGTGTGCGGGTTCGATGCTCCGCAAGTATACAGGCCAATGTCTTAATGGGCACTTATTGGTATTTTTAATCTAAAAACTGCCCCAGCCCGTTTGAAATTGCAAAATTTTCATCCATTTGTAGTTGTGTACAATATATACAATCAGCGTTATCGATTTTAATTCATTTTTTCGATCATTAAGTTCCCCAAATAGAGAAAAAAATTAAAACAGCAAATATTCTGACTCATTTATTGAAAAAAAAATACAAAGTTAATGAAAAAACACAAAATTATTGTAAACGATACTCTTTCTTTGTACTGAATTTAAGCATGGCAAGACATGATTTGAACTTATTTCTTCTAAGTGATCCGCAGACAGCAGAACTTGCTTCAGTTACTAACTTGACACATTTCTCTGTAACACGGCAAATCTTTAATATTTTCTAAAATTTCATTGTCAAGAATCTCTGACTCTGTGATTGCCTGAGAAATTATCTCAGTATTTATATATTTTGTAAGTGGAGGCCCGTTATAGATTTCCATTCTATCAAATCAATGTAATCTTCAGCATTCAGATTTAAAACAGGTATTTTGAAAATACGCAACACTGCAAAGCCTGATGTTATTTTTCTGATTCTCAGTATTCTACGGAGTGCAAGTTCTCTAATGTGCTGTCTGTTATCGGCCAACATTGCATGCAGTATATTTTCGGGATGTCCAAAAAGTGCGTTTCGCTGTATGAATGAGTCAAATAATCCATTCCAAGTCATCCAGAAAATATTTATTTGGTTGCTTCACTATTTTAAAAAAATCTGATTTTTTAAATGCAATTACCCTACCACGTTGGAAGTTGAAAACGATCATTATTAAAATTTTACAGTCACCAGTTTTTGAATGGCGGCCATACTTGTGCGGTGAACTGCTACAATTCAAGCGATTACGCCAACACCTGTATCTCCTAATGTATGTATCCTATCACTATTAGACAAACATAAAATTATTCATAAAATAAGGGGTTACATTTTTGGTTCACTCACTTTTTGTACAAATTTAGGTCTTAGGGGTGAAATTAGAGACAATGTTTTCCTATTTCTAATCCATTTTTTCGGTTCTTAAGGGTGGCATTTCTTGAGAAGGATTAGAATATGCAAGACAAGTTTTCTTTTACAAATAGGTAGGAAGTATTTCTACTTGCACACCAAAATTCATGACTCTGGCTTGCACCCTATTTCTTGAGAAAATTTACAAAAATTCAAAATTTTAAAGAATTGTCATTTTTAGGGGTCTATATATCTGTTGGGGCAAAATGTAAAATCTGAAATTCTGGCCTGGGGTAGTACTTTATGACAGTAACATGCACAAAAAATTTCGTTTTGTAATTTTGACTACAAGCTGAGATATGACAAGGTAAATGTGAAAAAAACGCTTTCCAGAAGGCGTAGATAAACTGTAACTGTGAAGTATTCCGGTTTATAATTGCATAAATGTACATCAAATGGTAAGCCAAAAGATATCTTTAATACTAGAAGTTACAAATAATATATTACGTAATAACATACATTACGTACTATAATTTACCTACGACCATATATAGTGTGCCAAAAAAGTCTGGACTACTTTTAATATTTTCATTATTATCAGGTATTGTAAATGATTCTTAAACAATAGTAAATCATTCGATGCCATTTCTTCCATTGCCATCACGTTGGGAGGAGTTAAATGTTCGTTCTCACTATCGCTTGACGTATTGAAAATGTAGATTTTCTTTTTTGTACAGTATGTATGTTATAATTATTAATTAAAACCTATTTGTCTTTCACAATAGGTTTGTTTGTATTATTTTGAATTTGGCAGTTGGTACGAATACGCTATTGACGGGCGATTGCGCGATCATGAAGTATCATGACCAGGTATGTAACATTTCGCCGCGTCCGATTCGCCGACGCCGGTAGGCCACAGCCGTTGCGGCGTCAGGTCATTTGACCGCCGGGCCATTTCGCGGCCAGAACAATTTTAATATTACATACACCCATTACGAAGCTTTCTCTGCGCGTTTTAAAAACATGTTGCAAAAAAAATCGATATAGGATCGATTGAATCATTTTATCTGATTACTGTTTCTAAAAGCTACCTTAAATAAGTATCTGTGACTTAAACATTTAGTATTATGCTTTAAGCCTACTAGTTTCTATTTTCTGTGCTAAATGATTTAAAATTTCTGTATTTACGATTTTACTAAAGAGTATAATGGATTAAATGATATACAAAGTTATTCCTGTACTGTAGCTAATTTCTACATCTAAACTACCTCTCATATTCGATCTAAGAGGTAACACCTTATCATTGAATAAACATTGTTTTCATTCTTTACTTTCGTTTTAGCAATAACTTGAGTTTCTTTACACCTACGTTTCCATATATTGAAGTGTTCATATAAATGTACCGTTACGATTGAATCTAAGCTTATGTTTACATTTAGCTGTCTTGATTGATGTAACAAGAGTATCCGTTCTGTATCTCTTTGAGTTATTGTTTGGATTGTGTTGCTGATAAACTGAGATCAGCTGTATCTCACGTACTGGGGACTACTTGCTCGTTGCTTGGCTGCTTTAAAAAACGCATAATTAATCGCAACCACAGGTCAGCTCTTTCCTTTTTCTTGCATGTATAAATAAATTGCTTTCTACAACGAAAAGAGGTACATTAGTTCCGTTAACAAGTATTTGACAAACATCTCACCTCTGAATAAGACTCGTATCTAAATTGCTTTCAGCAGGGTACGATAGCCTACAAGGAAATTAAATACATTTATATTAATTATAGTAGGTGAGATTGGAGGCTTCTGGCACACACCACAATTCCAAGGTCCCACAATTCCAAGGTTACCACATTACCAAGGTCATCATTGTACCAAGGTCATGAAAGCGCAATGTTTAACCTACTTACATATCGTTAACACAAACTCAACGTCATTCCATGTCACAAACCCCGCGTCCAGGTTCCACAATTTCAAGATCATCCATGTGACCTATTTTAACACGATCGCATAACAAGACCACCTAAATGCTACTCTCACCCAAGGTCACCTCACTTGTATGTTTTTTGCTCACACACACTTTTAACGCTACCAAAAATAAAAGAAAACAATATGTTAATATATTTAATTCATGTAGAAATAAAGACATGTACAAATGTATTAATCAGATATATGATTTTCTTTAGGAATAAAACATTTTGATTTAGTACAAGTGCTGAACGTCCTCTCCACTTCCGTTTCATTACATCTGCGTGGACGTGGTGCAAGCAGCTGAGCATACGTGCAATGTGGTGCCCATCTTAGATGTTCCTATAACGGATTGACATCTGGCTGCCATCGGTTTATTCTAACCCCACACATGAAACATTCAACCGTGTCGTCTGCAGATGTGGAAATGAACCCTGCTGTAGTAAATATCCAACAGCTATTCATGGTGGGCACCATAGAGATATATTTGAGCATATACAATGTGTGGTGTCTTGTCTGTCTGTCTATCAGTCACTGTGTCAGTTTGTCAGTCAGTCAGTCAGTCAGTTAGTCAGTCAGTCAGTCAGTCAGTAAGTTAGTAAGTCGCCTGTCCAGTATGCGACCGCACTATTGAGGGCACCGTTTTTCTGAAAAGAAAGTAGTATTAGTATATATACTTACTATGTCTTTCTCGATTACTGGTAAAGACCATCTGTCGAAGAGTTGCATTACGAACTCGGATGAGTCCTGCAATCTCTTCGACAGTTTCCAATATCATCTCCAGATATATAATGGCGTGATCGTACCCACTGAGTACAGCTAGGCTTATCACATTATTCCAGTCTAGGTATAATGTGAGAAGCCTAGTGTGGGCCCGGTCGAGCTGCTCCTCAAGGGAACTTTCCGTAATCAAGACATTATAATTCCGGATAAATGGTATTACAGTGGACAACTGCAACAAAAAAAAACAGAAGTGTTAGTACTACATTAGTACAAAGTGGAATACATACAGTGAATGCGAGACGGTCCCAGGTTCTGAGGCGATGCGCGTAAAAGAGCCAGTACCACCCGGCAATAATGAGGTATGCGGAATTGCTTTGGGCGGTACTATCCCCTGACGCCATTGCACGCATGATGTTGTAAACGGGGGGAAGCATAGTGCGACCTATGGTTATAGGAATGTGGGTTGCCCAATACCAGCTGTCATTATCGTCATCAGCGGCAGCTGCGTCGTCATTGTCGTTGTCAGCGTCATCCCCGTTGTCCTGGACCTCCTGTGCATTGTCATCGTCAGTTGTAACCCTGGCAGTCTCGTCGTCGTATCGTATGTCCTGTACGTCGTCGGCAGTTGGGACGCTGCCAGTGTTCTCGTCGTGTACTTCGTCATGTAGCAGTTTCTTTCCACGATTTTGTTGTACAATAGCCTTGAGGTCTTGAGCGCTTTGTTGGAGGCTTTGCATGTCAGCTGTAAGAGCGTTCATAAAGTCGTCTTCATCACTGCTTGCTTCAATGACGACTTCATCGCAGAACTCTCCACGTATCAGTATCCGTTGTTGGCGTACAGCGTCATTGTCATAGTCGTCCGAATCGTAGCTGTAGACAGGGTCCATTATTACTTCAGAGTCACCAGTGCAGAGGTAGTTGTTCCCAGCACATGAGGAACAAACCGCCTCAACACTGGAAGACGCTACGCTAAAGTCATCACTATCATTGTCAGCGTCGTTGTAAGGAAGGACATCGTCATCATCGTCACTGATAGTGATGACATCAGCGTTAGTCAGGTCGAGTACTATTGTCTCTGCTTCTGCAGCACGGTCGAGGTCTTGTTGAGAGTCCAGGACTACGGTCGTCATCCCATATATGGAGTCGTCACTGGATGTGCTACCCACTGGGATGAGACTGGAAAAGGATGGAGGGATGTACACAACATCAGGAGAATAGGCGCAAAAGACCTGAGGTGTAGGAGTTGAGGGGGGGGGGGCTGGGGATTGGTGTAGAGGAAGCGAGGGGAAAAATTCGGATGGAAAACTCACGTTTTCAGGTAATGGTGGTAAGGAGTTGGAGGAATGTTCGAGCGGAATTGGGGGGACGTAGGGATTAAAGGAGGACAAAATTGCCTCAGGCGATAACGAACGGATAATTGGGATATCAACCTAAAAAGAAAAAATAAAAAATTATAAATACAGCCAAATCAGGAAGAAAAAACAAAAAAAAATGTAAAAACGTAAAAAAGAGGCTTACCTGAGGCAACTCATCGTTGCCAGATGAAGAGGATACTGAGGACGTTGCTGGAGAATTCATGTTTGTTTTTTTGTTGTGATCTACTGTATAAGCAGTTGTACGAATGATTTCTACTGTATTCGTTTCGTTAAATATAGGTGTTTCCCTCACAAAAACAACGTTTTTCATGCATTTTTAGAGGACATTTTTTCAGTCGTCCACATCTGCAACACGTTCGGAGTGCAGAGTAGAAGAAGTAAATCCATTTGAAGGTTTGCTGAGTCCTGCTTCTACTGCAGAATTCATGGAGGAGTGGTCGTACCATAGTTCTACGGTAGCAAGGGGGGTTAGGAGACACAGCTCTGAGAGTGTCCTGAACCCTGCTTGTATTGAGGAGTTTGCGGAGGAGTGGAGATCGCTAAACTCTTCGGTGCGAGTGGAGCTAATGGAGGAATCGTCTGAGAGTATCCTCAGTCCAGCAGTTGCTGCGGATTTCCTAGAAAATGACTGGTCCTTAAATCATTTGGCACTCTCTAGGAGCCCTGCAGCACCGATGCTGTATATAATATCTGCGCCATTACCATTTATCCGGAATTATAATGTCTTGATTACGGAAAGTTCCCTTGAGGAGCAGCTCGACCGGGCCTACACTAGGCTTCTCACATTATACCTAGACTGGAATAATGTGATAAGCCTAGCTGTACTCAGTGGGTACGATCACGCCATTATACATCTGGAGATGATATTGGAAACTGTCGAAGAGATTGCAGGACTCATCCGAGTTCGTAATGCAACTCTTCGACAGATGGTCTTTACCAGTAATCGAGAAAGACATAGTAAGTATACCTACTGACAAGGATCTATTCATACTAATACTACTTTCTTTGCAGAAAAACGGTGCCCTCAATAGTGCGGTCGCATACTGGACAGGCGACTTACTAACTTACTAACTGACTGACTGACTGACTGACAAACTGACACAGTGACTGATAGACAGACAGACAAGACACCACACATTGTATATGCTCAAATATATCTCTATGGTGCCCACCATGAATAGCTGTTGGATATTTACTACAGCAGGGTTCATTTCCACATCTGCAGACGACACGGTTGAATGTTTCATGTGTGGGGTTAGAATAAACCGATGGCAGCCAGATGTCAATCCGTTATAGGAACATCTAAGATGGGCACCACATTGCACGTATGCTCAGCTGCTTGCACCACGTCCACGCAGATGTAATGAAACGGAAGTGGAGAGGACGTTCAGCACTTGTACTAAATCAAAATGTTTTATTCCTAAAGAAAATCATATATCTGATTAATACATTTGTACATGTCTTTATTTCTACATGAATTAAATATATTAACATATTGTTTTCTTTTATTTTTGGTAGCGTTAAAAGTGTGTGTGAGCCAAAAACATACAAGTGAGGTGACCTTGGGTGAGAGTAGCATTTAGGTGGTCTTGTTATGCGATCGTGTTAAAATAGGTCACATGGATGATCTTGAAATTGTGGAACCTGGACGCGGGGTTTGTGACATGGAATGACGTTGAGTTTGTGTTAACGATATGTAAGTAGGTTAAACATTGCGCTTTCATGACCTTGGTACAATGATGACCTTGGTAATGTGGTAACCTTGGAATTGTGGGACCTTGGAATTGTGTGTGTGCAGAAGCCTCCAATCTCACCTACTATAATTAATATAAATGTATTTAATTTCCTTGTAGGCTATCGTACCCTGCTGAAAGCAATTTAGATACGAGTCTTATTCAGAGGTGAGATGTTTGTCAAATACTTGTTAACGGAACTAATGTACCTCTTTTCGTTGTAGAAAGCAATTTATTTATACATGCAAGAAAAAGGAAAGAGCTGACCTGTGGTTGCGAATAATTATGCGTTTTTTAAAGCAGCCAAGCAACGAGCAAGTAGTCCCCAGTACGTGAGATACAGCTGATCTCAGTTTATCAGCAACACAATCCAAACAATAACTCAAAGAGATACAGAACGGATACTCTTGTTACATCAATCAAGACAGCTAAATGTAAACATAAGCTTAGATTCAATCGTAACGGTACATTTATATGAACACTTCAATATATGGAAACGTAGGTGTAAAGAAACTCAAGTTATTGCTAAAACGAAAGTAAAGAATAAAAACAATGTTTATTCAATGATAAGGTATTACCTCTTAGATCGAATATGAGAGGTAGTTTAGATGTAGAAATTAGCTACAGTACAGGAATAACTTTGTATATCATTTAATCCATTATACTCATTAGTAAAATCGTAAATACAGAAATTTTAAATCATTTAGCACAGAAAATAGAAACTAGTAGGCTTAAAGCATAATACTAAATGTTTAAGTCACAGATACTTATTTAAGGTAGCTTTTAGAAACAGTAATCAGATAAAATGATTCAATCGATCCTATATCGATTTTTTTTTGCACGTTGAAATATTGCTAAAAAGGATTAAAAATTGATGTAAGAAGCAACATGTTTTTAAAACGCGCAGAGAAAGCTTCGTAATGGGTGTATGTAATATTAAAATTGTTCTGGCCGCAAAATGGCCCGGCGGTCAAATGACCTGACGCTGCAACGGCTGTGGCCTACCGGCGTCGCCGAATCGGACGCGGCGAAATGTTACGTACCTGGTCATGATACTTCATGATCGCGCAATCGCCCGTCAATAGCGTATTCGTAGCAACTGTCAAATTCAAAATAATACAAACAAACCTATTGTGAAAGACAAATAAGTTTTAATTAAGAATTATAACATAAATACTGTACAAAAACGAAAATCTACATTTTCAATACGTCAAGCGATAGTGAGAACGAACATTTAACTCCTCCCAACGTGATGGCAATGGAAGAAATGGCATCGAATGGTTTACTGTTGTTTAAGAATCATTTACAATACCTGATAATAATGAAAATATTAAAAGTAGTCCAGACTTTTTTGGCACACTCTATATGGTCGTAGGTAAAATATAGTACGTAATGTATGTTATTACGTAATATACTATTTGTAACTTCTAGTATTAAAGATATCTTTTGGCTTACCATTTGATGTACATTTATGCAATTATAAACCGGAATACTTCACAGTTACAGTTTATCTACGCCTTCTGGAAAGCGTTTTTTTTTTTTCACATTTACCTTGTCATATCTCAGCTTGTAGTCAAAATTACAAAACGAAATTTTTTGTGCTTGTTACTGTCATACAGTACTACCCCAGGCCAGAATTTCAAATTTTACGTTTTGAACCAACAGATATATAGACCCATAAAAATGACAATTCTTGAAAATTTTGAACATTTGTAAATTTTTTCAAGAAACAGGGTGCAAGCCAGAGTCATGAATTTTGGTGTGCACCTAGAAATACTTCCTACCTACTTGTAAAAGAAAACTTGTCTTGCATATTCTAATCCTTCTCAAGAAATGCCACCCTTCCACATCTGCAACACGTTCGGAGTGCAGAGTAGAAGAAGTAAATCCATTTGAAGGTTTGCTGAGTCCTGCTTCTACTGCAGAATTCATGGAGGAGTGGTCGTACCATAGTTCTACGGTAGCAAGGGGGGTTAGGAGACACAGCTCTGAGAGTGTCCTGAACCCTGCTTGTATTGAGGAGTTTGCGGAGGAGTGGAGATCGCTAAACTCTTCGGTGCGAGTGGAGCTAATGGAGGAATCGTCTGAGAGTATCCTCAGTCCAGCAGTTGCTGCGGATTTCCTAGAAAATGACTGGTCCTTAAATCATTTGGCACTCTCTAGGAGCCCTGCAGCACCGATGCTGTATATAATATCTGCGCCATTACCGTTTACGGATATAGTGGAAAACGCAGTATCTTCACCCCAGAGTGTACTGAGCCCTACATGTGCTGCGGAGTTTCTGACAAGCAGTTGGTTTCCAGACCACAGCACATAGTGTGAAGTATAATGCTCCCGACTACCTTTCCTATCCAACACGTATAGTACCCTTACTCACCTCAACCTGAGCTACCCATCTTAACCTATCTTATTCCTGGCGACAGGTTACGTTGCGTCCTCGTTCGCATCGCTGGATATGATTCGTTCTTTAACAGTTGTCAATAAAACTATAGTAGGGAGTAGAATATTATGTTAAAAAAGGAATTATAACAAAACACTTCAGCTATATATGTAGCTATTATTCTTTCTTTGTTACAGCTCCCAATAAAATGTTCCAATGTGAACGTCTCAAGAAATTTTCTCGAAAGGATTCTCTACTTCGACATCAAAAAACTGAGTGCTCGATAGGGATGTCAGTATCTACACCACCATCTGGCATGCAGGAGTTTTCCATGCAAAACCAAACCACAGGGGGCAATGTGGGGCAAGGAAACACTTCTGACGACAACAAAGCAGACATGGTACTGATTCCTTTGCGCAACCAGGACCATCTGGGGTAAACTATGCGAAGTATAATGCGAAAACCGGACCATCAGGGTTGAGCAACTCAAGGAAGCGAAAGTCTGACCAACGCGATGAACCGGCACAAAAGGAAAATAGTAAAAGTGTTGAGAGTGTGTACTGCACTGATTGCTCAATAGATGTACCTCGGTATGCGTTACAAGGACACCTCTGAAGCAATAGGAATAAAGCAAATGTATGTTTGCTTGTTGATACTGGGGTTGAAGTGATTCGAAATGCGTTCAAACAATGCATTGTTCCGTACCGACTGTCACCGTGCAATACGCATACTGCTGTGTACACCTTTATGGCAGACGTTAAAGGTAGTACAAAATCAGTTGCAGAAACACTACTCCTTAAAATGTAATGTTGAGCTGTTTGCTTTATAATTTTTTAACAGTAGGGAAGGCACAGAACTGAAATCCTTTCAGACTAATTATGATATTCTAAGTGTTGGGACGGTCTTAGAAGAGTATTTCCAAAGAATAAGTGAATTATCGGATGCAAAGCAATCCGAATTCCAGCACAAATATTCTGGTAAGTGTGAATTATGACTATTGGTGTAATCGATTAGTAACAACCGTTTTAGGGTGGTCCGTGGTGCAATTCGTATATATAGAGGTAAACCTGTTGAAATTTTCTCCCACCACGGGTTCATCATATATGGCTGTCCCCGCCGAAATCGCACATAAACACGCCATAGTCAACGTAAAAAATAATGATAATTGCTGCTTCGCAAGGGCTGTTTTATCGACACTAGTGACACCAAAGGGTCTACCACGGCGGACAACGTCTTACCCTGATTTCCAGACGTTATTCAACTGGAATGGTGTACAGTTCCCTGTTAAGCTGACGAATATTTCAACGTTTGAGACCAATAACAACATTTCCATCAATGTTTATGGGTTAGACGATACGTATCGTGATGGTCAGCGTGTCACAGAGGTAATGGGGCCTCTGTACTACACCAAAGCCAAACAAACAGACCCTGTTAATTTACTATTATTAGTCAGTAACCAAACAGATACTCAGCATTATGTATGGATAAAAAATTTTTCTCGTTTACTTAGCAACCACATATCCCGGCGGAACGGAGCAATGTATTTTTGTGATGCATGCTTGTATTACTTAGATCCGAGAAGCAATTAACCCGACACGTGTCACATGACTGTAACTTCGTATGTACAAAATTACCGGACGTGAAACAAAAAAAAGGCATAATCGGGGAATTCTATGCGGAAAATATACTCGGGTTTCGGAACTATCAGAAAAAAATGGGTCTACCATTCGTAATATATGCAGATTTGGAAGCGCTCTTAGTACCGGTAGATACGGCTGAACCAGATCCCGAAAAACCGTTCACGATAAAAACGTGTAAACACGAACCATACTCGTTTAGTTATTATATTAAGTGAAGTGTAAACGATTCGTGGTCTAAGTTAGAGCTGTATAGGGGGAGTAATGCAGGGGAAATATTTATAAGACGACTAGAAAGTCATCTAAAACGGGTATATAATGAACATTTCAAAGCTATCGTTCCAATGACACCATTAACGGATGAACAACAGGTTACATATGAACGCAATGTATGTTGTTACATATGCGGCAAGCACTTTACGGGCGAACCGACAAATCCGAAAGTACGAGATCACTGTCACGTTACTGGCAAGTATCGTGGTGCAGCACATTCAACGTGTAACTTAAACTATCAGGTACGTACATTTCTCCACGTTTTTCTACATAAACTCAGTGGTTATGATGTTCACCTGTTCATTAAACAGTTAGCGAGTGAAACGGAAGAAATTACCGTACCTCCTGTTAACAGTGAAAAATATATAACATTCGGTAAACATATTTTTGTGGATGAATATGTAAACAGTCATGGTATCAGAGAAAAAAAATACATAAATTTACGTTTCGTCGATAGTTGTAGATTCATGGCTGCAGCCTTAGATACTCTATCTCAGAATTTATCGGATGATCAATGCATGGAGGTACGGAAATATTTTAGTACTTCAACTTAGTGAGAAAGAAAGGTAGTTTCCCGTGTGCGTACGTAGACAGCTTTAGTAAATTGAACGACGTCACGGTGCCATCGTATGGCAAATTCTACGATACAATGCGTGATGCAAATATTTCGGATGACGAATACTGTCGCGTTCTACTGGTATGGGATCACTTTAAGTGTAATACACTAGGTGATTATGCTGATATTTACTTAAAATCAGATGTGTTGTTATTGGCTGACGTGTTTGAAAACTCTAGACGGTCATGTATGGGTGTGTATGGGTTAGAACCTGCACAGTATGTCACCCTGCCTGGATTGGCGTGGGATGCCATGTAGAAATGTACGAAAGTAGAGGTAGAATTAATGACGGATATGGATATGTACCACTTTTTTAAACAAGGTATTCGTGGTGTAGTGATACTTGTATCGAGCGGAGAAGCATCGCTAATAACGAGTTTGTTCCAAACTATGATCCTAAACAACCTAAAGTGTTTTTACAGTATTTGGACGCTACGAACTTATATGGGTGGAGTATGCGGCAATACCTGCCGCACGGCGGGTTTATGGGGTTACCTCAAGAGGAAATAGATCACTTTGACGTATTGAAGTTTGATGATGACGATGAAGTTGGATTTGTGCTGGAGGTTGATATGCATTATTACCAC
Source organism: Vesta saturnalis (assembly GCA_036346205.1). Taxonomy (NCBI): domain Eukaryota; kingdom Metazoa; phylum Arthropoda; class Insecta; order Coleoptera; family Lampyridae; genus Vesta; species Vesta saturnalis. Next base: position 545,187 of record JARFJB010002096.1, read on the forward strand.
GATCTGCATGACGAACACAACGATTATCCGTTTTGTTCTGAAATGATCTGCGCACCACATTCCCAGGAGGAGAGGGTAATCCCTAACCTGTGTAATAAGGCCAACTACGTTATACATTACCGCTATTTAAAACGTTGTATAGAGCATGACTTAATTGTTACTCGTACTCATAGGGTTTTACGCTTTCGTCAGAGTCCGTAGCTAATACCATACGTAGACCTTAATACAGCTCTCCGCAACACAGCACAGAACAAGTTCGAAAAGGATTTCTATAAGATTATGAATAATGGCGTGTTTGGTAAAACAATGTAAGATGTCAATAAACGAAGAGTTATTAAACTACTAACGCATTGGGAAAATAACGATCGTCGGGTAGGTCTAGCACGGTACGTTGCAAAACCGCAATCTAAAAATTTTATTCAATTCACTGACAAATTGTTTGCGGTGGAATTGTCGAAACAGGTAGTTACGTATTGCAAACCCGTCTATGTCGGATTCAGTATTTTAGATATTTTCAAAACTATAATGTATCGGTTTTTTTATATCTTACGAGCTGATTATGGCAAGAATGTCACGTTGCTCTATATTGACACGGATTCTTTGATTGTTGAGATAGTAACTGATGGTATGTATGCACACATGCGAAATAATTTAGACGAATATGATGTATCCAACTATCAAAATGAGTTGCATGGTATTCCTACGAATGCTTCCGTCGTAGGACGAATGAAAGATGAGTACGCAGGGAAAGCGATTCAATATCTTTATGGTGCAGGATCGAAGTCATACTGTCTAAAGCTTGCTGATATTGAAGTTGTTAAGAAAGCGAAAGGTGTTAAGAAAATTGTTACTCAGAAAGTGTTGACGGAAGGTCCCAGGATGACAAACGGTATCGTCTACGTGACACGTGTCCCACATTGGTGTGGAGACATTGGCAATTACCGGAATTGGAGAACGCTGATCCTTTCAGCGAACTATTGCAGGTTGCTAAGCAAATGAATTTATATTAACCGGAAGCAAAGAAGAATAGTTTGAGTACTGACACTTGCTGGTTTCTTTACTATATCCTCTCCATAATGAAACTAATATTAATATTAATTCGTATTGTTCCTTTAGTTGTTTGGCATATATTAATATTATGTACTATTTCGTTATTAAGAGAAGATATGCTATACAAATACTGTGTGATATAAATAAAAAAAAATACGAGGATGACTATTTACTATTTTTATTAAAAAAAATGTGTACAAGGCTTATTGCATTATATATGTATCATGCAAATAGTATATATAAGACAAAGCACAGTGACATAATAATTCACAATGAAAGTAACAAACGAGTTGCTTAGCAGAAAGAGGTGGGCTTTTCTCAAGTTCAATAACAGGCTGGGTCACAAATTTTCGGATGTAATCTGCTTTCTCTCTGCCCTTGACATAGACAGAATCTGTTGGCTGAATCAATCTCTCGAGCATTCTTCGAAAGTGGTGTGGTGGTGTATACACTTCTTCCCATTTAATACAGTGCTGGTTATACATTAACCAAGTAGCTTAATGACGACTCTCTGCATCTAATGTATGCCAGGGATACGGTGATATAAAAATAAAATGGGCAATTTGTTTCCCATTATAACTGGCGAGTTCTTTTGGTATAAAAACTTTTGAAATTTTAAACCCTTGTACATCGTCTATGACTGACACTGTATTACAACTGTCTTTCTGCTTTGGTTAACGCCTTGTATGTAACTAAACGATCGTGGAGTATAACACAGTATGCTGTCGTATTGGCGGATATGTTTGCCGCTGTTTCAAACTCCACACGTAGAACTACTGCTTTAGAGTGCAATGCTTCTTTTTGATTTCAGCAATCTAGGACAATCAATGGTGCAGCCGTGGTAAATTGCGTAGGGGTGAGTAATGGTTGCCCATCTCTTTGGTAATACGACATTTGGAATTTAGCAAACATTTCGTACAACGTGTCAAAGCAATTGTTATCATAATTAACGTTGAAAATGTTATACGGATAATGATCCGTGTTCAGGAACACGAGAATATTATTTAGTGCACATTTATCGAATCTGCTCGTATTTTGCATAACATTATTCCCTCGCCCAGTTTGAAATCCTATAATAATGTCTATACTAGTTGATGTTTTGATTGCCCATGTATGCTTATCTGTTGCTGGAACGGCGGGATATATGTGGGTTTCCCAACTTCTAAATGCTACTGGCGTATTTACATTTTTATCAATGTATTTCATTAACGCCAACTCCTCTGCTAATGCTGGAATGATGTGTGGAACTTTCCAATATATCCTATCTATGTTAACTTTTAATGCTTCTTCTACAGTGGAAATTACTGCGTCGGTATCAATGTTACTACGAATTAATACCAGTTCTTGTCTAATGTTCAAAATTACTTTATTGTAATCTTCGGCAAAGCCAAGTAGCATTCGCAAAGGTATACAAACATTAAAGTATCCTTGGGCATTTGTTAGTGTAGTGTTTAACGTAGGAAACAACCTGCATTTTCATGACGGGCGAGATCATTGGACGTCAATGATACCAATCCTTTCATTGTTGACGTTAATCCTACTTTAGTTACGGAATCTACCACTATTCCATTCATTTCATATCTAATTCCACTGAATAAAAATGCGATACCGTTATTAACAAACCTTGCGGTGTGAGAGACGGTACCATCCTGTCGTAATAATCGTCCCTCTACGTAGACATAGCTTTCGGATGGTAGAGTGCATATGCCTTCCTGAATGGGTATCCTGATTTCATCATTGTTTCCAAATCTGGTAATATATGGCTGATGGGTGTGCAGTTCGGAATTAACGATAGCATTATCAGCGACAACTATTTCATTAACGTTTAGTATACTCATTGTAGTACTGTAAAGCCGAGACTTTCCAATAATGCTTTGTTCTGCGGTGTCAATTCCTTGGGCGCTGAACGCTTACTGACTCTCACCTTTCCACACTTTGATCTTTTATAGTTTGATTTGCTCTGGTTACATGCACATGTGTTATAGCGCGTCACCATATTTTATTTAAATGTAGTCCTATCGTTATGACTTCCTCGTTAAAATTGATGAGATCTCCGTCTTGGTCTACTATTTTAAGTGTTATTGTCGAAATGGTAGATGTATTGATAGGTAGATGGATGACATGTTAATACCCCGCTGGTGCACTGAGAAAGAACTGATGAATTATATTGCACTCGATAATTAATGAGTTAATATTGATAATGTTAATGGGATTATCAGAGGTATGCACTTTCTGAGCCTGGTAAACAGTTTTATTAAATCCCAGCATAGGTCCTATCGAATTTTCCACATTGAAGTTAATGTCATGGGTTGCTTTCATAGTATTATTATTCGCTTGTAAATGCATAAATGCTCTCGATCCCTTCACTGACTCATTAATATATTTATTCACATCCGCGATTGCGTATGATCCTGGTGGTATTGTAATTTTATCGTTTCCAAACACGAGTTGGTTATTCTTTGAAGTAACATTCTGTATAGTATTGAAAGATTCAAAACTAGTCAACCCCATTACATATTCCGACACATTCTCAAGAAAAATCGGTGGATTAAAGGTTGCTTGCAAGATACAACTTTTACCGGTAAATGTAAATGTGTACGACATTACGATCACGTAACGACTACTGAAAATCAGTACGAGCAGTCATATAAAAATTGTAAGACTAAATTACCGCAGTTGTATTTATCAAAATCTTGAACCTTAGTAAAGTTAACTCAATTGTGTTTCTGCTACCATCACTTTTAAAATAGTGGAGTATTTCAAAGGGTGGTTTAATATGTCCTATGCCATCAAAGTACGTAATATACCTGTTACGCTTAATGTAAGCTGTCCAGTGTGTACCCTTGTTATTTTGATCATGCAGATTCACAATACCACATTCATTCGCATGGATTCGTGTAGGTAAGTTATCTCGCATATATATCCCTCTAAAATAGGGAATCTTTAGTTGCTCCACAAATTTCGATGGATCAATATTACTTAAGGCGTGACGTGGTAGCTTCAGTGGGAGTTTTTTGAATACGGTTGTAAATATACCAGCTATGGTTAATGCAGCTGTCCTTTCTCCAAAGGTGGCGTCGGTAGAACGAAATCTATTCCAAGCTTTTTGTTGTAAAGTCTTATTGGCTATGTGTCGTTGTCTTAGATCGTTTGACTGGGAGTATGCAATATCGTGTTCTTTACACGCTTCGTCCAATTCGTTAATACCTTTGTCCCCACGAGCTAATCGTTTTTGTACACGGCTACCTGGCCCACAATATCGTTATCCGGGTATATGCAACTCCACGGGTAATTTATTTATTAAAGTGTTAATTAATCCTGAACTTTTTTTCCTCTGACGCTGGGATGTATACTTCATACCACACTGCCTGACACTTCACTACTAAACTACTTTTCAGCACGTGGTGTGTATATATAGAAGCGCCATACGAGTCGTGGTTTAGTACCACAATGAGTGACATCCATTTCATTCCGCAAGATAAAGAATTACCTATCAAAAATTATGACATTACTCCTAACAAGGAGCACTACTCTAAACACCGCGGTTTACTAAAAGGGGGATGTAAACGAGGTATAATCGTCGGACCATCCGGCTGTGGAAAAACCAATGTTATGATTAGCTTATTAGAACATCCAAATGGCTTACGTTTTGAAAATGTCTAAATATATTGCAAATCTCTATACCAACCTAAATACCAGTACCTGCGGGAGTTACTGGGGCCCATAAAGGAAATTAGGTATTTAGAATCCTGTGATAATAGTGATGTTATACCTCCTATATGAACTACTTTTTAAAAAAGTTCCTACGGCATACAAAAAGAGGGATCTACACCAATACAATCACATTTTGCGTCGTACGCTTATTAGAACATCCAAATGGCTTACGTTTTGAAAATGTCTAAATATATTGCAAATCTCTATACCAACCTAAATACCAGTACCTGCGGGAGTTATTGGGGCCCATAAAGGAAATTAGGTATTTAGAATCCTGTGATAATAGTGATGTTATACCTCCTATATGAACTACTTTTTAAAAAAGTTCCTACGGCATACAAAAAGAGGGATCTACAGCAATACAATCACATTTTGCGTCGTACGCATACTGCCCGACGTAATCACAACCCTGATGATCAAATCCGAGGAACTAATAGTAAGAAGTACCTTGAAATCATTACTTCAACCTAGAAAACGTTCTGCCACATCATCTATTGCACCTCCAGCCACCAGATCTCGAACAACTTCTATATCCAAAAGAGGTGGTGGACTATAGCTATTGCGATACAATAATAAACCTATTGAGTTTGTACCGTGGAATAATCCGAATAAGTTAGTCGATTGGTTAAGGGAATTATTAGGATCAATGTCGGCAGGAAATACTAGCAATCATAACGAAATAATACATATAATTGACGTACTACGTAACGCAAAAGTAATAAAGTAACAGGTCTTGTTATAAACCTACCACAATAATCATTTCCTTTCATTGTTACGACCACTATCACTAATGATAGTACTACATGTCCAGCAGTGATGCCAATAGATAAATTTGGCAGGCATCTTCATCATCAAACGACAGTGGATAAATTTGGGAAACATATTGTTCATCTTCACAGGGATGATACGAAAGAAGGTGAAAACTATTACGAAACTTATTTTACCTTACAAGGTTTATTGCATAATAAAACAGTAGATATTCCATTGGGTATCGATGGTAAATATTTGTTTCCTTATACAGAGGGTACAATAGTGCATTGTATGTGGTCACCTCGAGTTATTCATCTTCAAGTGGATGATGTACTGTATGCAACACCACTGTATCTAATTACTCAACCTACACGTAAGGAAGCTGTGATTCAACCTATAATACCAGCCTGTGTCCAATTTACGAAGGAACAATCATTCATTTTAGAACTTCAAAATTTAAAGCGAACAATGAGTAAAGCCGATGTTGTTGAAGAACTGCACAAACCAGCAAGACGAAATTTTCCGCGGCGTTGTGTTGTACTAAAAGGTTTAAATTATCTCTTTCAAGCTGATTTAGTGGAAATGATACCATATTCTCGAATGAATAAAGGATTTCGATACATTTTAGTTATAATAAATGCTTCCTCTAAATATGTCTGGGCTTTTCCCATTAAACGCAAGAATGGCAAACTAGTTGCAAATGTAATAGATAAACTTTTGTCTGGTTTGAAAAGGACGCCTACACATATACAAACTGATAAGGAACTGAATTCTATAATGCTGAATTTAAAAAAGTAACGAAAAAATTCAATATCAAACATTACAGTAGTTATTTCACCTTGAAAAATAGCATAGTCGAACGTGTAAATCGCACCCTTAAAGCAATAATGTGGAAAATATTCAGCATGCAAGGATCCTATAAGTGGCTATCAATCTTGCCTCACATTGTCGCAGAGTATAATTCAAGAAAGCATAGAACAACCGGATACAAACCGGTAGATGTAACGGAAAAGAATAGTACATCTAATTTGAAACATTTAAAATGTCAAAAAATTCTTGACCGTAAAACACCTAAGTTTAAAGTGGGAGAACATGTACGCATTAGCAAACATAAAAGCATATTCTCTAAGGGTTACACACCTAATTGGAGTTACGACGTCTTTCGAATATCAACCGTTAAGCATTGAAGTCCAATCACCTACACACTACGTGATAGTCGAGATAAGAAGATTCAAGGTCAGTTCTATGAGCCAGAACTACAAAGTGTTTAGGCGCTGCATTCAATTTTTTGAAAATTTAGAGGTTGAAAAGAAAAAATGTAACAACCGTATTGAGAAATGTGTAACACTAAAATTTGAATGGTTGATTAGTCATAGACTAATATAATGTAATATAATATAATAAATATAACATAAAATCGTAAAAATAGTAATTTTAATTTTCGAGATATCGTAATGCAAAGTTTAAGATTTTCAATCATAGATAAATTGATTTTTTTAAATGGAAAGGTATACATTGTTTTACATTGATAGATAGGATATTTAATTACAATTTTTTTGACATAACATTGTTGGTATTTATTTTTTGCCGTTTTTTGATAGTCCAGCTTTTTTACTCAATTTGTCGATTTTCGTAGGTTTACATATGTATGTATAATTGTTTAAATCACATCAAGCTATGAAAACAAAAGAATACTAGAAACAAAATTCAGCAATAGTATATGTTTTGTCATTTCGCGTGTATGTTCAAGCGTAACTGAGTTAATTACTTTATTGCAGTGTGAATGTTTGACGCTTAACTTTACGAACATCATATACGTAATACGTTTATTTGTGAATTATAATGAGTAATTTATTGCAAAATGAATTAGTTGACATGATATTTGTGCTTGGAGAATCAAACAAAATTGTTTATTGGCCCGTCGAATCTACGGGCAGCGTTATCTTGATCGAAGACAACCAAGAGAAGAATCGTTTCGCAATCTATTAGAAAGATTTGAAAGTACTGGAAGTGTTGGATATCCTAAAAACGAAAGAGCTAAAGTTGTTACAAATGAAGAAAATGAATTTCGTGTACTTGTAGCTACAGTTGAAAACCCCCACGTTAGTATTCCGCAATTAAGTGACAATTTAGAAATCAGTCAAACTTCGGTGAGACGAATGTTAAAGAAAAATAAATTTCACCCCTATCATGTACAATTACATCAAGAGCTGAAAGAACAAGATTTTCAAAATCGAATTAATTTTTGCCAGTGGGTTCAACAACAGTTAAATGCGAACGAAAATTTTATATCGGGGATATTATTTACCGACGAATGTACATTTCATCGAAATGGATTTGTGAACAGACATAATTTTCATTTTTATTCAAATGAAAATCCACACCAATTTCGGTTAGTCTCTCAAAATAAATGGTCAGTGAATGTTTGGGCAGGTATATTCGGCGGAACTATTGTTGGTCCTTTTTTTTTCAATGGCACACTCACTGGGGTAGAATATCATAATTTTCTAGAAAACGAATTATATCATTTATTGGAGAATGTACCTTTGGCTCAAAGAAGAGGTATGTTTTTCCAACAAGACGGGGCACCTCCTCATCATGCCAGAATTGTAACCCAGTGGTTAAATTCGACGTTTCACGAAAATTGGATAGATAGACAAGGACCGATACATTGGCCAGCTAGATCTCCGGATATAACTCCATTGGATTTTTTCTTTGGGGCTTTGTGAAGAATAAAGTATATGAGGAAGAACCAACAACTGCTGAGAATATGAAATTTCGAATTAGTGTTTGCTACAATTACTCCTAATATGTTAGATCGGGTTGAAGCTTCTTTTATTAGAGAGAGAGATCATTTATTAACACCATAATTTGGTATAGCACACTAGCATAACAATACAAAAAAAAAGACACAAAACAATATGAATAAAAAATAATACAATATAGTAATATAAATATGGATAATACAGTAAAACATATGTGTATAAATAAACTACTGACTAAAGGTATGACTAGATTTTATGGAAGAACATTCATATTAGCGAAAAATTCATCTGTCGAGTACAAAACCATTGGATTTAATAGGTTCAAAATTTTAATTTTATAATGTTTGTGATTTTCCTCTGTTTTAATATCATTAGGTAAAGCATTAAAAAACCTAAGACCCATCTGTAAAAAGGAATTATTATGTATATTGCTTTTCGAAAATTGTTCGGCAAATCATTAGTATATATTATAAATAATATTGGGCCAAGTATTGAACCTTGAGGTACACCACACCGTATTAATTGTAAATGTGAAAATACCTCTTTTATTTCACCCGTGGGCAGTAACTTTTCAATAGCCACATATTGTGACCTTTCACTTACATATGACTTAAAGAGATTCCACGCTATTCCTCTAATACCTACGTAATAAAGTTTTGACATAAGCAAATCATGATCCACTAAATCAAACGCTTTAGATAAGTCACAATTTACTGATGCGACGACTTGTTTTTCATTTTGAGACGTGTATATAAACTTCATCATGCTTTCAAGTGCCGTACATGTTGATTTATTTGATCGGTAGCCATGTTGTGAGTTGTTTAAAATATTTTGAGACTCAAGAAATGAGAGTAATCTATTTTTTAGTATCGACTCAACAATTTTAGAGAACGAAATTAATACTGACACAGGCCTATAGTTTTGAACATCTTTCTTTGATTTGGAAATGTGCCTGAACTAAAAATTGTGTTTATTAAGGTTACTAATGGAGTATAAAGGTATTCAAAGGATTCTTTCCATATTTTTATTTGAATATTATCTATTCCGCAAGCATTTGTATTGTTTAAATTTCTTATTACTAATTCAAGTTCTTCTTTTGTTACTGGTGATAAAAACATAGAATTATTGTTATTGTTAATAGTCGCAGTCTTAAAATTGCCCGAAGGTATTTTCCTAGCGATTTCTTGAACAGCAAAAATAAAATAATTATTAAAAATATTTGCAATACAGGGTGTCCGGTGAGGAACTGTACAAACTGAAATGGTATGTTCTTTGGGTCAATTTAAGTAAAAAAAGTCCCATAAACATAGGTCTGATTCGCAATAGTTACCCAGATACAAGCGTTTAAAGTTTATAAATGATCACATATTTTTTCAAAAGTAATTATTATTAGTCAACTGGAAAAACAAAACCGAAACAATCTGTCATTTATTCGTTTGTGTTCTAATAATGACAAAGTGGATTGTAGTAAATTAAGTGTAATTTAAATTTAAAATGCCTTTTCAATTTTCTAACGAAGAGTATGCTGACATCATTTACATTTATGGATTTTGTGATGGAAATGCGAGAGCTGCCGTTAGGGAATATGAACGAAGATTTCCCAACAGGAGGATTCCAAATCACCAAACCTTTTCTTCTGTGTTTCAACACGCTCGAACTCATGGTTCATTTCCATCAGTTTCAATAAGATCTGATCGTCCTGTGGAGTTAAATGTGAATGAGCAAGAAAACATTCTACAGATGGTTGATCGGAGTCCAGGGTTGAGTGTTAGAAGAATTTCTTCTCGAACGGAGTCCCCCGTATGTCAGTATGGCAAACATTAAATGATGGGCTTTTGTATCCCTATCATACACAAAATGTTCAGCACCTTGAACCTGGAGATTTTGCTTTGCGGTTGAATTTCTGCCAGTGGCGACAAGAAAATCCACAACTAGTTCCATTCATTTTATTTAGTGACGAGGATGTAAAAAAAAGGTAACTCAAATTTTAATCCTGGTTGGGAACGCCTGTTGCTTCGGCAGCCGGCCTGGCTGGGTTGCGGACGCTCCTTTTCTTTTAGGGATTTTCTGTTGTACTGGTAATATACTTTGTTTCTGTAATCAGAATTCGGATTAATATTTTCAAACACAAACTGGCGCGTTGTTTTGTGATGCTAATTTATAACGGGGTTATTTTGAAAAGGGTGTGTGTATTTTTATATAAAGGTCTTTTCTCAAGTTTATTTGGATGATTACCCTATACGAGTAAGCATTATTTACATTTAGAATAACAAATTAAAGTAAACACAAATCACGGTTTGAAGTTAACTAGTTGATACAGTACCTCTGGTGGGACAGGTACATAATTAATTCGAGGTTAATTATCTATAATCATTTGGTCTGGATGGGTTTGAGTGTAATCGTAATAGGGAATTAATGCGCTTACAAAACTTGGTCAATGTCAGAATAATATAAATGGCCTTGATTGCATGCGTAATGCGAATGCCACTAAAATTACTAAAATTACAGATATAATTAATTCTTTTATGCACACTATAATGGGAAAAAAAACTAAATTGTTACTTAAACTTAAACTAAACTACAGGTTGAAACAGTTGATTTAATACTGGGATATTTAGTTCTCGATTTATTTGCATTTTACCAAAAGTAAAATATGCAAACAGATGTCAATTGATGTCAATGAACTATTTCCATTGAGTTTGTATAAATGGGAAGCTTCGATAATACGGGGAACACTTCGTTATTTATGAAAGACGGGATGGTTTCAAGTATGTTTTCGTTACGTTAAAAATATAAACAGATTGTTTATAGAGAAAATTAAATAATCTACTTATTGGAACGTATTCGTTTTATTACAAAGCCAACCTTGTTCAATTCTATTTTGAATTAATTTTCTCTTTTAGATGTATAAAGGGAGTGTTTTCGGAATTCTGGATTTAGTTATACATGTAGTTCTTAATGAGGACAGGATATGAATATACAAAGGGTTTAATTTTTGTTATCCTTTAGAGCCAAGAATACCTCAGTTGACTAACAGTAACGTTCTCACTTCTACATATTTATAGCCAAAACGGTTAACCATAAATACTCAGAATTTGTTCGTCTAGAATTATTTATACAGGGGGTTGGAGTTTATTATCTTTTATATCCAAGGGATGCCTTAGCTTACTGAAAGTAACGTTCTAGGTCCTAGATATTTAAAGCCAAAGGCGGTCAACCATAGATACTTAGAATGCGTTGGATCTGGTTTTAATCTAGACTGTCAGAGGTATTTAACAATTTGAACTCCCCAGACGTGGCTTTCAAAGCGTTATCTAATTAAAGAGCTCAATATTAAAATTGGGGTGACCGCCGGCGTTATTCAGCAAATATCCAACCTTAGTACAGGTTGCTAGTCCCTCTTTTACGTTCGATTAATTTGTAAAAGGTTTCGGTGATAGGAAACAACAGGTATTTCAACTATTTGTGTTTATAAATTTCCAAAAAGGTGTACTTTGGAATACTGAAATACTTTTTTATATTTTCTCGAGTAAAGCGAATTTTTGACAGAAATTCAGGAACGCTGGTGTAGTAATGCTAAGAGGAATGCCCACAGAGAAGTATTCTGCAAGCGAAGTACCGGATTATATTCTTTTTTGTTAGTATGCTCATGCTTATGGTTAGTAATCACTTATATATATATATATATATATATATATATATATATATATATATATATATATATATATATATATATATATATATATATATCTTAGTCGTAGACTGTTCAGGAATCCTTCTCCTCTTCAGCCATGGTCAATCTGTGCTTGTTGGTGTTGTATAGTTTTCAATCATGAGGTGTGGTTATTTTTAGTGTAAAAAAAAGAAAGAAAAGATTTAGATTTATTTGAATATTTAATGATGGCTTAATTGGTTTAAGTGTGTGTGTTGTTTAGTGGGGTGTAGCGTACTCAGCGTGTTTAATCCGATTCGTCGTCCGGTTTCATGCTAGGTCGTCATCGAATAAACCTTGGGATGCGGAGGGCATATGGGATGTTATCTAGGAATTCTTCTATCTCGTCGGGAGGTCGTCAAGGAGTTATGTAAGCATGGCGGGGGGGATGCTTGAATTTTAATGTAGGTTTTCTTCGTGGGAATTGGGGAAAAGGGTAATTGTAGGGAGTGGTAAGGATTTCTTTGGTTGGGATAGTATCGCTGAAAATTCTTTTACGGTGCGAAGTTTGTCTGAAGTGTTTGGATTCTGTGTGTGATTGGTGGTATGTTCGCGTGTTGTGTTGTGAGGTCACTAGGGTAACTGACGGGTAACCTATGTATTCGTCGAAAAATTCGACGTTCACAGTAGGCAAAAGAGGAAAGTTGATTGGGGTTTATATTGGTGTATGTGGGTGCTCGGGAATCCATAACAGAGCGGATGTATGTTTTGTAGGTGTGTTGAAGTGTTATAGGGTGGCAACCCCTGGTTCTACCGGAGAGCGCCCAGTTGGTTTGCTCGGTTTATAATCCTATTGAGTGTTCTTTTTACATCGGGGAGCCAATTGAGGGTTCTAGTGAAGAGGATACCTAGGTAGGTGACTTCATCTTGGAGTGTGAGCCTTTAATGGTTTAGGGTGAGTGAAACGTTTCTAGAGGAAAGCTTTGAGATCTTATATTCGGTGTAATTAGGATGCCGGAAGAGGATTGTTTGGGTTTTGGTGGGATTGACGGAGAATCTCCTCCGGTTCGCCCAGTTGGAGGAGTTCCGTAGGGTTTTGGATATGAGGCGGGAGGACGTTTCGCTGTTCCGTTTAACTCTGGGCAGTGTAACTTCGAGAATGTCGGATGCAAAGATAATATAGAGGATCGGGGCTAAGGCAGAACCTTGCGGTACGCCTGCTGTAGGTTGGAAAGGATCTGAGAAGGTTTTCCCTACTTTGACCTGAACTGACCGATTGGTCAGGCACGAGAGTAGGAGTTTGGAGAAGGGGTCGGGAATGTTGAGGTTACGGATCTTGTGCAGGAGACCGGCGTGCTTGCTTAATGTCCAGAAGCACAGCCAGATTGCATTGCTTGTGATTGAATGCTCTGGTGGTCTCTGCAAGCAGCTCAAAAAAGGGATCGTGACACGTTCGGTTGGGAAGGAAGCCGAATTGGCTGTTGGGAAGGAGGTCGTTGAATTCGAGGTGGTCTCTGAGTCACCTGGCTAGAATCTGCTCAGAGCATTTTCCGAGGCAGCTCAGGAGGGAGATAGGAAGAGGGTGAGGTTAGGTCGGCGTGGGGTTTGGGTATCATGACGGTGGTGGCCGATTTCCAGTTCGTCGGGAAGTGGGATGGGATTAGGAATTTGTTGTAGATGTTGGAGGGTAATCGGGGTGATGGGTCGTGTAACTGTCGGAGGATTTTTTGATTTAGGCAGTCATGGGCTTGGGCAGCATTTTCTCTTTTTTGAAATATGTGTGGACCCGGTCGGTCGTAATGGGGGCATAAGAAGGATTCTCGTTATCGAGTTGCGGAATTCTTCAAGGCGACCCGGTTATCGAATTGGGCATCATCTAGGGATTGGAAAATGAATTGGAGGTGGTGATCAAAGAAATCGGCTTTTCCTTGGTCCGAGAAGATTAGATTGCCCTGAGAGTCGGTTAGGTGGGATTTAGGATTAACTTTTCTTCTGGTCAGTCTATCGAACTGTTGAAAGAAGAGTTTACCATTTATATAATCTGACTGGGAGGTGGCTTTGGTCAAGGAGTCTTCAGCGCGTCTGCTTGCTTCTTGGCTAATTAAGGTGTTAAGGCGATTGTATACGGTCTTGATAGCCGGGTCCCTGGATCGCAAGAATTGACGATAGATTCGTCATTTCCCTTTGATCCAGTTCACACTGTGCTGTGAGAGCGATTTGGGGGAAATTTAGATGTTTTTTAATGGTACAGAGAAATCGACTGCTTCCGTAATTACGAAAGTTAGGTATCTAATGGCTCTCTCGAGATCTTGGATCGTTTGGAGATTGGGTGTAGGATGGTTGTTGGAGATGTGTTTGGAGAACACATTCCAGCCTGCTTTTGGGAAATCTTTAATGACTGTGTATTGAGGAGGTGTAGGGGAGCTGGACAAAATGAAGTTTTGACCAGTAGTGGTATGTGACCTGATGTGATCGTGGTGCCTAGGAAGTACTCACGATCGAAATAGTGAGCTATGGGTTCGGAAACTATGATGTTATATACTATTGGGGCACCTAAATGTTCGAAGTATGTTGGCTGTGTGTTGGCGATTCGCAAGAGCGGCAACTGTAACAGAGCGGAGGATAGCCTGTTACCGTTGCCATTAGTTGAGGTATCACCGAATTGGATGTAGCGTGCATTGAAATCTCCTAGTATAACTGAATTAGGGAGGCTAGAGGCTTAGATTACAAGGTCATCGAATAGGGTGTTATGTCCGGGCGGTTATTCATAAGAATTAAATACTATAGGAGTGGGAAAGTGCACCGTCGCCTCAACGCACTCTAGATACCGTAGGTGCCCATGAAGTTGAAAGGGAGTGGATGGGGAGCAATGTTTAATTAAGAGGGCGGTTCCCTGGTGGCTATTTTTTAGGAATTCGTGATACGTGTTGAATTGAAGTGTGCATATGTTTGTGAGTTTTGTTTCTGTGAGGCAGAGGGTGTGTGTTTAAAAAGTGTTTAAGTAAGGGGCGTTTCCGATGAACACCCTTGGTATTAACGGTCCATGCTAGGATATTCATTAGGAGCGAGTGGAGGATTGGGTTAGTGGATTACGGCGACTTTCATCCGCGTACCGGATACGCAGATGATTCTCCGTTGGAAGAAGTTTCTGGATAGCGAATCTAGAGTGCGGACAACCCTATCTCGCCAGTCGGGGAACATTTGGAAGAGGGAGTGGGTGAGGATTTGTAGGAAGTCTTTAATGGATAGGGATTCGGTGTCGCCCGAACGTGACGACAACTCGTGCGAGTAGGTACTCAAGGGTGGTTTGGGAAGAGGTAATGATACAGATTAAGGACGTGGGTGTGTTCGTTGCCCTAGGGGTGATTTGAACGACCTTCCTCGCGTGTGAAAGGTCGATCACATCGAGGATCTCGTGTTGTAGGATGTCCTTATCTACGTGACGAATCACGCAGGGAAAGGAGGGCGCTCTAGGAGTGGAGTTGTAGGAACGGGGACAGGATAGTTGGGTCAAGGTTACGGTGAGGTCACCGAAATGATGTCGCAGCCTAAGCGGTGTACGATCCGGCAAGGGAAAGGAGGTATCTAGGAGACAGTTGTGGTTATGGTTAAACGCTAAGTTTAACCAGGAAGGTTAAGGGATTTAATGGAGTTGTAAAAGGATTTCTTGGTGGTTATAAATTTAGGGATATTACGGATGCAATACCTCGAGGATTGAGAGCTGGTGGGATTACGATTGTAGGAAGCGGGTCTGGAAATCACGGCAGGTACATGTTAACCGGTATGGGTAAGAGAGCGGGTTTGTGTGCTTATGCGGGTTTGTGTGTGTGCGAGTTTCTGTGTTTCTGTGCGGATTTTGTGTGTGTCCGGGTTTATGTGGTATTGTAGAGGCAGTGGAACGTGTAGAAATGGAGGAGTATGTGGATGAGGTGAAAATGGACGAGACGTGTGAATGGAAGCGTGTACGTGAGGATGGTGGTGGTGAGGCGAGGGTATGTGCGTATATGAGCGTTGTGTGTGCTGTGTGTGTAGGTGTAGGTGGACGGGCGGCGTAGGGGGTTGGGAATACGACGGTTATGGTAGCACGGTACCGAATAATAAAACTTTCCCTTACATACCTCGTATAGAAGTGGAGTTTTGGCAGATTTGACGCGATATCTTTTGCACATACAGAGAAAGGGGCTGGTGCGTACGCAAACGTAATGTTTTTTCGCAAATCTGGATTCTGGAATTGAACGAATTGTTGTACAAATTATTATCAGCATAATTTTAAAATAATAAAAATTTATTCATCCTACTAATTTTTCTTGCTCATTACAATATTTGAAAAGTTGTTTAGATGGATTGATTATATTTTTAGAACAGTAACCGAAAAATGAATATTCGTCTTGTTTTTAACAATTTCGTAATATTATTATGAAAACTAAGGCTATCTCGATTTTAATATTTTTTACATAAGAACCACAAGGTTGACTGACTGACTGATCCACCCATAAACCCACGGTCGAAATTATTTAACTTAGAGACATGAAATTTTGATGTATGGGAGCCTGCATGGTGCAGGTGTAAAACAAGACACGATTTTAAAATATGCTCTCCTTAAGAGGGTGAAACAGGAAGTTGAAGGTCGATATCATTTTCCTGGTTAATTCCACTAGGAGATTTAAATTTGAATGATAAATTGCTTGTTGAACAAGAGTGAATACCACAGGGCGGTTTTTGACATTATTTGAAAGGGGGTGAAGTTAAGGGTTAAAGGTAAGTGGAGGGTAATGGAACGTATCTGCGTTTTTAACGATACGAGCACCAAATTTCTTCTAGAAATATGGCGCCCACATTTTTTATAATTTCAGTATTTGTAGGGATAAAATACAGGGTTAGCCTTGTTAGGAGTGACATCCAATATTATCTGATCTACTACCAGTGGAGACTTCATATTCGACAAATAGACGTATGGGTGCTTACATAATCCAATACATTTCAATTTTTAAAAACTTTTTTAAAACCAGAACTATCGACCGCTGATGATGATAGCATACTGTCGAAACGCGTTCGGTGTTTTTTAATTTTGTGTGGTACGTGGGTGTATTTTGTTAATGTTTTATAAAAAATTAGAAATGTTTTTGTAATATACCAAGAAATTGTTACGAAATATGAATTTACAAGTACTCGTGTAGAACAGTAACAAGAATATTTTAAATATAAACATACAAGGCGAGAAGAAAATGTTTCACATTTAGTTAGCTGATGAATCCGCGGATAACATTAATTGTGAATGTAGCATTGAAATTAGTGCAAAAAGTTTCAAATTTGTAACCTTCAACAACAAAAATCGTAATCCATAGTAGAGTATACCTACACAGCTGTTACAATAACATGTAACGTTCGTGAATAAGAGATGTTTTATTAAAACGAAGCCAATTAACCATTTATCTGTTGTGTTGATTGTTAAAGCTAATTGAACATAAATCAAACATTATTTTAACCTAAAAGCCAAAAATTATTGGGTACATGCAATAATAGTAATTCACACAAAATTTAATTTTAAGAAAGTACGGTGAATTTAACATTACAATTAACACGTTGACAACTACAATGTAAAATGTAGCATTTAGGTGGAACTCACATGTAAGTGAAGATACAAAGTAAGAATTAGTTTAATATTTAATATTGTTTGCTTTCTGCACTTCAAACTGAAAAAAAGAATAATCCTAAAAATCTGATACTATGTTTTCCTATTTTGTATATTAGTTTAGCAAATAATTAAATATTCTCCAATCCTATACAATCGAAATAATTTAAGCATTAGACAAAGATCCTTAAATTGATTGTGTGGAATTTTCTATATTATTACATTATTTCTACAGTAACTGTTTTCAAACGCATTGTTATCTAAATTTTATTGCGTGTAACAATTACAAACGAATAGTTTAAACTAACAATTAACAATTTACATTTCAATAGTTTAATCTGTAGACAAGTCTTTCGTAAAAAAAATCTTATATTTATTTTTGTTTACTGCATCCTATGGTCGTTTCTTAACATAATAATTTGCAAATAAATCGATGTTTCAAATTCGGACGCATTTGGTACATGCAAAGTATCCCTTACACAGCCCGAACATAGCTGCCACTACTTGGGCTACACAAAGTGACGTTAGTATATTCATACAAGCTACGTATAAAAGCAGCGTGATGACAAGAACCAATCTGTCTATACTGCACATATAAAATGTATATTATAGAGCCCACCCTAAAATTCGTATTTACGCGTTTTGTCGTATGTACAGTCATGTTTTGATAATATACACATGGGTACCTTAGGAAGCCCGGAACCGGGCTTCATAACGTTCTTTCGGGCTTGCGAGCGTACCGTTAATATATCATACGGGCTCCACAATGACATTAAAAAGTATGGAAACATAGATGTAGCTGGAAAACCGTAAGCATTAGCGGGATGAAACCTTCGAGAAGGTATATTAGACATATTTGTGGACATTTTTTATTCTTCATAAATTTTTGATTGGATGCTCCAGTTACGAGTAAATGGTATTAACTTTTGATTTTTAAATGGCATCATAACCATCTGACCGATATTTTGAATTCAGCAGGAAATTTTGAATACAACGGTTAAAGAAAAAAGAACTTAATTTAATTAATTAATTAAATAATGCTACTATAAAACGCTCGAATTTATGAAATTTTTGTTAGGTATCTTATGTCAATCATTTAACTGCTTGCAGCGACCTTCAGTAGACCAACCAACCACAAACCACTTTCTAAATTGGGATTGTACTTATGAATTTCGTCGTAGAAGCAGTGGCGGTGAAGGCTTTTTCTTAAATGGTTTAAAAATGGCTATTGGTTATAAAAAATTGTATTTCGAGTATTAAAGATTATACACACATAAATAAAAACTAATCTTATTTCACTAATTAAAAAAAGTTCAAAATAAGTACCTAATAAAAGTTCTTTTATTGACAGATAGTTAGGGATTTTTTTGTCATTAAATCTCCTCAATGTACTAATGCGCATAATGACAAGTTAATTACCTTGAAAAATCCCTAACTATCTGTCAATAAAAGAACATTTATAATGTACTTATTTTGAACTTTAATTAGTGAAATAATATTTAAAGCAAATGTTTGTTTATTATGTTATTTATTCTGCATTAACGTTTGGGGTGATATTGTTTCGAAGTTTTGTAGTAGTTGTTATTATTTTATAAAATGGAGCTCACAGAAGAAGAACGGATCGAGATTTTGATTATTTAGGGTTACAGTGATCGAAAAATACCCTATCAAGCTGCCAGCGACATTTTCAATACCAATCATCCAGAAAGGGCTGTACCAATTACAAAATCAGTTGTTTTCAAAACTCATTCAAGGTGGTTTCAATACAGAAGTGTAAAAGATACTAGACGGAGTGGAAGACCTGAAAGTGCCACAAATATGGATAAAAAAAATTTAAGTAGTCCAGAGCATTGTTGAACAACCAAAAACTTCAATAAAGCAATTGGCACTGGATCAAGACATATCTGATTCTTCAGTACAAAGAATTTTAAAAGCCTCCAAGGCAAAGCCCTACAAAATTCAGTTGCACCAAGAACTGGACGCCGAAGACTACAACAGACGACTGGAATTCTGTGAAACCTTTGAGGAGTTCCAGGATCGTGAAGACTTCTTACCAAACAGAATATGTTTCAGCGACGAAGCGACATTTTGTTTGAATGGGCAGGTCAACAAACAAAATTTTAGATATTGGTCGTTAGATAACCCGCACTGCATGGAACGATTCCATACTCAGCACCCACAAAAGCTAAACGTTTGGGCGGGCTTCATCAACGACAGAATAGTTGGACCATTATCTATTGAAGGTAATCTAAATAGTGAGAAATATTTAGATTTGTTGCAAAACCAAATAGTGCCCGCCTTACATCAAATGTTTGGCCAACAAAACAATATTTGGTTCCAGCAAGATGGAGTTCCAGCACATTATGGTCGCCAAGTAAGAGTATTTTTGAACCAAGTCTTTCCTAAAGGATAGCTAGGGCGAGAAGGTCCCATCGAGTGGACACCTAGATCGCCAGATCTTACTCGACTGGATTTTTTCCTGTGAGGATACTTAAAAACAAAGTGTATGTTAATCGGCCGAATAATTTAGATGAACTTCGGCAAAAAATCCTACAATAATGTGAGGCAATTCCTGTGAAAATGATTCAACGATGTGTTGAAGAATTTTCTCATCGCTTACGATATTGTGAAGAAGCAAATGGGGAACATGTTGAACATTTGCTGTAAATAAATTGTGTCAATTAGACATTTTAGTTTTTATTTATAATTTTTAATAAATGTTGAAATAAAAAAAATTTATAACCAATTGTAATAGCCATTTTCAAACCGTTTAAGAAAGAGCCTACACCGCTACTGCTTCCACGACGAAATTCATAAGTACAACCCCAATTTAGAAAGTGGTTTGTGGTTGGTTGGTCGACTGAAGGTCACTGCAAGCAGATAAATGACTGACATGAGATACTTAACAAAAATTTCATAAATTCGAGCGTTTTATAGTAGCATTATTTAATTAATTAATTAAATTAAGTTCTTTTTTCTTTAACCGTTGTATTCAAAATTTCCTGCTAAATTCAAAATACCGGTCAGATGGTTATGATGCCATTTAAAAATCAAAATTTAATACCATTTACTCGTAACTGGAGCATCCAATCAAAAATTTATGAAGAATAAAAAATGTCCGCAAATATGTCTAATATACCTTCTCGAAGGTTTCATCCCGCTAATGCTTACGGTTTTCGAGCTACATCGATGTTTCCATACTTTTTAATGTCATTGTGGAGCCCGTATGATATATTAACAGTACGCTCGCAAGCTCGAAAGAACGTTATGAAGCCCGGTTCCGGGCTTCCTAAGGTACCCATGTGTATATTATCAAAACATGACTGTACATACGACAAAACGCGTAAATACGAATTTTAGGGTGGGCTCTATAATATACATTTTATATGTGCAGTATAGACAGATTGGTTCTTGTCATCACGCTGCTTTTATACGTAGCTTGTAGAAATATACTAACGTCACCTTGTGTAGCCCAAGTAGTGGCAGCTACGTTTGGGCTGTGTAAGGGATACTTTGCATGTACCAAATGCGTCCGAATTTGAAACATCGATTTATTTGCAAATTATTATGTTAAGAAACGACCATAGGATGCAGTAAACAAAAATAAATATAAGATTTTTTTTACGAAAGACTTGTCTACAGATTAAACTATTGAAATGTAAATTGTTAATTGTTAGTTTAAACTATTCGTTTGTAATTGTTACATGCAATAAAATTTAGATAACAATGCGTTTGAAAACAGTTACTGTAGAAATAATGTAATAATATAGAAAATTCCACACAATCAATTTAAGGATCTTTGTCTAATGCTTAAATTATTTCGATTGTATAGGATTGGAGAATATTTAATTATTTGCAAAACTAATATACAAAATAGGAAAACATAGTATCAGATTTTTAGGATTATTTTTTTTTCAGTTTGAAGTGCAGAAAGCAAACAATATTAAATATTAAACTAATTCTTACTTTGTATCTTCACTTAAATGTGAGTTCCACCTAAATGCTACATTTTACATTGTAGTTGTCAACGTGTTAATTGTAATGTTAAATTCATCATACTTTCTTAAAATTAAATTTTGTGTGAATTACTATTATTGCATGTTCCCAATAATTTTTGGCTTTTAGGTTAAAATAATGTTTGATTTGTGTTCAATTAGCTTTAACAATCAACACAACAGATAAATGGTTAATTGGCTTCGTTTTAATAAAACATCTCTTATTCACGAACGTTACATGTTATTGTAACAGCTGTGTAGGTATACTCTATTATGGATTACGATTTTTGTTGCTGAAGGTTACAAATTTGGAACTTTTTGCACTAATTTCAATGCTACATTCACAATTAATGTTATCCGCGGATTCATCAGCTAACTAAATGTGAAACATTTTCTTCTCGCCTTGTATATTTATATTTAAAATATTCTTGTTACTGTTCCACACGAGTACTTGTAAATTCATATTTCGTAACAATTTCTTGGTATATTTCAAAAACATTTCTAATTTTTTATAAAACATTAACAAAATACACCCACGTACCACACAAAATTAAAAAACACCGAACGCGTTTCGACAGTACGCTATCATCATCAGCGGTCGATAGTTCTGGTTTTAAAAAAGTTTTTAAAAATTGAAATGTATTGGATTATGTAAGCACCCATACGTCTATTTGTCGAATATGAAGTCTCCACTCGTTGTAGATCAGATAATATTGGATGTCACTCCTAACAAAGCCAACCCTGTAAAAAATGTGGGCGCCATATTTCTAGAAGAAATTTGGTGCTCGTATCGTTAAAAACGCAGATACGTTGCATTACCCTCCACTTACCTTTAACCCTTAACTTCACCCCCTTTCAAATAATGTCAAAAACCGCCCTGTGGTATCCACTCTTGTTCAACAAGCAATTTATCATTCAAATTTAAATCTCCTACTGGAATTAACCAGGAAAATGATATCGACCTTCAACTTCATGTTTCACCCTCTTAAGGAGAGCATATTTTAAAATCGTTTCTTGTTTTGCACCTGCACCATGCAGGCTCCCATACATCAAAATTTCATGTCTCTAAGTTAAATAATTTCGATCGTGGGTTGATGGGTGGATCAGTCAGTCAGTCAACCTAGTGATTCTTATGGAAAAAATATTAAAATCGAGATAGCCTTAGTTTTCATAATAATATTACAAAATTGTTAAAAACAAGACGAATATTCATTTTTCGGTTACTGTTCTAAAAATATAATCAATCCATCTAGACAACTTTTCAAATATTGTAATGAGCAAGAAAAATTAGTAGGATGAATAAATTTTTATTGTTTTAAAATTATGCTGATAATAATTTGTACAACAATTCGTTCAATTCCAGAATCCAGATTTGCGAAAAAACATTACGTTTGCGTACGCACCAGCCCCTTTCTCTGTATGTGCAAAAAATATCGCGTCAAATCTGCCAAAACTCCACTTCTATACGAGGTATATAAGGGAAAGTTTTATTATTCGGTACCGTGCTACCATAACCGTCGTATTCCCAACCCCCAACGCCGCCCGTCTACCTACACCAACACACACAGCACACACAATATGTCTAATATACCATCCCGAAGGTTTCATCCCACTAATGCTTACGGTTTTCGAGCTACATCGATGTTTCCATTCTTGTTAATGACCCTGTATATATATATATATATATATATATATATATATATATATATATATATATATATATATATATATATATATATATATATATATATATATATACACGAATTACGTTATCTAGGTAATTGTTGCCTCTGATGTGTTTTGGCAAATCAAATAAATGAGCCTTATATTCAACTACGAGATCAGATTATAAATAGAACCACAATTTAAAATTTCACAGTCTTATTTTTTTCCAATGTGTGTCACGGTACTCTCTTGTTTTAGAATTTAGAGCACTAAACAGCAATTCAAAACTGCAGCAACACCAGATCGTCTATTATAGATATGAAATCGTAGAGGCTCGCGAATTGCATAGTCACCAACTATTGTTTTAGATTTAATGTGCAGACCATTATCATTTGCTTATGAAAATTTGTTAGGAAAAATGTTTCTAATAGGGAAATACACTTTATAATGCATAAAAGGTTCTCTATAATTTAACATGCTAAAGGATTAAGATCTAAACTCTCTTTTTTTACTTATAATAATTATATTTTATTATTACAATATTATAATTGATTAATTCTACACAATAGTGACGTAGTGCGCTCTCCATACTGAAGTCCATTTATGTATAATAACAATTTCATTAGAACATTTTTTCTTTCTCTGCACTTTAACAATAGTTTTCGTAATACTTTCAAATCCGATATCATCGGTCTACTAAATAGTCGTAAAAGCGTTGAAAATTGTTGAAAATTCTGAATACCGCCATGATAAATTGTACGTGACAAATATCAAAGCTCAAAAGTTTACCCTATGTTACACTAATTAAACCATTTACGAGAGAGAGTTTAAAATGTTTAGTTCAAAATTATATAATGTACGTTAGTTGATCATATTCCTTCTGTAAAAATATTTCATTTGTGTACAATCAACTTCACTCATTTAACAATATACGTCATGCTCTCACTATAACTTACACTGCAGGATAACGTTCGACGCTTACACATTATTTTGATCCTTATTTAAGTTTTTTCGTCCACTCAATATAAGTTCTGAACGGTCAAGTATTTTTATTATACGCTTAAATATCATAAATATACGGTACGTGAGGATATCAATGGAGCAGCATTTTGAAAATGCACTTAAAAGTTGGTTTAGTGCACAAATACTCTCTTACAATACCCGAAATACGCATTACATATACGCCGTGTGTAATACTTCTGAAAAATGTAGATATTGAAATAGAACTGAAAATACGACGGAAATATACAGAAGCTTAAGCTCTTCCAAGAAGGATAGCAGCAAACGTTGCAAGCATAGAGGTGAAGGATGTGTTTAGCTGGTTTGATATTTCAATATAATTGCACTCCGATCAAGGCCGAAACATTAGGTGATCATCCACTATATCTGTCGATCGATAAGAATTCTGAATACTCGGACTACACCCACAATTCTATAATATGGAGAGGAAACTAGCCATATGCAACTAATCACCATACACGATTAGTCGCAATTCGTTTAACAACGTTCCAAACATAATAAGATGACGACGCTCTAAACGTCTCGCTTTCATTATAACCTCGGTACACAATTAGTAGTGGAATATTGTAAATGTCGATGGAAGTATCATTTTCTACCTTGTACACAATAAAATAATCAAACTGTATTCGTATAAATATACACACATATATATATATATATATATATATATATATATATATATGTATGCGTATACATGTACGATATGTTTATGTGCTACGTTACTAAATATATTGTTTCGTATTATAAAAATTAAATGATTGGGTGTGATCCCAAATTTACCTTTTACAGTTAATTGTATTTTGTATAACTTCAGTTGTAAATTTGTACATAAACAGTATTCACCTGAAAAATAGGTGCACACTTACAAAGGGTAATATTACCTTTAAATCTTGATACATAAAAAGGTACACTTCTTATATAAATTACAGTACTTAGTTTCGTACGTGAAATGCAATAATTTATTAACGAGACATTATGAGTGTTCATTAATCTAGTTCCTACTTTGCTCCGTTTTTCTTATTTAACAAAGGGCGGTATACAACGGCAGTCGGGCATGTGTTGAGGTGAGAGGAGGTGGGAGTGAATACTTTAATATTGAGCAAGGAGTGCGACAAGGCCGTGTGATGTCACCGTGGTCGTTCACTGTGTACATGAATAAATGTGTTAGACAAGCATGTACCGATACAAATGGTGCAATGGTTGGTGGCGTAAATGTACAACTTCTGGTGTATGCAGATGACAGGCTTATGAAGTGTCAGGGCGGATGAGCTACAAACTGCTCTATGGAAGTTTGATACAGTCTGTGAAAGCATGGACCATAAGGTAAACCTAAATAAAACTAAAATTGAGGTATTCAATCGGGAAGGTGGAATGGAAGGTAGAGTATTTACTCTGCAAGATGAAATTGTGGAGCAAGCAGACGAGATGGTATATCTGGGTAGAATGTTTACTGCAGATAATACAATGGAGGGCGAGATTGGACGAAGGGTCAATGTTGGGAGGAAGGTGATTGGAAGTATGTGTACGATAATGAGAAACGAGAGCAAGAGCCTAGCTGCGAAACGATCAATCTATAATAGCGTGTTTGTCCCATCGGAACTGTATGGAAGTAAGGCATGGGTATGTCAAAAAAAGCCGTGCGTATGAGATTTTTGAGGAGCGTATGTGGTAAAACGAGAAGGGGCCAGATAAAGAATCAATGCATAACGAAGAAGTGTGGCGAGAAAGAAACGATGATGGAAAGATATAAAACTAGTACATTACGTACTGGATATATATATATATATATATATATATATTAGATATAACTTTAAGACAGGGACTAGACTGAGTAAGCTTGTATTTCTTATAGTGGGCAATTTGAGATAAATTAGAATATATTTACACTACATTTCATTAAGTAAAATATTAGACGAGTGAAAGAAATTGATTTTGATTTATCGAAACAGGCTTGGTGAATTTTGCACAAGTTTGTTTAATCATAAAAGGAGCATGTGAAGAAGGTAAAATGGAGTTATATTTGTAAGTACAATTAAGTTCGTAGAACATGTTTCATTAAATTCACAGTTTATTCAAAGTATATTGGCATTTTAGTAACCTTACAGATGTTTATCACACGGTTTAGGTGTTTAATTATATCTAACATGTATGAAGTTAGTTACAAAGCAGGAAAGATCTAAATTTTAAGAAAGGGTTATGGTGCGGACATGGTTTAGTTTCCACTCACAAACACAGTGTACAAAAAAGTGCAGCAGAAGAAGTAGTGAATTGTAAACATTGAAGACAATATAAACAACAATTTTACATGTGGATATTTTACATATAAATACTTTTTTGTAAAAATTTTGAAGAAGTGTGTTTAACAATATGGATTGTTTCGTTGACAAAGTTTTAGACTTTACAATAAAAGTGAACAGTGTTGATGTTGAAGACAGTTTTGACAACATACTAGAGTAACATTTTAAGTAATTTGAACGTTGTATACGCAAATTATGAATATATTTATATAAAGTTAGGTTAAGTTTTAATTTTAAGGTTTTTGCAAATTTATAGTTTTTACAGAATAGTTTGAGCATAAAATAAATTGTTAGAGTAATTAATGGAAGGTTTGCCTCATTTTCATGCAGAAATTTACATTGTACAAGAGATATAAACATAAAATTATGAAAATGGGGTTAACTACATAAGTTTCCTATATGAAAAAGAATTTTCTGTTAAAATTAAGATATTTGAGTTTAAATAAAGTTTTATAATTCGTGTAAATCACGAATGTGTATTTAATTTAGGTGTAAAATTTAGGGTTTTTTAGATATAAGTAAATTTAGATTAGAATATGTCAAATCGTACAATTTTGAAGCAATATATGGCTCGTGAGATATCGTTTTGTGCAGAATTCTGCACAGATCCCAATTCTGTTATCAAAATGTAAATCCGAAGTATTTTAAGAAAGTTATGGCATAATTTGAATTTTAGTAAAGTTTTCAAATTTGTTTAAACCAATCATAGGCTTGATTACTTTGTTTGTATGGTACAAAAAAAAGTTGAAATTTTTGTAGCTAACAGAATAGTATATAAGGAATTGCTCCTGAATTCTCTCTCTTTCAATTTTTAATTTTTCTAACAAAAAGTCAGTGTTGATAGTATTTGTGTTAACATGTAAGTTTCATGTTACGTTATTATCGGAAATTTTGAAACGCGGTTAGTAAAGAGCCGAGAAATCAGAAACAATTATTTCTAACCTACGATCAAATATAAAGTTAGGTTACCGATATAATTTTCTATTATAATAAAGTTTTCTTTCGATTCAAATTTTACGTATTCAAATTTCGGTTGATGTGTTTTTGTTTTTGTTTATTTTTGTCGTTAATAAAATTATTCAGTTTTCTGAATCGATGTTTATTTTTCTGAATCGACATATAATAAGTAATAAACGATATTCAATAATGGGATCTAAAACAAAAGTGAATTTGAATTAAAGTTTTACGAACCTAAAATATAATTTTTTAATCGTAAATGTTATAAACATTCAAAACACTTAAATAAAATAAACAAGGTGTACATTGGTCGAAGATTGGAAATATATGCAGCACCACTTTGAACAACGGACCAGTAACGTCAACCACATATGGGAAGAAGCCTACCCAAGATATATATGGAACCAGCCAAATGAAAACATCTTTTGGAAATATGCAGATACACATGTGAGTTTATTTATCATAACCCTTAAATTGTTTCCATTATTTGTGTAATTTTCTGCATTTGTGTGTTTCATTTATATGTGCATATGTTTGTGCAATAACGGTATAAAGATCTGTAAAGTAATTGAACTTCTATTATTTTATCAACATTCCAATTTCAATTTTAATATTATCAAACTCACATATTTAAGATTTTTCTATTTGACAATTTTGACAGGCTGCAATTTAATTAAGTTAAGACGCTACGCATGCGTTATTGTGCAAGTTTAATTAAGGTCTGTTTCACATACCATCCATTTATTATAATTTGCAATTTATATAATAAAGAACATTTCATGATTTCACCTTTACCATTAAATGCAATTAAATTCACATAAAAAAATTAAATTCAAATCAAGGTTTAAATTACTTTTATTTTATTTGGCCAACAAATACAAATTGAATCCTGTCCCTATTTGAGAAATTTCTATAAATATATATATATATATATATATATATATATATATATATATATATATATATATATATATCATAAAACTGGTACATTACGTTGGTTTGGTCGCATTGAGTGAATGAATAACGCAAGATTAGCGAAACAAATATGTGTGGGTTAGGTTAGAGGTAAGGCCGTACCTGGTAGGCCGAGTAAAACTTGGCTGACTATAGTAGAATGTATGATAAAGTAAAGACGGATAAGGAGTTTTAAAAATAAAAGTTAAAGACAATGTATGAATCTTGCGGAAGCTAGAGAAGTATGCGGAGACAGGAAAGCATGCAAAAAGACTGAGAATGAAAAATAAATAAAAGACAGGGAATGCTTTGCCTACCCCACAAGGGAATGGCGTGAAGGTTAAGTTAAGCTAAGTTAAGTGAAAGTTCTAATAAACTCGGTAGGTACAGTTATACATACAAGACTTTTGGTGCAAAACTTATGTATGATGGAAGTTTAAACGAACGCGATATTAATAGATGCACAGGAACACTAAAATTAGTAATAATGGAAGTTTTCAATATACATAGAATTATATAATTTTAAGTGCGGTCGGATGTTTTTAACATGCTAATGGTTAATGCAAATATGTGAAACCTTCCTCTAAAACAAGCCGATAGTTTTAAAAAATGAATAACAACATCATTCCAGCTGTTTGACCGTACTGATCTTAGAGGCATCACGCTCTATCACAAAAAATTTAGAGAGCCTTTATTAATTAGCCACATGACGAATTATTTACAAAGTACCAAGAAGTGATGACGTTTTTCACAAATTACGTTCTTCCTTAAGTAGTATAAGGGGAAACCTAAGGTTTTGCCGTCGCCCAAATCCACTCCATACGCTATTACACCAATCTACCTTCGTTGCAAGCTCCTAGGATCAATTATCAATAAACTTGACTCAGACAAGGGGATTAGCCCTGACGGTATTCCAGCCATCTTTAAAAAATACTACCCGGAGCTAGTACCTGTATTGTCTAAACCATTTTCGATCTCTATGTCATCTGGAGTTTCTCTCATCGTGGATGTTGGCGAATGTCCAACCTGTTCCTATAAAGGGCAACAAAACCGATCCTTCAAACTATTGACCAATAGCTATCACCTCCATTCTGTCGAAAATCATGGAGAAAGCCATCAACCGCCAACTACTTTCGGTCCTCGAGTCCGATAAACTCCTAAACGACCACTAGTGTGGGTTTTCAGACAGAGTCGTTCAACGGGTGATCTTCTGTCATATGTCACCCAACTTTGCAGTAACACATTAGAGAGGTCCGGTGAAACAGTCGTTATAGCTTCAGATATTTGAAAGGTTTTTCACCAGGTCTCGCACAAGTTCCTACTTGCCAAGGTCACTTCGTTCGGCTTATCCGATTCGCTCAGTGATAGCTCAAACACTTTTCCTGTTGTACATAAATGACCTCATTTCCTCAACAACTAATTCGATCCATTGCTTTGCAGACAACAGCACTCTACATTGTAGTTCTTCTCAGTTTTCCCACAACAATAAGTCTAGTCAGGACGTTAAAGTGAAACTGAGAGCCTCAATCAACTGTGACCTAAAACGTGTCCTAGAAGGGATAAGGAATAATCTACTCAGTTCAACGCCGACAAAACCCAGTGTTGCCTTGTGGTTGCCAAGAAAGACCCATCATTTCCTGCTGAAAATGTGAATGACTTAGAACTCAAGCTTTCAAACTCTATTTCTATGTCAGAGCACCGTATCATCGAACCTTTCATGGGTTTACCACCTTTTGTCTGCCAGAAGAACAGCCGTCCGTAAACTGAACTTCCTATACAGATCTAAACAGTACTTCATATCGCAACAACTCATTTTACTGTATAAGATTCAAATCCAACCTCATCTGGAATACAATTCCCATCTCTGGGTCAGCGCTCCCCAATACGCCTTTAATATGGTAAACCGCATCCAAAAAAGAGCTATAAGGCTTATAAATGACTCGTCTCTGATGTCTGACCTACAGTCCCTTGAGCATAGAAAAATAGTTTCGGTTCTTTACTTGTTCTATCGCTATTACCATGGCATGTGTGCCTCCGAAATACACTCCTTAGTACCTTCGCAGGTCATCTTCGCTAGGAACACTCGGTTTGCACATTCACACCATAATCACGCACTAAAAATTCCATCGTGTCATACTGAACGGGCGCAATCTACATTTTTCCACACGGCGACCAAATTGTTGAATGCACTCCCCAGGTCCTCCAAACTTTGACTGAGGTCAATTTAAAGTAGCTATTCATAAACCCATCCAGTGATCCGGAGTGCTTTAACACGTTAGGGATATCTTAGCCTGTTCGGGAGTACTGTAACATTTCTTAAGTGTACAAAATGATGCACTCCCAGATAAAGATCTTCTTATGTTTTACAACAGTCATATTAGAGAAGGTATTAATAGCAACTTTAATTTTGCTGAAGTAACTGAAAATGAAATTTGTATGGTGCTCTCCTCAATTACATCAAACTCTGTAGGCGCTGACCAACTCAGCTTAAATATGATTCTTTTTTGCCGTCCCTTTATAATTCACTATATTCGCCACATCATAAATTCCTGTATAACTCACTCAAACTGTTCCCTCAATCTGGAAATATGCCATTGTTAAACCATTGTGTAAAACATCAAACCCAGCGGACTTCTCAGATCTTCGTCCAATATTTATTGCCAGTTCTTTCAAAAATCTTTGAAAAAATTATTTACGCTCAACTACTATCTCATTTAGAACGACATAATGTTTTGTCTATCTGTCAATCGGGTTTTAGGAAGGGATATAGCTGTTCTTCAGTACTTTTAGACGTAGCCGGTAATATATTCAGAGCCACAGACAAGGGTGAATGTACGGCACTAGTACTGATTGACTATTCCAAAGCTTTCGACACTATAAATCACAAGCTTTTACTATCAATCTTACATTATGTCGGTCTTGAAATAGAAGCAATCACACTATTTTCATCACGTATACTTAACCGATATCAAAGAGTGGTTTTGCCAGTAGGAGACTCTGACAAAGCACTAGTTATGTCTGGTGTGCCCCAAGGATCTATGCTTGGACTATTGTTATATTCAATCTACACCTCGTTTCTTTACTCATTCCGATATGAGAACCTGGAAGAGAATGTTGGCCTAATTAATGAGGATGTACACCGGTCAATGCAATATTCTAAGCGTCATAATCTCAATATTAACGGTGCAAAATGTTATGTCCTTATCTTTGGTCATAGAGCAGTGCGTCAACAAGTTCAAACAAACGCAAACTTTTATATTGGGCATCAAATGTTACCTATTCAAAATTCTGCTAAAAATCTGGGTGTTATAATGGACTCTGACCTAAGATTTAAAATGCATATTAATAAAACTTTACAAAAAACCTATTCAATCCTTAAGTTTCTGTTCACTAATAGACATCTAATGAATTCTCTGATTAAAAATCTCTCATGTAACTCATTAGTCCTATCGCATTTTAATTACTGCGATGTTGTTTATCACAAATGTATAGACTCTATTGATAAAAAAAGGACACAACTAGTTCAAAATTCCTGCCTTAGATTTATTCACGGTATTCGTAAACGCCATCACATTTTTCAGTATATTTCCAAAACGGGTTGGATGTCAATGGCCACACGGCGCAGTTTTCATTCAGCTTGCGTATACTATAATATATTACTTAATAATAAGCCTGCATATCTGTATAACAAAATTCAATTTAGAACTGATGTGCACAATATTAACATTAGAAGGAAGAACTTGGTATTCCACAACATAAATTAGAAATCTTTAAACGATCCTTCTCTTATAATATTGCTAAGTGTATTAATTTGCTGCTACTATGTTCCCAACGCTTATCCCCAAGAACTTTTAAAACTAAATTAAAACAAATCTTGCTGTCTATAGAACTGACATTTTGATGGTTTATAACTCTACCAAAATTGAATGGCAACGGTTAATAGTAAACGATAACTTTTAATGAAAATGTCGCAATACTTAAAACACGGCCGATTTCTTCTTTATTTCTTGAATTTTCTATACTAAGGTACAGGTGGGAGAACAGTTGGGTACATTCTACCTAAACTGAACCTGTTCCTCTTGACTTTTCTTATGTAATAAATTGGTAATGTATATTACATTAGTTTGATTTATAGTCAATAAACATTATTATTATTATTATTATTATTGTATATATATATATATATATATATATATATATATATATATATATATATATATATATATATATATATAAATATTAGTTGTATCCATGTTTTAACTCAAAATGGGGTAATGGTAATAAGATAGACTTAAAACACCAAACCTTCACAATGTTTAATAAGATTATTTAAATTCAAAAGACAGAAGGTGACTAGTTTCGACATATCGTCATCATCACTTAAACTATCAACATTTTAACATTTTAACATCAAAAACAGTATATAATACTTACTAATTGTACAATTGTACAATTAGTAAGTATCACATACTCTGTTTTTTGTACAATTGTACAATTAGTAAGTATTATATACTCTGTTTTTTGATGTTAAAATGTTAAAATGTTGTATAGTTTAAGGTCTGATGATGACGATATCGAAACTAATCTGTCTATAAATATCATTAAATAATTTATATCTATTATTATATATATATATATATATATATATATATATATATATATATATATATATATATATATATTTGACAATTGCAATAAGCGTTGAAAGTGTTGATCACGTACTGTTTAAATGCTGTAAAAGCGCACAGAGAATGTGAAAATGAAACTAATAACTTTTTAAATCACTAGGAGCGTAGACAATGTTATATTGAAAACCCGCAACCCGGCAGGAGAGTTTCGCACATGAATTACAACCAAATATTACTGTGCTACATGATATGTAATTAGGTGGTGTGCTTAAAGAAGGGTGTGAGTGTAGCTACGAGTATGTTACGATACACATACAAGGCTTACTACTTCCGTACACCCGAATGCCTTTAACGCTTATATGTCAGACCTAGTATTAATGTTATTACAATCAACTTATGTGGGAGTTTGAGTTTCGTTTCGTTGCTCTTATTAGTTTGTAAAACCTTAGACCATGTGTACACATTTATACCTTGAACGATATAATAAGAAATTAAGGTTCATTACGACTTGAAACAGTATCCTCGCATCACTGTTGAGGAGTATAATGGCGTGATAAATTTGACGCCCGCTGTTAGGCTTGGTACAACACAGTGACGTTTGCAATCGATAAAGTCGATGAATCCAATATTAAAGGATAAATTGGTTTTAAATACAGAAATAATAGCCAATCAAGGGAACATTTAGTTCCAATGTACGCAATTGTAGTACAATCAGTTCCAAAGTAAATGACGAGTACAGGACAGCACCATCACAAACTTTAGCTAAGTCTGAGGTGAGGAGACAAGTAGTACCTGTCCACTAGTTGAAAAAGGCAACTGGTATAATCTTTGTGAGTTACTGATCGCTCAGGCTCTTCCTGCTCACACCTCGTTACTCCCTTTTCTGGATTTGTAACTTCAATCGCATCACGTTTCCTGTTTCTTCCACTAATAGTGTGTTACCATACTTCCTCCAATTTTGAATACTGTAATATTACATCTAAATATGTATCCAAAATTTAGGAGAACAGAACTGTACTAAAATTTTTTAAATCGTACTTTATTGCCAATTAGTAATTTATAGATTAGACCCACATCAGAAGATACTTATTGTTTTAAGTTTTAACACTGGAATAAATATTATGAATAACAGATTTTAGAGAACCGTTCGTCACAGTTTTTTTTTGCGTAAAGGTGTTTTTGTACTGTTTAACATGAACACTATACCCGTGTTTTATGTAACTGCACAGCTTTTAATGTGCAAATGCATGTATAACACACGTACACAACAAGTAACTTTTGTCGAGTACTGTATGCTCAATACTTGCTGCACTAGTGCATTCATTTACAAGTTCTTCAGTCATATAGGGTACTTGATTTATTGGTTCTATATTAAATTCTCCATTTGTTTGTATATAGTCCAAATTTTCATAAATACATTTTAAGTATTCTTTAAAATTCTGATCATTTGGTATATCTGCGCTTAACATCTTTTCACGTACATATTGAGATGTGAGATTCGCTAACCCTGCACACTTTTCACCATATGGCAGAATTATGTCTTCCCATATATTATACAGTTGTACAGCAACCTGAAAAAGCTGTATTAATATCGATAAAATTTTGCTTTGCTAACATACTCTTTTTGAATAAGATACATGGAGGAGAAGAACTAAGAAGATTACGACCTGCATGTTTACTATTTAATTACAAGCTTAACGCGTATTTTGGGGCTAACGTAGCTATTTATAAAAATTGTTTGAGGTTATCAATGTCATCTCTATATTGACATGCGATAAAGATGTATTTCGTTATTAGTTAAATCACAAAACGGATAAAAATAGATCTTGTTTTATTGCATAACTTAGATAAGACGCTAATCATATTTTACCGTCTTAATTAATGCAAGCGTTACGAATGCTTAACACCTATATCCAAGTAGCAACATTGTTTAGCAAACTAAATTTAAGTATGGTTAAATGAATATTAAGATTTAAAACACAGTAAGGTGCGAAAGCAGCAGTTAGCTTCACTTAAATAGCGTAATGTTTTTTCAAGGCTATCTTAAAAAGTCGACTTTTTGAGTAAACAAATGTTTCTTGTATTGGCTTGGTTATGCGCTATTTGGTCTAAAAATTTTAATTATAGCTAACAGCGATCCATACTTAAGCGGTACACTAAAAGCTTAGTGGTTTTAACAATACCTTTAACGGGTTTTCATCAATTCCCAGAACAATCGTAACTGGGAGATTTTCACCTAGCATAAGTTAAAATGTAATCCCTAGAAGCTGGTGAAAATATGAGAGCCTTCATATCTATGATTGGAACATATATTATTTGACCTCGGCCAGTAAAGCGAGGTTAAACAACAGTGTGGAGCGTAATTTTTTTTTCTTAATTTCAATTAGGCGGTGTGCAGGTTCGATGCTCCGCAAGTATACAGGCCAATACCTTAATGGGCACTTATTGGTATTTTTAATCCAAAAACTGCCCCAACGCGTTTGGAATTTCAAAATTTTCATCCATTTGTAATTGTGTACAAGATATACAATTTTAATACAATCAACGTTATCGATTTTAATTAATTTTTTCGATCAACGCGTTCCCCAAATAGAGGAAAAAAATTAAAACTGCAAATATTCTGACTCATTTATTGAAAAAAAAAATTCAAAGTTAATGAAGAAACACAAAATTATAGGTATTGAATTTAAGCATGGCAAGACATGATTTGAGCTTATTTCTTCTAAGTGATCCGCAGACAGCAGAACTTGCTATAGTTAGTAACTTGGTTGGCCGCAGCCGTTTCGGCGTCAGGCCACTTCACCGCCGGGCCAGTTCGCGGCCAGAACAATTTTGACGCTACTCATTACAAGCTTTCCGTCAGTTTAAAAACATTGTCTTTACATCAATTTTAATCCTTGTTCGTACAATGCTTTAGCTTACTAGTTTATATTTCGGCTAAATGATTTAAAATTTCTGTATTTAGATTTTACTAATGAGTATGATGATAATAATATACAAAGTTATCCTTACTATAGCTAATTTCTACCTGCATTTATTAAATCTTTTATGACGTCGTTTCTACATTATACAAAATTATTTTCCTCTGTATCTACTTACATATTTTAAAACTTTACTGAGATGAACGTATGTTCTGTTATTCTCAACATTTTACATTTTATAGATACCTGTCATTTCTAAATCACACTAGATAGTGATACCAATAATATAACTGCATCCTTACTTACATGATTTATTTTGAAAACAACATCTATTACATATTTAAATGACGTAACAAATATTGTAAAATTGTTTCGAAAATCGCCATTGCTTTGAGTGAATTTCTACTATTCTATTTCTTAAATTTACTGAGATGAACGTAGGTTCTGGTTATTCTCAACATTCTTACATTTTATAGATACCTGTCACTTTGCTAAATCACCACTAGATAGTGATACCAATAAATAACTGCACCTTACTTATCATGATTTATTTTGAAAACAAACATCTATTAACCATATTTAAATGCGGTAACAAATGAAGTTGTAAAATTGTTTCAAAATCGCCATTGCTTTAGAAGGGTGGAAAGTTTCTACTAATTCTTTTCCTTCTATTTATTAGATGCTAAGCATCATTTTTATGGAACATTTTCACTATATAATATAACTTTGTTGTATAAAAGTGATATAATCGCAATTTAAGGCGGATGTAATAGAAATATTTCACTACACCTACACATTTTGGTAAGCCGTGTTATATCTTGCTAACCTCGTTATAATTCGAACTTCTCTTTCAGGTTTCACATACAAAAGAATTTCACATTACTTCTTCAAAGAAATAAGTGTAACAAATTGTTTAAGACATTTAAATTACCTCTCCTATTCGATCTTAGAGGTAACACCTCATCATTGAATAAACATTGTTTTCATTCTTTACTTTCGTTTTAGCAACTAACTTGAGTTTCTATACACCTACGTTTCCATATATTGAAGTCTTCATATAAATGTACCGTTACGATTACATCTATACTTACGTTTACATTTAGCTGCCTTGATTGATTTAACAAGAGTATCCGTCCTGTATCTCTTTGGGTTATTGTTTGGATTGTGTTGCTGATAACCTGAGATCAGCTGTAGCTCACGTATTGAGGACTACTTGCTCGTTGCTTGACTGCTTTGAAAAACGCATAATTATTCGCAAGCACAGGTCAGCTCTTTCCTTTTTCTTGCATGTATAAATAAATTGCTTTCTACAACGAAAAGAAGTACATTTACTTTAGTTCCGTTAACAAGTATTTGACAAACACCTCACCTCTAAATAAGACTCGTGCCTAAATTGCTTTGGCCTACAAGGAAGCTAAATACATTTATATTAATTATAGTAGGTAAGACTGGAGACTTCTGGCACACACCACAATTCCAAGGTCATGAAAGCGCAATGTTTGACATACTTACATATCGTTAACACAAACTCAAGGTTATCCCATGTCACAAACCCCGCGTTCAGGTTCCACAATTTCAAGGTCACCCATGTGACCTATTTTAACCCGATCGCATAACAAGACCACCTAAATGCTACTCTCACCCAAGGTCAACTCACTTGTATGTTTTTTGCCCACTTGTATGTTTTTGCTCACCCACACTTTTAACGCTACCAAAAATAAAAGAAAACGATATGTTAATGTATTTAATTCATGTAGAAATAAAGACATGTACAAATGTATTAATCAGATATATGATTTTCTTTAGGAATAAAACATTTTGATTTAGTACAAATGCAGAAGGTCCTCTCCACTTCCGTTTCATTACATCTGCGTGGACCTGGTGAGAGCAGCTGAGCATACGTGCAATGTGGTGCCCATCGTAAATGTTCCTATATCGGATTGACATCTGGCTGCCATCGGTTTATTCTAACCCCACACATGAAACATTCAACCGTGTCGTCTGCAGGTGTGGAAATGAACCCTGCTGTAGTAGATATCCATTAGCTGTTCGTGGTGAGCACCATAGAGATATATTTGAGCATAAACAAAGTGTGGTGTCTTGTCTGTCTGTCTATCAGTCACTGTGTCAGTTTGTCAGTCAGTCAGTCAGTCAGTAAGTTAGTAAGTCGCCTGTCCAGTCTGCGACCGCACTATTGAGGGCACCGTTTTTCTGCAAAGAAACTAGTATTAGTATGTACAGATCCTTGTCAGTAGGTATGCTTACTATGTCTTTCTCGATCACTGGTAAAGACCATCTGTCGAAGAGTAGCATTACGAACTCGGATGAGTCCTGCAATCTCTTCGACAGTTTCCAATATCATCTCCAGATGTATAATGGAGTAATCGTACCCACTGAGTACAGCTAGGCTTATCACATTATTCCAGTCTAGGTATAATGTGAGAAGCCTAGTGTGGGCGAGGTCGAGCTGCTCCTCAAGGGAGCTTTCCGTAATCACGACATAATTCCGGATGAATGGTATTACAGTGGACAACTGCAACAAAGAAAAAACAGAAGTGTTGGTACAACATTGGTACAAAGTGGAATACGTACAGTGAATGCGAGACGGTCCCAGGTTCTGAGGCGATGCGCGTAAAATAGCCAGTACCACCCGGCAACAATGAGGTATGCGGAATTGCTTTGTGCGGTACTGTCCCCTGACGCCATCGCACGCATGATGTTGACGGAGGGAAGCATAGTACGGCCTATGGTCATAGGAATGTGGGTTGTCCAAAACCAGCCGTCATTATCGTCATCAGCGGCAGCTGCGTCGTCATTGTCGTTGTCAGCGTCATCCCCGTTGTCCTGGACCTCGTGTGCATTGTCATCGTCAGTTGGAACCCCGGCGGTCTCGTCGTCGTCTCATATGTCCTAGACGTCGTCGGCAGTTGGGACGCTGCCAGTGTTCTCGTCCTGTACGTCGTCATGTAGCAGTTCCTTTGCACGATTTTGTTGTACAATAGCCTCGAGGTCTTGAGCGCTTTGTTGGAGGCTTGGATGTCAGCTGTAAGAACGTTCATGAAGTTCATTGTCAGCGTCGTCATAAGGTAGGACATCGTCATCATCGTCACTGATAGTGATTACATCAGCGTTAGTCAGGTCGAGTACTATTGTCTCTGCTTCTGCAGCACGGTCGAGGTCCAGGACTACGGTCGTCATCCCATATATACAGTCGTTCCTGGATGGGCTACCCACTAGGATGGGACTGGAGAAGGATGGAGGGATGTACACAACATCAGGAGAATAGGCGGAAAAGACCTGAGGTGTAAGAGTTGAAAGGGGGGTGTATTGGTTTTAGAGGACGCGAGGGGTAAAAATTCGGATGGAAAACTCACATCTTCAGGTAATGGTGGTAAGGAGTTGGAGGAAAGTTCGAGCGTTGGAGTTGGGGGGACGTCGGGATTAAAGGAGAACAAAATTGCCTCAGGCGATAACGGGCGGATAATTGGGATGTCGACCTAAAAAGAAAAAATAAAAAATTATAAATACAGCCAAATCAGGAAAAAAAACAAAAAAAAATGTAAAAACGTAAAAAAGAGGCTTACCTGAAGCAACTCATCGTTGCCAGATGAAGAAGATATATAAGCAGTTGTACGAATGATTTCTACTGTATTCGTTTCGCTAAACATAGGTGTTTCCCACACAAAAACAACGTTTTTCATGTATTTTTAGAGGACATTTTTTCAGTCGTCCACATCTGCAACACGGTCGGAGTGCAGAGTAGAAGAAGTAAATCTATTTTAAGGTTTGCTGAGTCCTGCTTCTACCGCAGAATTTATGGAGGAGTGGTCGTACCATAGTTCTACGGTAGCAAGGGGGGTCAGGAGACACAGCTCTGACAGTGTCCTGAACCCTGCTTGTATTGAGGTGTTTGCGGAGGAGTGGAGGCCGCTAAACTCTTCGGTGCGAGTGGAGCCAATGGAGGAATCGTTTGAGATTATCCTCAGTCCAGCAGTTGCTGCAGATTTCCTAGAAATTGACTGGTCCTTAAATGATTTGGCACTTCCTAGGGGCCCTGCAGCACCGATGCTGTATATAATACCTGCGCCATCACCGTTTAGGGATATAGTGGAAAACGCAGTATCTTCACCCCAGAGTGTATTGAGCCCCACATGTGCTGCGGAGTTTCTGTCAAACAATTGGTTTCCAGACCACAACACATAGTAGGGTGAAGTATAATGCTGCCGACTACCTTTCCTATCCAACACGTATAATACCCTTACTCACCTCAACCTGAGCTATCCATCTTAACCTATCTTATTCCTGGCGATAGGTTACGTTGCGTCTTCGTTCGCATCGCTATATATGATTCTTTCTTTAACAGTTGTCAATAAAACTATAGTAGGAAGTAGAATATTATGTTAAAAATGGAATCATAACAAAACACGTAACGCAAACAATTCAGCTATACATGTAGTTATTATTCTTTATCTGTTGTAGCTCCCAATAAAATGTTCCAATGTGAATGTCTGAAGAAATTTTCTCGAAAGGATTCCCTACTCAAAAAACTGCGTGCTGGATAAGGATGTCAGTATCTACCTCACCATCTGGTATGCAGGAGGTGTCGTTGCAAAACCGAACTACAAGGGGCAATGTGGTGCAAGGAAGCACTTCCGACGACAACAAAGCAGTACATAGATATGGTACTGATTCCTTTGCGCAACCAGGACCATCTGGGGTAAACTATGCGAAGTATAATGCCAAAACCGGACCATCAGGGTTGAGCAACTCAAGGAAGCAAAAGTTTGACCAACGCGATAAACCGGCACAAAAGGAAAATAGTAGAAGTGTTGAGAGTGTGTACTGCACTGATTGCTCAATAGATGTACCCCGGTATGGGTTACAAGTGCACCTCTGAAGCAATAGGAATAAAGCAAATGTATGTTTGCTTGTTGGTACTGGGGTTGAAGTGATTCGAAATGCGTTTAAACAATGCATTGTTTCGTACCGACTGTCACCGTGCAATACGCATACTGCTGTGTCCACCTTTATGACAGGCGTTAAAAGGAATGTATTGAAGGTAGTACAAAATCAGTTGCAGAAAGATTACTCCTTAAAATGTAAGGTTGAGCTGTTTGGTTTATACTTTTTGAACAGTAGGGAAAGCACAGAACTGAAATCGTTTCAGACTAAGTATGATATTCTAAGTGTTGGGACGGTGTTAGAAGAGTATTTCCAAAGAATAAGTGAAATATTGGATGCAAAGCAATCCGAATTTCAGCACAGAGATTCTGGTAAGTGTGAATTATGACTATTGGTGTAATCGATTAGTAACAACTGTTTTAGGGTGGTTCCTGGTGCAATTCGTATATATATATATATATATATATATATATATATATATATATATATATATATATATAGGTAAACCTGCTAAAATTTTCTCCCACCACGGGTTCATCATATATGGCTGTCCCCGCCGGAATCTCACATAAACACGCCATAGTCAACGTAAAAAATAATGATAATCCCTGTTTTGCATGGGCTGTTGTATCAACACTAGTGACACCAAAGGGTCTACCACAACGGACAACGTCTTATCCTGATTTCTAGACGTTATTCAATTGAAATGGTAAGCTGACGAATATTTCAACGTTTGAGACCAATGACAACATTTCTATCAATGTTTATGGGTTAGACGATACGTATCGTGATCGTCAGCGTGTCACAGAGGTAGTGGGGCCTCTATACTACACCAAAGCCAAACAGACAGTCCATGTTAATTTATTATTATTAGTCAGTAACCAAACAGATACTCAGCATTATGTATGGATAAAAGCATTTTCTCGTTTACTTAGCAACCAAATATCCCGGCGGAACGGAGCAATGCATTTTTGTGATGCATGCTTGTCTTACTTTAGATCCGAGGAGCAATTAACCCGACACGTGTCACATGACTATAAGTTCGTATGTACAAAATTACCGGACGTGAAACAAAAAAAAGACATAACCGGAGAATTCTACGCGGAAAATATACTCGGGTTTCGGAACTATCAGAAAGAAATGGTTCTACCATTCGTAATATGTGCAGATTTTGAAGCGCTCTTAGTACCGGTAGATACGGCTGAATCAGATCCCGAAAAACCGTTCACGATAAAAACGTGTAAACACGAACCATACTCGTTTATTTATTATATTAAGTGTAGTGTAAACGATGCGTGGTCTAAGATAGGGGGAGTAATGCAGGGGAGATATTTATAAGACGACTAGAAAATGATGTAAAAAGGATATATAAAGAACATTTCAAAGCTATTGTTCCAATGACACCATTAACGGATGAACAACAGGTTACGTATGAACACAATGTATCTTGTTACATATGCGGCAAGCACTTTACTGGCGATCCGACAAATCCTAAAGTACGAGATCACTGTCACGTTACTGGTAAGTATCGTGGTGCAGCACATTCAACGTGTAACTTACACTATCAAGTACCTACATTTCTCCCCGTTTTTCTACATAATCTCAGTGGTTATGATGTTCACCTGTTCAGTAAACAGTTAGCGAGTGAAACGGAACAAATTACCGTACTTCCTGTTAACAGTGAAAAATATATAACGTTCGGTAAACAAATTTTTGTGGATGTAAACAGTCATGGTATCAGAGAAAAAAAATTCATTAATTTAAGTTTCGTCGATAGTTGTAAATTCATGGCTGCATCCTTAGATACTCTATCTCAGAACTTATCGGATGATCAATGTATGGAGGTACGGAAATATTTTAGTAATGACAGCGACTTCAACTTAGTGAGAAAGAAAGGTTAGTTTCCCGTATGCGTTCGTAGACAGCTTTAGTAAATTGAACGACGTCACGGTGCCATCGTATGACAAATTCTACGATACAATGCGTGACGCAAATATTTCGGATGACAAATACTGCATCGTTCTACTTGTATGGGATCACTTTAAGTGTAATACACTAGGTGATTATGCTGATATTTATTTAAAACCAGATGTGTTGTTATTGGCTAACGTGTTTGAAAACTTTAGACGGTTATGTATGGGTGTGTATGGGTTAGAACCTGCACAGTATGTCACCTTGCCTGGATTGGCGTGAGATGGCATGTTGAAATGTACGAAAGTAGAGCTAGAATTACTCACGGATATGGATATGTATCACTTTTTCACTTGTATCAAACGGAGAAGCATCGCTAATAAGGAGTTTGTTCCAAACTATGATCCTAAACAACCTAAAGTGTTTTTACGGTATTTGGACGCAACGAACTTATATGAGTGGAGTATGCGGCAATACCTGCCGCACG
Source organism: Vesta saturnalis (assembly GCA_036346205.1). Lineage (NCBI taxonomy): Eukaryota > Metazoa > Arthropoda > Insecta > Coleoptera > Lampyridae > Vesta > Vesta saturnalis. The sequence continues at coordinate 588,487 of JARFJB010002096.1, forward strand.
ACGGGTTTATGTGGTTACCTCAAGAGTAAATATGTCACTTTGACGTATTGAAGATTGATGATGACGTCGATGTTGGATTTGTGCTGGAGGTTGATATACATTATCCCCACGAGCTGAATGACGAACACAACGATTATCCATTTTGTCCTGAAATGATCTGCGCACCACATTCCCAGGAGGAGAAGTTAATCCCTAACCTGTGTGATAAGACCAACTACGTTATACATTACCGCTATTTAAAACGATGTATAGAGCATGGCTTAATTTTTACCCGTACTCATAGGGTTTTACGCTTTCGTCAGAGTCCGTGGCTAATACCATACGTAGACCTTAAAACAGCTCTCCGAAACGCAGCACAGAACATGTTCGAAAGGGATTTCTATAAGATTATGGATAATGGGGTGTTTGGTAAAACAATGTAAGATGTCGATAAACGAAGAGTTATTAAACTGTTAACACATTGGGAAAATAACGGTCGTCGGGTAGGTCTAGCACGGTACGTTGCAAAACCGCAATTTAAAAATTTTATTCCATTCACTAACAAATTGTTTGCGGTGGAATTGTCGAAACAGGTAGTTACGTGCGACAAACCCGTCTATGTCGGATTCAGTATTTTACATCTTTCCAAAATTATAATGTATCGGTTTTATTATGATATCTTACGAGCTCATTATGGCAAGAATGTCACGTTGCTCTATACTGACACGGATTCTTTGATTGTTGAGATAGTAACTGATGATATGTATGCACACTTGCGAAATAATTTAGACCAATATGATACATCCAACTATCAAAATGAGTTGCATGGTATTCCTACGACTGCTTCCGTCGTTGGACGAATGAAAGATGAGCACGCAGGGAAAGCGATTCATTATTTTTATGGTGCTGGATCGAAGTCAAACTGTCTAAAGCTTGCTGATAATGAAGTTGTTAAGAAAGCAAAAGGTGTTAAGAAAATTATTCCGAAAGTGTTGACGGAAGTAGACTACAAAGCGATTGCGGAAGGGTCTGATAAAACAGTAATGTGTAAAATGCTTATGTTTCGATCAACCTTACATGATATATATAACGAAATGTTAATCAAAATTGCCTTTAGGTCCCAGGATGACAAACGGTATCGTCTACGTGATACGTGTTCCACATTGGCGTGGGGGCATTGGCGATTACCGGAATTGGAGAATGCTGATACTTTCAGCGAACTATTGCAGGTTGCTAAGCAAATGAATTTATATTAACCGGAAGGAAAGAAGAATAGTTTGGGAACTGACACGTGCTGGTTTCTTTACTATATCTTGTCCATAATGAAACTAATATTAATACTATGTACTAATTCGTTATTAAAAGAATATATGCTATACAAATACTGTGTGATGTAAATAAAAAAATACGAGAATGACTATTTACTATTTTTATTAAAAAAATGTGTACAAGACATTGCATTATGTATGTATCATACAAATAGTATACATTAGATAAATCACAGTGACATAATGATTCACAATGAAAGTAACTAACGGGTTGCATAGCAGAAAAAGGTGGGCTTTCCTCAAGTTCAATAACAGGCTGGGTCACAAATTTCCTGATGTAATCTGCTTTCTCTCTGCCCTTGACATAGACAGAATCTGTTGGCTGAATCAATCTCTCGACATTCTTCGAAAGTGGTGTGGTGGTGTATACCCTTCTTCCCATTTAATACAGTGCTGGTTATGCATTAACCAAGTAGCTTGACGACGACTCTCTGCATCTAACGTACGCCAGAAATACGGTGATTTAAAAATAAAATTGGCAATTTGTTTCCCATTATAAATGGCAAGTTCTTTTGGTATAAAAGCTTTTGAAATTTTAAAATCTTGTACTTCGACTATGACGGACATTGTATTACAACTGTCGTACTGCTTTTGTTAACGCGTTGTATGTAACTAAACGATCGTGGAGTATAACACAGTATGTTGTCGTATTGGCAGCTATGTTTGCCGCTGTTTCAAACTCCACACGAAGAACTACTGCTTTAGAGTGCAATGCTTCTTTTTGATTTGAACAATCTACGACAATCAACGGTGCAGCTGTGGTAAATTGTGTAGGAGTGAGTAATTGTTGCCCATCTCTTTGGTAATACCACATTTGGAATTTAGCAAACATTTCATACAACGTAGCAAAGCAATTGTTATCATAATTAACGTTGAGATTGTCATACGGGTAACGATCCGTGTTCAGGAACACGCGAATATTATTTAGTGCACATTTATCGAATCTGCTCGTATCTTGCATAACATTATTCTCTCGCCCAGTTTGAAATCCTATAATAATGTATCTAGGTGTTTCTATACTAGTAGTTGTTTTGATTGCCCATGTATGCTTATCTATTGCTGGAACGGCGGGATATATGTGGGTTTCCCAACTTCTAAATGCTACTGGCGTATTTAAATTCTTATGAATGTATTTCGTTAACGCCAACTCCTCTGCTAATGCTGGAATGATGTGTGGAACTTTCCTATATATCTTATCTATGTTAACTTTTAATGCTTCTTCTACAGTTGAAATTACTGCGTCGGTATCAATGTTACTGCGAATTAATACCAATTCTTGTCTAATGTTCAAAATCACTTTATTGTATTCTTCGGCAAAGCCAAGTAGCGTTCGCAAGGGTATACAAATATGAAAGTATACTTGAGCATTTGTTAGTGTACTGTTTGAAGTAGGAAACCAACCTGCATTTTCATGACGGGCGAGATCATTGGACGTCAATGATACCAATCCTTTCATTGTCGACGTTAATCCTACTTTCGTTACGGAATCTACCACTATTCCATTCATTTCATATCTAATTTCACTGAATAAAAATGCGATACCGTTATTAACGAACCTTGCGGTGTTAGAGACAGTACCATCCTGACGTAATAATCGTCCCTCTACGTAGACATTGCTTTCGGATGGTAGAGTGCACATGTCTTCCTGAATGGGTATCCTGTATCTCGTAGTATATGGCTGATGTGTATGCAGTTCGGAATTGACAATAGAATTATCAACGACAACTTTTTCATTAACGTTTAATATACTCATTGTAGTACTGTAAAGCCGAGACTTTCCAATATTGCTTTGTTCTGCGGTGTCAATGCTTTTGGCGCTGAACGCTTACTGACTTTCACCTTTCCACACTTTGATCTTTTACAGTTTGATTTGCACTAGGTACCTGCACATGTGTTATAGCGCGTCACCATATTTTCTTTAAATGTAGTCCTATCGTTATGACTTCCCCGTTAAAATTGACGAGATCTCCGTCTTGGTCTACTATTTTAAGTGTTATTGTCAAAATGGTAGATGTATTGATAGGTAGATAGATGACATATTGAGGGGACTCTATTATTTTATACCCCGCTGGTACACCGGGAAAGAACTGATGAATTATGTGTGATGTTTCGCCATTCTCAAAACTACCACTTGTTATATTGCACTCGATAATTAATGAGTTAATTTTGATAATGTTAATAGGATTATCAGAGGTATGTACTTTCTGAGCCTTGTAAACAGTTTTATTAAATCCCAGCATAGGTCCTATCGAATTTTACACATTGAAGTTAATGTCAAGGGTTGCTTTCATAATTGCTTTCATAGTATTATTATTCGCTTGTAAATGCATAAATGCTCTCGATCCCTTCACTGACTCATTAATATATTTATTCACATCCGCGATTTCGTATGATCCTGGTGGTATTGTAATTTTATCGTTTCCAAACATGAGTTGGTTATTCTTTGAAGTAACATTCTGTATTGTATTGAAAGATTAAAAACTAGTCAACCCCATTACATATACCGACTCATTCTCAAGAAAAATCGGTGGATTAAACGTTGCTAGCAAGATACAATTTTTACCGGTAAATGTAAATGTGTAGGACATTACGATCACGTAACGACTACTGAAAATCAGTACTAGCAGTCATATAAAAAGTGTAAGACTAAATGACCGCAGTTGTATGTATCAAAATCTTGAACCTTGGTAAAGTTATACTCAATTGTGTTTCTGCTACCATCACTTTTAAAATAGTGAGTAATTCAAATGGTGGTTTAATATGTCCTATGCTATCAAAATATGTAATATACCTGTTACGCCTAATGTAAGCTGTCCAGTGTGTGCCCTTGTTATTTTGATCATCTAGATTCACAATACCACATTTATTCGCATGGATTCGTGTAGGTAAGTTATCTCGTATGTATATATATATATATATATATATATATATATATATATATATATATATATATATATATATACCTCTAAAATAGGGAATCTGTAATTGCTGCACAAATTTTGATAGCTCAACATTACTTAAAGCGTGACGTGGTAGCTTCAGTGGGAGTTTTTTGAATACGGTTGTAAATATATACCTAACCCTCGTTTATATGGCTTTATGTATAAACCTTTTCCTAATAAAGCTTCCATTGCTTGGTTGTGTCGTTTGGTTTCTTCTAACGCTTTTGTCGCAGCTTTTGCGTCAGTTACCGCTTTTGCAACTGCCGCAGCACCGCCACCTAGAGACCCTGAAGCTACTAACGCTGCAAAGAGGGGAATAAGAGGTATTGATCCCCCACGTTTTGGTATTGCTAATATTCTGCTCTTGGGTGACATAATTTTTTTGTGTTTTAGAGCGCTCAAGGCTTGCTGTATTGTCGATTTTAAAGATGATCGAAGTTTACTACCAACACGACGTCGGGCTAGAAGGACTGTTTTCTTAAACGAAATTGCTCTGCGAGAATGCTTCCTTCGTCGTGATTTGTTTCCCATTCCCAATTTCTTTTCTCCTTTCCGTGAATTGCCACCCATTCCCATTGTCCGTTTTCCTTTCATTATACCAGCTATGGTTAATGCAGCTTCCCTTTCTCCAAAGGTAGCGTTGGTAGAACGAAATCTATTCCAAGCTTTTTGTTGTAAAGTCTTATCGGCTGTGTCGTTGTCCTAGACCGTTTGACTGGGAGTATGCAATATGGTTTTCTTTGCACGCTTCGTCCAATGCGTTAATACCTTTGTCGCCACGAGCTAATCGTTTATGTAAACGGGTACCTGACCCACAATATCGATATCCGGGTATATGCAACTCCGCGAGTAATTTATTTATTAAAGTATTAATTAATCCTGAACCTTTTTTTTCCTCTGACGCTGGGATGTATACTTCATACCACACTGACTGACACTTCACTACTAAACTACTTTCAGCACGTGGTGTGTATATATAGAAGCGTCATACAAGTCGTGGTTTAGTACCATAATGGGTGACACCCATTTCATTCCGCAGGATACAGAATTACCTATCAAAAATTATGACATTACTCCTAACAAGTACCACTACTGTAAACACCGCGGTTTACTAAAGGGGGGATGTAAACGAGGTATAATCGTCGGACAATCCGGCTGTGGGAAAACCAATGTTATGATTAGCTTATTAGAACATCCAAATGGCTTACGTTTTGAAAATGTCTTTATATATTGCAAATCTCTATACCAACCTAAATACCAGTACCTGCGGGAGTTACTGGCGCCCATAAAGAAAATAGGGTATTTCGAATACAGTGATAATAGTGATGTTATACCTCCTAGTGAGTCCCGTAAAAATTCAATAATGATTTTTGATGATGTAGCATGTAATAAACAAAATGAAATTAGAGATCATTTTTGTTTTGGCAGACATCGAAATAATGATTGTTTCTATCTGTCTCAAACGTATTCTTCAATTCCAAAACAGCTTATACGTGATAATGCGAATTTACTTGTTCTTTTTCAACGAGATCACACTAATCTCAAGCATGTGTATGATGATCACGTTAATGTTGATATGTCATTTAATAGATTTAAAGACTTGTGTTGATGTTGCTGGTGTGATAAATTCGGATTTCTTGTGATTGATAAAGAAAGCGATGTTAATAACGGTCCTTACCGTAAGAGATTTGACTGTTTCATTGCAGTATAAATAATCTACTAGGACTGTCAACGTACAGTCGTAATGAAGGAGCGCTTAGTACAAGGTATTTTGCGTGCTCGCAAGAGTGTGCAACAGAAATATGCTAGTTTGAAAGAAGATACTGCACTTACAGAACGTGCAATGGAGGCACACTTTAAATCTATCACACAACCATTAAAACAATTAATTACTAAAAATGATGGTTCTCTCATCAAAGCTGAACCCCTTACGCCAGAACTCGGAAAAAACGAGTCCATTGCACATGAAAATGAAGTATTTTTACATTATACACCGAAAATCTCTAGAATACGTAAGGAGCCGCGTACAACTGTTCCTGACACCATTCCCACCCTTGTACATGAACCTGTAATTGCTGATGTCACACATGACGACGAGGTGGAAAATCCTACTTTACAGCAATTGAAATCGGAACTACTAGCTGCTGGATCTCAACCCGCCTTTGAAGAGTATCTTAATCAATACGAAGGATTAGCGAAATACTACGTCGAAGGTATCTTTAGAGATACCGAAGATGAATATGACTTAATGTACGGTGTATTTTATTACTGAAGAAGAGAAATTTTTTATTGGCGATGCTGAACTAGATTTTGTTGGAAAAAATTTGCGAATCGCTCTTTCCGATGGATCATCTCTAGACTATAAGGGAACACTTATATGAACTACTTTTTAAAAAAGTTCCTACGGCATACAAAAAGAGGGATCTACAACAATATAATGACATTTTGCGTAGTACGCATGCTACCCGACGTAATTACAACACTGATCAAATCCGAGGAACTAATAGTAAGAAGTACTTGAAATCATTACTTCAACCTAGAAAACGTTCTGCCACATCATCTATTGCACCTCCAGCCACCAGATCTCGAACAACTTCTATATCCAAAAGAGGTGGTGGACTATAGCTATTGCGATATAATAATAAACCTATTGAGTTTCTACCGTGGAATAATCCGAATAAGTTAGTCGATTGGTTAAAGGAATTATTAGGATCAATGTCGGTAGGAAATACTAGAAACCACAACGAAATAATATATATAATTGACGAACCGTAACGAAAGTAATAAAGTAACAGATCTTGTTATAAACCTACCACCATAGTCATTCCTTTCATTGTTACGATTATCACTAAACACGTACATATCCAGCAGTTGCCAAGATAAATTTGGCACATCTTCATCATCAAATGACAGTGGATAAATTTGGGAAACATATTGTTCATCTTCACAGGGATGATACGAAAGAAGGTGATAACTATTACGAAACTTATTTTACCTTACAAGGTTTATTGCATAATAAAACAGTAGATATTCCATTGGGTATCGATGGTAAATATTTGTTTCCTTATACAGAGGGTACAATAGTGCATTGTATGGTCACCTCGAGTTATTCATCTTCAAGTGAATGATGTACTATATACAACACCACTGTATCTAATTACTCAACATATACGTAAGAAAGTTGTGATTCAACCTATAATACCAGACGGTGTCAAATTTACGAACTTCTATTAAAATCTAAAGCGAACAATGAGTAAAAACCGATGTTGTTGAAGAACTGCACAAACCAGCAAAACGAAATTTTCCGCGACGTTGTGTTGTACTAAAAGGTTTAAATGATCTCTTTCAAGCTGATTTAGTGGAAATGATACCATATTCTCGGATGAATAAAGGATTTCGATACATTTTAGTAATAATGCCTTCTCTAAATATGTCTGGCTTTTCCCATTAAACGCAAGAATGGTAAACTAGTTGCAAATGTAATGGATAAACTTTTGTCTGGTTTGAAAGACGCCTACACATATACAAACTGATATGAAACTGAATTCTATAATGCTGAATTTAAAAAGTAATGAAAAATTCAATATCAAACATTACACTAGTTATTCCACCTTGAAAAAAATAGCATAGTCGAACGTGTAAATCGCACCCTTAAAGCAATAATGTGGAAAACATTCAGCATGCAAGGATCTATAAGTGGCTATCAATCTTGCCTCACATTGTCGCAAGTATAATTCAAGAAAGCATAGAACAACCGGATACAAACCGGTAGACGTAACGGAAAAGAATAGTACATCTATTTTGAAACATTTAAAATGTCAAAAAATTCTTGAGCGTAAAACACCTAAATTTAAAGTGGGAGAACATGTACGCATTAGCAAACATAGAAGCACATTCTCTAAGGGTTACATACCTAATTGGAGTTACGAAATCTTTCGAATATCAACAGTTAAACATTCAAGTCCAATCACCTACACACTACGTGATAGTCGAGCTGAAGATTCAAGGTGGGTTCTATGAGCCAGAACTACAAAGTATTAAACATCCAGACATTCACCTAGTTGAACGTGTAATCCGACGTCAAGGGAATAAAGCTCTCGTTAAGTGGTTGGGTTTTGATACTTCTCACAATTCCTGGATTTCTACCAAAGACATTGTGTAATACGCTATGTACCTTAATTATATATACTGTAATATTATTATGCAATAAATATTTTTATTTTACTTTTTTGTTAGTACTATCATATACACATATCACTACATACTACTAAAGCGTTTGACAAAACATACACTCACGATGCTGCTTTTCGAGGATTGGTGAAATTATATTACCACAGTCATCTATTCTTTTTAAATCGTGCAGAATCTCTAGCTAATTGTTCCCATTCTCCTTTTCGCATGCCTGTGAGCCAACTCCCATACTATGTAGTGAACTACGTTTTGGACTCATTAACCTTCTTCACTGGGTGAGTCGTCATCTGATGACTCAAAATTCGGAAAATATCTTTCTATTTCGTATACAAATTGTTCCAATGATATTTCTTTAAGGTCTTCTATTAATCGCTTTCTACAACAAATACACTGTATACCAAATACATGCGATTTAAGTATTTCACAAAGGCGTATTCCTCCCCATACTATTAACTAGATTATCTAAATAGTCATCACTAAATAATCTACCCATTATTACACTTTTCATGATCAGCATCGAATTCTAATGATAACTGACATATTTGTCTTTGGACTGCACTAACACAATCTACAGCTTTAGGCCACGACTCCGCACTATAACACATCCACATATTGACTAACATCTAACACTATCCCTATTGACTACAAGCGCGTTATCCCCCCCTTTCAGTTATAGGTTTGGTAAGCTCCATATCAAGATATATTTTATCCTTGGCAAATTCTTCCATTTCCAGAAGGCAGGCTATGTTGAGCTCAAATACATCATGCACTGGAACTATAACTTGGTGAATGTTACATTCAGGAATTGCCGCTGCCTTTATTAGGTTTTATAAACTCTGGAAAGTTCACAGTATTTACTCAATCGGTAATTTATTATCTTCAGAAGCTCCATAACTGTTCTATAGACTTCATCCTAAATAGACATCAGCTTCTTCACTATCACAGAGGCGTATAATTTTTTTCTAGTTAATATTTTCGTACGAGACAGTCTTCGATTCCAGTTTGGTAGGTAGCCTTGTTCCTTCAGGACTGTAGAAATAATTAGTAATTACCCCTTGATTATCCATAAGTATACGCCATTCCTGCTTGTCAAACACCACTACAGTACTCTTCTTCGATCCACCGAGTTTTACAACTCGCTCAAATCTAAATTTGGGTGATAGATCGACACTAACAAACTTTGTTTTACTTTGATTTAAGAAATAATGCACATTATTAAGCAAAATATTACGATATTCACTTGAACTTATAGCACCGATAATCTTCGCATTTTCTATGGCTTGAAGTAATATGTTATCCATTATATACGATACACAAACTCGCGTTGTTTTGTGATGCTAATTTATAGTGGTTATTTTGAAAAGTGTGTGTGTATTTTATATAAAGGTCTGTTCTTAAGTATTTGATAATTACACTTTATAAGCATTATTAACATTTAGAATAACAAATTAAAGTAAATATAAAAGGTTTATTTAACTAGTTGATACAGTACCTCTGGTGGGACAGGTAAATAATTAATTGATGTTAATATCTATAATCATTCGGTCTGGATGGGTTTAGTGTAATCATATAGGTAACTAATGCGCTTACAAAACTAGGTCAATGTCAGAATAATATAAATGGCCTTGATTGCATGCGTAATGCGAATGCCACTAAAATTACTAAAATTACAGAATAATTAATTCTTTTACGCACACTATAATGAAAAAACTAAATTATTACTTAAACTTAAATTCTATATATAGGTTTAAACGGCTAATTTAATACTGGGATATTTAGTTCTCGATTTATTTGCATTTCAGTAAATATGCAGATGTCAATTGATGTCAATGAACTATTTCAATTGAATTTATATAAATGGGAAGTTTCGATAATCCACTTCGTTATTTATGAAAGACATGGTTTCAAGCATGTTTTCATTGCGTTAAAACATAAACAGATTGTCTATAGAGGAAATTAAATAATCTACTTATTGAAACGTATTCGTTTTATTACAAAAGCCAACCTTGTTCAATTCTATTTTGAATTAATTTCCTCTTTTAGTTGTATAAAGAGTGTTTTAATTCTGGATTTAGTTATACATGAAGTTCTTAATAAGGACAGGATATGAATATACAAAGGGTTTAATCTTTGTTATCCTTTAGAACAAGAATACCTCAATGACTAATAGAAACGTTCTCGCTTCAAGATAATTATAGCCAAAGCGGTTAACCATAAATACTTAGAATTTGTTCGTCTAGAATTATTTATACAGGTTGTAGCTTATTATCTTTTTAAACAATGGATGCCTTCTTAATAAAAAGTAACGTTCTGGGTTCTAGATATTTAAAGCCAAAAGTCAACATAGATACTTAGAATGCGCTGGATCTGGTTTAATCTAGACTGTCAGAGGGTAACAATTTTAACTCCTGACGCTGCATTTTCTAATTAAAGATCTCGATATTAAGATTGGGGTTACCGCCGGCGTTATTATACCTTACAGGTTGCTAGTCCTCTTTTTTCGATTAATTTGTAAAAGGATTTCTGTGAGAGGAAACAACAGGTATTTCAACAATTTGTGTTTATAAATTGCCAAAAGGTGTAATTTAGAAAATTGAAATACTTTTATATTTTCTCGAATAAAGAATGACAGAAATTCAGGAACGCTGGTGTAGTAATACTACGTGGAATCCTCACAAAGTATTCTGCAGGCGAAGTACCAATTATATTCTTTTTGTTAGTATATATGCTTATGGTTAGTAATCACTTATATAGATTATATATATATATATATATATATATATATATATATATATATATATATATATATATATATATATATATATATATATATATATATATATATATATATATATATATATATATATATATATAACGTCCAAACCGCACTAGGCGTCGTGTATGCTTACTAATGTAATTGCCAAGCCAGCTAACAAGATGGCGTAGTCGAAATAATAGTAAATGAATGATTAATCAAACACCTTACACCGATATTCAAACAGCTCAGTCCGGGAAAATATGTCTCAGGCACCACAATCGACTTTGCTAAAATTTGTCTTAATCTGTGTTAATTAACCCTACTTGATTGTGGAAAGTAGGATTGTGCTTAGTCAGTAAATCTTACACGAGGGTTCTAACAAACACTCGTAAACAATTCAACTCAAACTCAAATATATTTAGTTTAGGTTATTAGAAACTTTTGAATACACCTCGTATAAAAACTTCCAAAACAAAATTTATCACTCAAATTCAACATTCACGTAACCAACAGTTATATTTTTCTACGTATCCCTCGTACATATAAGTTAAATTTCTTCTTATTAATGAATAAAATACTTCTTCATTCAATGATCGATAATTAATTTTAAAATTCTAACCAAAAGAAAATCAATGTCATCGGCTTAATTGTTACTCCAATATAATAGTGATAAAGTTGCAAAACAGTCAAACGAGAATAATTAACATGAACGATATCTTTTAATTAAATTTAATTTTTATAATACTTTGAATCTTTGACATTTGCAAATATGTAAGTTCTCACTCCATCTCTTAGTTATACTTAATGAAATTTTAATTAACAGCTGATCCGTCATTATTGCGGTAAAAGAAACTAACATGAAAATTTTTGCAATCAACCTGGCAAATATAACCTTTCAGGTTGTTCATTAATCTTAAAACTAAAATATGGAAAATTTACATTTATGTTGTCGAAAACTAGGTCACCAATTAAGTAAACGTCACAAATGTATCTCATAACTGGGTAAATAAACAACAGAATAAAGTTAACGATAAATATATATTCATAAAATAATAAACAAATGCTTGTACACAAGTGGTTGAAAACCACTGTCAATAAATTTGCGTTTTGCAAAATTCTTACTAAAACAACCAATACAACATAACTCGAGATCGATTATCTTTTCCTTCATCACTAATTAATAATTAACAATACGCAAATTAAACAAACCACAAAAAAGATAATCGTGCTCAACTGAATTTTAACGTTCTAAATGTAATTCATAAAATTGTCCATTAATACGCTCTTCTTTCTTCTTTCTTCCCGTAAATCAATTATTTGTAGTCCATTTGTATTTAAATTGCCTGAAAGCACATAACAAGTACTCCACAATTTCACCAACACTTATTCCTTTCTGCACTCGCGATTAGTCCAACTATGCGAGGTTATTACTCAATACGTAATAAACTGTACACGTTTGGTTGCCTCTATAAAGTTTCTCACAACCTTTAGGACAATTAAGCCCTTCCTTAACACAAATAAACTTTTAATGTCATATAATTACCTTAACATTGGCTCAATTTGTTATGAATATTTCGTTTACTTAAAGCTGGTCCCATAAATAATTTGCTAACGATCATAACAAGCTCGTTTGTACTCAACACTATAACGTAATAACTGTTATCTTTTATAAATCTGCTTACGTACTTTTACTTTCTTGAAAATAATCAAACTGATTTTATCTTCAATCTCAATCTAATTAATTGTTTTTATTTATGAATGTCTTATACGATTCATCCCTTTCGGGTTACGCGTTGTTTAAACAATGACTGTTCAATATTATTCAAATATAACTAACTCACATTCTAATTTCACACTTGCGTCTCTCAGAGCTCTTAAAAGCAACAACCTAAAGCTAAAGCCAAAAGGAACAAGAATCTCTGACTTTCCTATTTATATTAAGCCATCCATCTTTAAACATGTCTGACTTGCTATATTCACCAATGGTATACATTCAAACTTTGTTAGTGACTGATGCTATCTGTACAAACACGCTTATAACTGCAATACATCGCCCTGTTTGTTCTTCTAAATTTTCAATTACTTCATGAAGAAGTCATTTCTCGTCATCACATTCATTCAGTGGCCACTCTGGACCATTACGCAACTTTCAACGTTTATCTCTCACCTGCGCTCGTCTTTTTCGCAACATTTGCAAAATAAGTACCGTCTAGGTCTCAAATCCTATACTTACGTATTCTCAACACTGATTAACATTACGAGAACTTTCTGAAATTCAATATAAGTCTTTCTCTACATATTTTCTAAAACATTCTACTTATACTCTCACATCTTCTGGCCAAGATTACTCCTCTATCCTCCAATATTCCATTCTTATTAAGTAGTCAACAGTAGCAACCATTATCGTATGGACAAATTTCTCTTATTTACATTCATGAGAATCTATTTATTACACCAATGTCTTATAACATTCAAATACACGTATCTACATACTGAATAATATTTCTCCTAAAGCCAGTGGCGTATCACCCATTACATTAAAACACACAAAATTTTTTCGTTCAAACCCAATACGCTGTCAAAACGTAATACGTCATTATAACATTACATACAGGGTGCGTCAACGCAACCTGACAGTATAATATATATATATATATATATATATATATATATATATATATACATATCTTAGTTAGACTGTTCAGAATCCTTCTCCTCTTCAGCCATGGTCAATCTATGCTTGTTGGTGTTGAGTTTTCAATCATGAGGTGTGGTTATTTTGGTGTAAAAAAAAAAGATTTAGATTTATTTGAATATTTGATGGGTTAATTGGTTTAAGTGTATGTTGTTTAATTGGTGTAGCGTATAGCGTGTTTAATCCGATTGGTTGTCCGGTTTCATGCTAGGTCGTCATTAATAAACCGGAGGATGGAAGGCATGTGGGATGTTATCTAGGATTCTATCTCGTCGGGGAGGTCGTTGAGTTACGTAAGCATGGCGGGGGATGCTTGAATTTTAATGTAGGTTTTCTTCGTGGGAATTGGGGAAAAGGGTAGTTGTAGGGAGTGGTAAGGATTTCTTTGGTTGGAATAGTAAAAAATTCTTTTTACGCGAAGTTTTCTGAAGTGTTTGGATTCTGTGTGTGATTGGTGGTATGTTCTCGTTGGTGTTGTGAGGTCACTAGAGTAACTGACGGGTAACCTATGTATTCGTCTAAAAATTCGGCGTTCACAGTAGGCAAAAGGAAAGTGATTGAGGTTTATGTTGGTGTATGTGGGTGTTCGGGAATACATAACAGAGCGGATGTATGTTTTGTAGGTGTGTTGAAGTGTTTCAGGGTGGCAACCACTGGTTCTACCTCGTGAAAGCCAGTAGGTTTGCTCGGTTTATAATCCTATTGAGTGTTCTTTTACATTGTGGAATTGAAAGTTCTAGAGAGGATACCTAGGTAGGTGACTCCATCTTGGAGTGTGAGTCTTTAATGGTTTAGGGGAGTGAAACATTTCTGGAGAAAAGCTTTGAAATCTTATTTCGGTGTAATTAGGATGTCGGAAGAAATTGTTTGGGTTTTGGTGGGATTGACGGTGACTCTCCTCCGGTTCGCCCAGTTGTTGGAGTTCCGTAGGGTTTTGGATATGAGGCGGTAGGACGTTTCGCTGTTCCGATTAACTCCGGGCTGTGACTTCGAGAACGTCGGATGCAAAGATAATACAGAGGATCGGGGTAGGCTGAACCTGCGGTACGCCTGCTGTAGGTTGGAAAGGATCTGAGAAGGTTTTCCCTACTTTGACCTGAACTGACCGATTGGTCAGGCACGAGTAGGAGTTTGGAGAAGGTCAGGAATGTTGAGGTTACGGATCTTGTGGAGACCGGTGGTGCTTAATGTCCAGAAGCACAGCCAGATTGCATTGCTTGTGATTGAATGCTCTGGTGGTCTCTGCAAGCAGGTCAAAAGGGATCGTTACACGTTCGGTTGGGAAGGAAGCGGAATTGGCTGGTGGAAGGAGGTCGTTAATTCGTGGTCCTGAGTCACCTGGCTAGAATCTGCTCAGAGTATTTTCCGAGGCAACTCAGGAGGAGATAGGAAAAGGGTGAGGTTAGGTCGGCGTGGGGTTTGGTATCATGACGGTGGAGGGATTTAGTTCGTCAGGAAATTAGATATTGGTAGTAGATGTTGGAGGGTAATCGGAGGAATGGGTCGTGTAAATGGCGGAGGATTTTGATATAGGCCGTCATGGCCTGAGGCAACATTTTCCTTTCTTGAAATATGTGTGGTCGGTCGTGATGAGGGCAGGATTCTCGTTATCGAGTTGAATTTCGGGAAGGTTAAGTTGCAGAATTCTTCAAGGCGATCCTCGAGGAATGGATATCGGGTGGAGATCATCTAGAATTGGAAAATGAATTGGGTGGTGACCAAACGAATCAGCCTTTCCTTGGTCGGATGAGATTAGGTTGCATTGAGAGTCGGTTAGGTGGGATTTAGGGTTAACCTTTCTTCTAGTCAGTCTATCGAACTGTTGCTGGAAGAGTTTACCATTTCTATAATATGACTGGGAGGTGGCTTTGGTCCAGGAGTCTTCGGCGTCTGTTTGCTTCTCGCCTGATTAAGGCGTTAAGGCGTCTTGAGGCCGGGTCCTGGATCGTATTGACGATAGATTTATCATTTCTCTTTGATCCAGTTCACACTTTGCTGTGAGAGCGGTTTTCGGAAATGTAGATGTTTTTAATGGTACGGAGATATCGACCGCTTCCGTAATTACGGAAGTTAGGTCTCTAATGGCTCTCTCGAGATCTTGGATCGTTTGGAGATTGGCTGTAGGATGGTTGCTGGAGATGTGTTCGGAGAACACATTCCAGTCTGCTTTTGGAAAATCTTTAATGACTGTGTGTGCGGAGGTGCAGGAGCTGGGCAAAATGAGGTTTTGACCAGTAGTGGTATGTTACCTGATGTGATCATGGTGCCTAGAAAGTACTCACGATCGAAATAGTGAGCTGTGGGTTCGGAAACTATGATGTGATATACTACTGAAGCACCAAAATCTTCGAAGTATGTTGGCTGTGTGTTGGCGATTTGCAAGAGCGGCAACTGTAACAGAGCGGAGGATAGCCTGTTGCCGTTGCCATTAGTTACGGTATCACCGAATTGGATGTAGCAGGCATTGAAATCACCTAGGATAACTGCGTTAGGGAGGCTAGAGGTGTAGATTAAAAGGTCATCAGGTAGGGTTTTATGGCCTGGCGGTTATTAATAAGTATTAAATACTATAGGAGTGGGAATGTGCACCGTCGCATCAACGCATTCGAGATACTGTAGGTGCGCATGAAGTTGAAAGGGAGTGGATGGGAAGCAATGTTTAATTAAGAGGGCGGTTCCCTGGTGGCTATTGTTTAGGAATGTGTGATACGTGTTGAATTGAAGTGTGCATCTGTTTGTGAGTTTTGTTTCTGTGAGGGAGAGGATGTGTATATTGTGTGTGTTTAAAAAGTGTTTAAGTAAGAGGCGTTTCCGAGGAACACCCTTGGCATTAACGGTCCCTGCTAGGATATTCATTAGGAGCGAGTTAAGGATTGGGTTGGCGGATTACGGCGACTTTCATCCGCGTACCGGATACGCAGGTGATCCTCCGTTGGAAGAAGTTTCGGATAGCGAATCTAGAGTGCGGGTAGCCCTATCTCGCCGGTCGGGGAACATCTGCATCAGAGAGTGGGTGAGGATTTGTAGGAAGTCTTTGATGGATAGGGATTCGGTGTCGCCCGAACGTGACGACAACGCGTACGAGTAGGTATTCAAGGGTGGTTTGGGAAGAGGTGATGATCCGGATTGAGGATGTCAGGGGTGTTTGCTGCTTTAGCGGTGATGTGACCTTCTCGCGTGTTGAAGGTCGATCACACCGAGGATCTCAGGTTCTAGGATGTCCTTATCTACGTGACGAATCACGCAGGAAAAGGAGGGCGCTCTAGGAGTGGAGTTGTAGGGACGGAGACCGGATAGTTGGGTCAAGGTTACGGTGGGATCATCGAAATGGTGTCGCAGCCTAAGCTGTGTACTATCCGGCAAGGGAGAGGAGGTCTCTAGGAGACAGTTGTGGTTATGGTTAAACATTAAGTTTAACCAGGGAAGGTTAAGGGATTTAATGGTGTTGTAAAAGGATTTCTGGGTGGTTATAAATTTCGGGATATTACGGATGCAATACCTCGAGGATTGAGAGCGGGTGGGATTACGATTGGGGGAAGCGGGTCTGGAAATCACGGCAGGTACAGGTGGACCGGTATGGGTAAGAGAACGGGTTTGTGTGCTTATGAGGGTTTGTGTGTGTACGTGTGTGTGTGTGTCCGGGTTATGTGGTTTTGAGGCAGTGGAACGTGAGATGTATGTGTGGATGAGTGGAAATGGACGAGGCGTATGAGTGGAAGCGTGTGTGAGGAGTGGTGAGGCGATGTGTGCGTATGTCAGCGTTGTGTGTGCGGTGTGTGTGGTGTGGGTGGACAGGCGGCGTCGGGGTTGGGAATACGACGGTTGTAGTAGCACGGTACCGAATTACAAAACTTTCGCTTATATACCTCGTATAGAAGTAGGGTTTTGCAGATTTGACGTGATGTCTTTTGCACATATAGAAGGGGCTGGTGCATACGCAAACGTAATGTTTGTTCGCAAATCTGGATTCTGAAATTGAACAAATTGTTGTATTATCAGCATTATTTTAAAATAATAAAATTTATTCATCTTACTAATTTTTCTGGCATTACAATATTTTAAAGTTGTTTAGATGGATTGATTATATTTTAGAACAGTGAAAATGAATGTATTGTTTTAGCAATTTCGTAGTACTATTATGAAAACTAAGGCTATCTCGATTTTAATAATTTTTTGACACAAAGTTGACTGACTGATCCACCCATCAACACACGGTCGAAATTATTTAACTTAGAGACATGGAAATTTTGAGGTGAGCCTACATGGTGCTAGTGTAAAACAAGAAACGATTTGAAAATATGCTCTTCTTAAGAGGGTGAAACATGGAGTTGAAGATCGATATCATTTTCCTAATTAACTCCACTAGGTGATTAAATTTGAATCATAAGTTCCTTATTGAACAAAGTGGATAACACAGGGCGGTTTTGACATTATTTGTATGAGGCGAAATTAAGGGTTAAAGGTAAGTGGAGGGTAATGGAACGTATCTGAGTTTTAACGATACGAGCTCCAAATCTCTTCTAGAAATATGCGCCCACATTTTTATAATTTCAGTATTTGTTGGGATAAAATACAGGGTCGGCTTTGTTAGAGTGACATCCAATATTATCTGATCTACTACGAGTGGAGACTTCATATTCGACATAATCCAATACATTTCAATTTTTAAAAACTTTTTAAAACCAGAACTATCGACCGCTGATGATAATAGCGTACTATCGAAACGCGTTCGGTGTTTTTAATTTTGTGTGTTACGAGGGTGTATTTTGTTAATGTTTTATAAAAATTAAAAATGCTTTTGTAATATACCAAGAAATTGTTACGAAATGTGAATTTACAAGTACTCATGTAGAAAACAGAAAATTTTAAAATATAAACATACAAGGCGAGAAGAAAATATTTCACATTTAGTTAGTTGACGAATCAGCGGATAACATTAATTTAAATGTAGCGTTGAAATTAGTGCAAAAGTTTTAAATCTGTAACCTTCAACAACAAAAATCGTAATCCATAGTAGAGTTTTACATGTAGCTACACAGCTGTTACAATAACATATAACGTTCGTGAATTTTTTATTAAATTAAGCCAATTAACCATTTATCTGTGTGTTGACTGTTAAAGCTAATTGAACATAAATCAAACATTATTTTAACCTAAAAGCCAAAAATTATTGGGTGCGTGCAATATTAGTAATTAACACAAAATTTAATTTTGAGAAAGTAAGAATTTAACACTACAATTAAAATCTTGACAACTACAGTGTAAAATGTAGCATTTAGGTGGAACTCACATCTAAGTGAAGATACAAAGTAAGAATTAGTTTAATATTTAATATTGTTTGTTTTTCTGCACTTCAAACTGAAGAAAAAGTAATCCTAAAAATCTGATACTATATTTTCCTATTTTGTATATTAGTATTGCGAATAATTAAATATTCCTCCAATCCTGTACAATCGAAATAATTTAAGCATTAGACAAAGATCTTTTGTTTAATCGTCTTATGCAGGTAGACACATCTTTAAATTGATTGTGTGGCATTTTCTATATTATTACATTATTTCTACACTAACTGTTTTCTAACGCATTGTTATTTAAAAGTTTTTGCATGTAACAATTACAAAAGAATAGTTTAAACTAACAATTAACAATTTACATTTCAATAGTTTAATCTGTGGACAATTCTTTCGTAAACAAAATTTATTTTTGTTTACTGCATCCTGTGGTCGTTTATTAACATAATAATTTGCAAATAAATCGATGTTTCAAATTCGGACATATTTGGTAGCTTTTACACAGCCCGAACATAGCTGCCACTACTTGTGCTACACAAGGTGACGTTAGTATATTCATACAAGCTGCATATAAAAGCAGCGTGATGACCAGAACCAATCTGTCTATACTGCACATATAAAATGTATATTATAAAACCCACCCTAAAATTCGTATTTTCGCGTTTTGTCATGTACAATCATGTTTTGGTGATATACACATGGTGAAGCCCGGAACCGGGCTTAATAACGTTCTTTCAGGCTTGCGAGCATATATATATATATATATATATATATATATATATATATATATATATATATATATATATATATATATATATATATATATATATATTTTTGGCAAACCAAATAAATGAGCCTTGTATTCAACTACGAGATCAGACTATAAATAGAACCACAATTTAAAATTTCGCAGTTTTGTTTTTCCAATATGTGTCACTGTACTTTCTTGTTTTAGAACACTAAACAACAATTCAAAACTGCAGCAACACCAGATCGTCTATTACAGATATGAAATCGTAGACTCAAGTGCATTGTCACCAGCTATTGTTTTTGATTTAATGCGCAGACCATTATCATTTACTTATGAAAGTTTGTTAGGAAAAATGCTAATCGGGAAATACAATTTATAATACATACAAGGTTCTCTATAATTTCATATGCTAAAGGATTAATATCTAAACTCTCTTTTCTTACTTATAATAATTATATTTTATTATTACAATATTATAATTGATTCATTCTACACAATAGTGACGTAGTGCGCTCTCCATACTCAAGTCCATTTATGTATAATTACAACTTCATTAGAGATATCGCCAAAGTACACTTTTAACTGAATAGTAAAGCTACTTGCAATAATTATCGCGCCTTTCTCTGCACTTTAACAATAATTTTCGTTATACTTTCAAATCCGATATCATCGATCTACTAGGTAATAGTCGTAAAGCGTTGAAAATTGTTGAAAATTCTGAATACCGCCATGATAAATTGTACGTCACAAATATCAAAGCTCAAAAGTTTACCGTATGTTACACTAATTAAGCTATTTACGAGAGAGTTTAAATTTCAAATTTACATAATATACGTTAGTTGGTCATATTCCTTCTGTAAAATATTTCATTTGTGTACAATCAACTTCACTCATTTAACAATCTACGTCGCTCTCACTATAACACACTGCAGGCTAACGTTCGACGCTTACACATTATTTTGATCTTTATTTAAGTTTTTCGTCCACTCAAAATAAGTTCTGATCGGTCAAGTATTTTTATTATACGTTTAAATAACTTAAATATACGGTACGTGAGGATATCAGTGGAGAAGCTTTTTTGAAAATGCACTTCAAATTTTGTTTAGTTCTCAAATACTCTCTTACACTACCGAAATGCGCATGAGATTTACGTGTAACACTACTGAAAAATACAGATATTGAATAGAACTGAAAAAGGTGGAAATACACAGAAGCTTAAGCTCTTCCAAAAGGATACCAGCAAACGGTGCAAGCATAGAGGTGAAGCATGTGTTTAGCAGGTTCGATATTTCAATATAATTGCACTCCGATCAAGGCCGAAACATTAGGTGATCATCCGCTATATCTGTCGATCGATAAGAATTCTGAATACTCGAACTACACCCACAATTCGATAATATGGAGGGGAAACTAGCCATATGCAACTAATTCCTGCAGTCAACTCTCACCGTTACACAAAATTAAACTCACTTAAAAGTATTTATTTTATTAAATATAAATACATTTAGTGTCTTCGATTATTGTTTCAAATCAGAGACTACTCGCTCGGCCTACTGGGGGAATAGAGAGGTTGGATTTTCCTCTCCAGGGTTAGATACAGAATACCTCGAGCGATACCTAAAGTAATCTTCCGGTCCAGTTCGTCTTTGGGCCAGTACTAGACTTCTACGGCTTCCAAGCGCGTGCACCGCGAAACTTCAGTTGAGAATATCTTCACGGTTCAAAATAGTGTCTGGAAATGCTGTTATCTCAGATGGGAAGGTAGTTTATTATACAGACAAGGTTCTCAGTTTTCCTTTTTATGAACAAGGGGTATTCACTGATAATGGGCGATGGCAAGTTACTTTGTTTTTAGTAAATACGAGTTTTCTTTAACATAACTAAATGTATACGATCAAGAATCTAAGGATGGTGGTTGAAAACGGTAACATTCCTACTAACTTTAATCCAGTTTGCTATTCAAAATCGATCTATTAAATAAAAGTTAATTAGACAATCGAAATACATCACCATACACGATCAGTCGCAATTCGTTTAACAACCTTCCAAACATAATGAGATGACGACGCTCTAAACGTCTCGCTTTCATTATAACCTCGGTACTCAATTAGTAGTGGAATATTGGAAATACCAATTAACCTTCATTTCAGGGACAACGTCTAAACGTGCTAAAATCTTATATTGGGATGGTAGTATCATTACAAAAAATTTACTACCTTGTACACAATAAAATAATCAAGCTGTATTCGTATACATGTGCGTGTACATGTACGATATGTTTATGTGCTACGTTACCAAGTCTATTGTTTGGTATTATAAAATTAAATTATTGTGATCCCAAATTTACCTATTACACAACAAGATCACACTAATCTCATGTGTATGATGATCACGTTAATGTTGATATGTCATTTGATAGATTTAAAGACTTGTGTTGATGTTGCTGGTGTGATAAATTCATTTCTTGTGATTGATAAAGAAAGCGATGTTAATAACGGTCCTACCGTAAGAGATTTGACTGTTTCATTGCAGTATAAATAATTAGGACTGTCAACGTACAGTCGTAATGAAGGAGCGCTTAGTACAAGACATTTTGCGTGCTCGCAAGGTGCAACAGAAATATGCTAGTTTGAAAGAAGATACTGCACTTACAGAACGTGCAATGGAGGCACACTTTAAACCTATCACACAACCATTAAAACAATTAATTACTAAAATGATGGTTCTCTCATCAAAGCTGAACCTTACGCCAGAACTCAAAAACAGTCCATTGCACATGAAAATGAAGTATTTTTACATTATACGAAAACACTATACGTAAGGAGCCGCGTACAACTGTTCCTGACACCATTCCACACTTGTACATGAACTGTAATTGCTGATGTCACACATGACGACGGTGGAAATCCTACTTTACAACAATTGAAATCGGAACTACTAGCTGCTGGATCTCACCTTTGAAGAGTATCTTAATCAATACGAAGGATTAGCGAAATACGTCGAAGGTATCTTTAGAGATACCGAAGATGAATATGACTTAATGTACGGTGTATTTTATTACTGAAGAAGAGAAATTTTTTATTGGCGATGCTGAACTAGATTTTGTTGGAAAAAATTTGCGAATCGCTCTTTCCGATGGATCATCTCTAGACTATAAGGGAACACTTATATGAACTACTTTTTAAAAAAGTTCCTACGATACAAAAAGAGGGATCTACAACAATATAATGACATTTTGCGTAGTACGCATGCTACCCGACGTAATTACAACACTGATCAAATCCGAGGAACTAATAGTAAGAAGTACTTGAAATCATTAAACCTAGAAAACGTTCTGCCACATCATCTATTGCACCTCCAGCCACCAGATCTCGAACAACTTCTATATCCAAAAGAGGTGGTGGACTATAGCTATTGCGATATAATAATAAACCTATTGAGTTTCTACCGTGGAATAATCCGAATAAGTTAGTCGATTGGTTAAAGGAATTATTAGGATCAATGTCGGAAATACTAGAAACCACACAAAATAATATATATAATTGACGAACCGTAACGAAAGTAATAAAGTAACAGATCTTGTTATAAACCTACCACCATAGTCATTCCTTTCATTGTTACGATTATCACTAAACACGTACATATCCAGCAGTTGCCAAGATAAATTTGGCACATCTTCATCATCAAATGACAGTGGATAAATTTGGGAAACATATTGTTCATCTTCACAGGGATGATACGAAAGAAGGTGATAACTATTACGAAACTTATTTTACCTTACAAGGTTTATTGCATAATAAAACAGTAGATATTCCATTGGGTATCGATGGTAAATATTTGTTTCCTTATACAGAGGGTACAATAGTGCATTGTATGGTCACCTCGAGTTATTCATCTTCAAGTGAATGATGTACTATATACAACACCACTGTATCTAATTACTCAACATATACGTAAGAAAGTTGTGATTCAACCTATAATACCAGACGGTGTCAAATTTACGAACTTCTATTAAAATCTAAAGCGAACAATGAGTAAAAACCGATGTTGTTGAAGAACTGCACAAACCAGCAAAACGAAATTTTCCGCGACGTTGTGTTGTACTAAAAGGTTTAAATGATCTCTTTCAAGCTGATTTAGTGGAAATGATACCATATTCTCGGATGAATAAAGGATTTCGATACATTTTAGTAATAATGCCTTCTCTAAATATGTCTGGCTTTTCCCATTAAACGCAAGAATGGTAAACTAGTTGCAAATGTAATGGATAAACTTTTGTCTGGTTTGAAAGACGCCTACACATATACAAACTGATATGAAACTGAATTCTATAATGCTGAATTTAAAAAGTAATGAAAAATTCAATATCAAACATTACACTAGTTATTCCACCTTGAAAAAAATAGCATAGTCGAACGTGTAAATCGCACCCTTAAAGCAATAATGTGGAAAACATTCAGCATGCAAGGATCTATAAGTGGCTATCAATCTTGCCTCACATTGTCGCAGAGTATAATTCAAGAAAGCATAGAACAACCGGATACAAACCGTAGATGTAACGGAAAAGAATAGTACATCTATTTTGAAACATTTAAAATGTCAAAAAATTCTTGACTGTAAAACACCTAAATTTAATGTGGGAGGACATGTACGCATTAGCAAGCATAAAAGCATATTCTCTAAGGGTTACACCTAATTGGAGTTACGAAGTCTTTCGAATATGAACAGTTAAGCATTCAAGTCCAATCACCTGCACACTACGTGATAGTCGAGCTGAGAAGATTCAAAGTGGGTTCTATCAGCCAGAACTACAAAGTGTTAAACATCCAGACATTCACCTAGTTGAACGTGTAATCCGACGTCAAGGGAATAAAGCTCTTGTTAAGTGGTTGGGTTTTGATACTTCTCACAATTCCTGGATTTCTACCAAAGACACTGTGTAATACGCTATGTACCTTAATTATATATACTGTAATATTATTATGCAATAAATATTTTTATTTTACTTTTTTGTTAGTACTATCATATACACATATCACTACATACTACTAAAGCGTTTGACAAAACATACACTCACGATGCTGCTTTTCGAGGATTGGTGAAATTATATTACCACAGTCATCTATTCTTTTTAAATCGTGCAGAATCTCTAGCTAATTGTTCCCATTCTCCTTTTCGCATGCCTGTGAGCCAACTCCCATACTATGTAGTGAACTACGTTTTGGACTCATTAACCTTCTTCACTGGGTGAGTCGTCATCTGATGACTCAAAATTCGGAAAATATCTTTCTATTTCGTACACAAATTGTTCCAATGATATTTCTTTAAGGTCTTCTATTAATCGCTTTCTACAACAAATACACTGTATACCAAATACATGCGATTTAAGTATTTCACAAAGGCGTATTCCTCCCCATACTATTAACTAGATTATCTAAATAGTCATCACTAAATAATCTACCCATTATTACACTTTTCATGATCAGCATCGAATTCTAATGATAACTGACATATTTGTCTTTGGACTGCACTAACACAATCTACAGCTTTAGGCCACGACTCCGCACTATAACACATCCACATATTGACTAACATCTAACACTATCCCTATTGACTACAAGCGCGTTATCCCCCCCTTTCATTTATAGGTTTGGTAAGCTCCATATCAAGATATATTTTATCCTTGGCAAATTCTTCCATTTCCAGAAGGCAGGCTATGTTGAGCTCAAATACATCATGCACTGGAACTATAACTTGGTGAATGTTACATTCAGGAATTGCCGCTGCCTTTATTAGGTTTTATAAACTCTGGAAAGTTCACAGTATTTACTCAATCGGTAATTTATTATCTTCAGAAGCTCCATAACTGTTCTATAGACTTCATCCTAAATAGACATCAGCTTCTTCACTATCACAGAGGCGTATAATTTTTTCTTGTTAATATTTTCGTACGAGACAGTCTTCGATCCCAGTTTGGTAGGTAGCCTTGTTTCTTCAGGACTGTAGAAATAATTAGTAATTACCCTTGATTATCCATAAGTATACGCCTTTCCTGCTTGTCAAAACACCACTCCAGTACTCTTCTTCGATCCACCGAGTTTTACAACTGGGTCAAATCTAAATTTGGGTGATAGATCGACACTAACAAACTTTGTTTTACTTTGATTTAAGAAATAATGCACATTATTAAGCAAAATATCACGATATTCACTTGAACTTATAGCACCGATAATCTTCGCCTTTTCTATGGCTTGACGTAATATGTTATCCATTATATACGATACACAAACTCGCGTTGTTTTGTGATGCTAATTTATAGTGGTTATTTTGAAAAGTGTGTGTGTATTTTATATAAAGGTCTGTTCTTAAGTATTTGATAATTACACTTTATAAGCATTATTAACATTTAGAATAACAAATTAAAGTAAATATAAAAGGTTTATTTAACTAGTTGATACAGTACCTCTGGTGGGACAGGTAAATAATTAATTGATGTTAATATCTATAATCATTCGGTCTGGATGGGTTTAGTGTAATCATATAGGTAACTAATGCGCTTACAAAACTAGGTCAATGTCAGAATAATATAAATGGCCTTGATTGCATGCGTAATGCGAATGCCACTAAAATTACTAAAATTACAGAATAATTAATTCTTTTACGCACACTATAATGAAAAAACTAAATTATTACTTAAACTTAAATTCTATATATAGGTTTAAACGGCTAATTTAATACTGGGATATTTAGTTCTCGATTTATTTGCATTTCAGTAAATATGCAGATGTCAATTGATGTCAATGAACTATTTCAATTGAATTTATATAAATGGGAAGTTTCGATAATCCACTTCGTTATTTATGAAAGACATGGTTTCAAGCATGTTTTCATTGCGTTAAAACATAAACAGATTGTCTATAGAGGAAATTAAATAATCTACTTATTGAAACGTATTCGTTTTATTACAAAAGCCAACCTTGTTCAATTCTATTTTGAATTAATTTCCTCTTTTAGTTGTATAAAGAGTGTTTTAATTCTGGATTTAGTTATACATGAAGTTCTTAATAAGGACAGGATATGAATATACAAAGGGTTTAATCTTTGTTATCCTTTAGAACAAGAATACCTCAATGACTAATAGAAACGTTCTCGCTTCAAGATAATTATAGCCAAAGCGGTTAACCATAAATACTTAGAATTTGTTCGTCTAGAATTATTTATACAGGTTGTAGCTTATTATCTTTTTAAACAATGGATGCCTTCTTAATAAAAAGTAACGTTCTGGGTTCTAGATATTTAAAGCCAAAAGTCAACATAGATACTTAGAATGCGCTGGATCTGGTTTAATCTAGACTGTCAGAGGGTAACAATTTTAACTCCTGACGCTGCATTTTCTAATTAAAGATCTCGATATTAAGATTGGGGTTACCGCCGGCGTTATTATACCTTACAGGTTGCTAGTCCTCTTTTTTCGATTAATTTGTAAAAGGATTTCTGTGAGAGGAAACAACAGGTATTTCAACAATTTGTGTTTATAAATTGCCAAAAGGTGTAATTTAGAAAATTGAAATACTTTTATATTTTCTCGAATAAAGAATGACAGAAATTCAGGAACGCTGGTGTAGTAATACTACGTGGAATCCTCACAAAGTATTCTGCAGGCGAAGTACCAATTATATTCTTTTTGTTAGTATATATGCTTATGGTTAGTAATCACTTATATAGATTATATATATATATATATATATATATATATATATATATATATATATATATATATATATATATATATATATATATATATATATATATATATATATATATATATATATATATATATATATAACGTCCAAACCGCACTAGGCGTCGTGTATGCTTACTAATGTAATTGCCAAGCCAGCTAACAAGATGGCGTAGTCGAAATAATAGTAAATGAATGATTAATCAAACACCTTACACCGATATTCAAACAGCTCAGTCCGGGAAAATATGTCTCAGGCACCACAATCGACTTTGCTAAAATTTGTCTTAATCTGTGTTAATTAACCCTACTTGATTGTGGAAAGTAGGATTGTGCTTAGTCAGTAAATCTTACACGAGGGTTCTAACAAACACTCGTAAACAATTCAACTCAAACTCAAATATATTTAGTTTAGGTTATTAGAAACTTTTGAATACACCTCGTATAAAAACTTCCAAAACAAAATTTATCACTCAAATTCAACATTCACGTAACCAACAGTTATATTTTTCTACGTATCCCTCGTACATATAAGTTAAATTTCTTCTTATTAATGAATAAAATACTTCTTCATTCAATGATCGATAATTAATTTTAAAATTCTAACCAAAAGAAAATCAATGTCATCGGCTTAATTGTTACTCCAATATAATAGTGATAAAGTTGCAAAACAGTCAAACGAGAATAATTAACATGAACGATATCTTTTAATTAAATTTAATTTTTATAATACTTTGAATCTTTGACATTTGCAAATATGTAAGTTCTCACTCCATCTCTTAGTTATACTTAATGAAATTTTAATTAACAGCTGATCCGTCATTATTGCGGTAAAAGAAACTAACATGAAAATTTTTGCAATCAACCTGGCAAATATAACCTTTCAGGTTGTTCATTAATCTTAAAACTAAAATATGGAAAATTTACATTTATGTTGTCGAAAACTAGGTCACCAATTAAGTAAACGTCACAAATGTATCTCATAACTGGGTAAATAAACAACAGAATAAAGTTAACGATAAATATATATTCATAAAATAATAAACAAATGCTTGTACACAAGTGGTTGAAAACCACTGTCAATAAATTTGCGTTTTGCAAAATTCTTACTAAAACAACCAATACAACATAACTCGAGATCGATTATCTTTTCCTTCATCACTAATTAATAATTAACAATACGCAAATTAAACAAACCACAAAAAAGATAATCGTGCTCAACTGAATTTTAACGTTCTAAATGTAATTCATAAAATTGTCCATTAATACGCTCTTCTTTCTTCTTTCTTCCCGTAAATCAATTATTTGTAGTCCATTTGTATTTAAATTGCCTGAAAGCACATAACAAGTACTCCACAATTTCACCAACACTTATTCCTTTCTGCACTCGCGATTAGTCCAACTATGCGAGGTTATTACTCAATACGTAATAAACTGTACACGTTTGGTTGCCTCTATAAAGTTTCTCACAACCTTTAGGACAATTAAGCCCTTCCTTAACACAAATAAACTTTTAATGTCATATAATTACCTTAACATTGGCTCAATTTGTTATGAATATTTCGTTTACTTAAAGCTGGTCCCATAAATAATTTGCTAACGATCATAACAAGCTCGTTTGTACTCAACACTATAACGTAATAACTGTTATCTTTTATAAATCTGCTTACGTACTTTTACTTTCTTGAAAATAATCAAACTGATTTTATCTTCAATCTCAATCTAATTAATTGTTTTTATTTATGAATGTCTTATACGATTCATCCCTTTCGGGTTACGCGTTGTTTAAACAATGACTGTTCAATATTATTCAAATATAACTAACTCACATTCTAATTTCACACTTGCGTCTCTCAGAGCTCTTAAAAGCAACAACCTAAAGCTAAAGCCAAAAGGAACAAGAATCTCTGACTTTCCTATTTATATTAAGCCATCCATCTTTAAACATGTCTGACTTGCTATATTCACCAATGGTATACATTCAAACTTTGTTAGTGACTGATGCTATCTGTACAAACACGCTTATAACTGCAATACATCGCCCTGTTTGTTCTTCTAAATTTTCAATTACTTCATGAAGAAGTCATTTCTCGTCATCACATTCATTCAGTGGCCACTCTGGACCATTACGCAACTTTCAACGTTTATCTCTCACCTGCGCTCGTCTTTTTCGCAACATTTGCAAAATAAGTACCGTCTAGGTCTCAAATCCTATACTTACGTATTCTCAACACTGATTAACATTACGAGAACTTTCTGAAATTCAATATAAGTCTTTCTCTACATATTTTCTAAAACATTCTACTTATACTCTCACATCTTCTGGCCAAGATTACTCCTCTATCCTCCAATATTCCATTCTTATTAAGTAGTCAACAGTAGCAACCATTATCGTATGGACAAATTTCTCTTATTTACATTCATGAGAATCTATTTATTACACCAATGTCTTATAACATTCAAATACACGTATCTACATACTGAATAATATTTCTCCTAAAGCCAGTGGCGTATCACCCATTACATTAAAACACACAAAATTTTTTCGTTCAAACCCAATACGCTGTCAAAACGTAATACGTCATTATAACATTACATACAGGGTGCGTCAACGCAACCTGACAGTATAATATATATATATATATATATATATATATATATATATATATACATATCTTAGTTAGACTGTTCAGAATCCTTCTCCTCTTCAGCCATGGTCAATCTATGCTTGTTGGTGTTGAGTTTTCAATCATGAGGTGTGGTTATTTTGGTGTAAAAAAAAAAGATTTAGATTTATTTGAATATTTGATGGGTTAATTGGTTTAAGTGTATGTTGTTTAATTGGTGTAGCGTATAGCGTGTTTAATCCGATTGGTTGTCCGGTTTCATGCTAGGTCGTCATTAATAAACCGGAGGATGGAAGGCATGTGGGATGTTATCTAGGATTCTATCTCGTCGGGGAGGTCGTTGAGTTACGTAAGCATGGCGGGGGATGCTTGAATTTTAATGTAGGTTTTCTTCGTGGGAATTGGGGAAAAGGGTAGTTGTAGGGAGTGGTAAGGATTTCTTTGGTTGGAATAGTAAAAAATTCTTTTTACGCGAAGTTTTCTGAAGTGTTTGGATTCTGTGTGTGATTGGTGGTATGTTCTCGTTGGTGTTGTGAGGTCACTAGAGTAACTGACGGGTAACCTATGTATTCGTCTAAAAATTCGGCGTTCACAGTAGGCAAAAGGAAAGTGATTGAGGTTTATGTTGGTGTATGTGGGTGTTCGGGAATACATAACAGAGCGGATGTATGTTTTGTAGGTGTGTTGAAGTGTTTCAGGGTGGCAACCACTGGTTCTACCTCGTGAAAGCCAGTAGGTTTGCTCGGTTTATAATCCTATTGAGTGTTCTTTTACATTGTGGAATTGAAAGTTCTAGAGAGGATACCTAGGTAGGTGACTCCATCTTGGAGTGTGAGTCTTTAATGGTTTAGGGGAGTGAAACATTTCTGGAGAAAAGCTTTGAAATCTTATTTCGGTGTAATTAGGATGTCGGAAGAAATTGTTTGGGTTTTGGTGGGATTGACGGTGACTCTCCTCCGGTTCGCCCAGTTGTTGGAGTTCCGTAGGGTTTTGGATATGAGGCGGTAGGACGTTTCGCTGTTCCGATTAACTCCGGGCTGTGACTTCGAGAACGTCGGATGCAAAGATAATACAGAGGATCGGGGTAGGCTGAACCTGCGGTACGCCTGCTGTAGGTTGGAAAGGATCTGAGAAGGTTTTCCCTACTTTGACCTGAACTGACCGATTGGTCAGGCACGAGTAGGAGTTTGGAGAAGGTCAGGAATGTTGAGGTTACGGATCTTGTGGAGACCGGTGGTGCTTAATGTCCAGAAGCACAGCCAGATTGCATTGCTTGTGATTGAATGCTCTGGTGGTCTCTGCAAGCAGGTCAAAAGGGATCGTTACACGTTCGGTTGGGAAGGAAGCGGAATTGGCTGGTGGAAGGAGGTCGTTAATTCGTGGTCCTGAGTCACCTGGCTAGAATCTGCTCAGAGTATTTTCCGAGGCAACTCAGGAGGAGATAGGAAAAGGGTGAGGTTAGGTCGGCGTGGGGTTTGGTATCATGACGGTGGAGGGATTTAGTTCGTCAGGAAATTAGATATTGGTAGTAGATGTTGGAGGGTAATCGGAGGAATGGGTCGTGTAAATGGCGGAGGATTTTGATATAGGCCGTCATGGCCTGAGGCAACATTTTCCTTTCTTGAAATATGTGTGGTCGGTCGTGATGAGGGCAGGATTCTCGTTATCGAGTTGAATTTCGAGAAGGTTAAGGTTGCAGAATTCTTCAAGGCGATCCTCGAGGAATGGATATCGGGTGGAGATCATCTAGAATTGGAAAATGAATTGGGTGGTGACCAAACGAATCAGCCTTTCCTTGGTCTGAGGAGATAAGGTTGCCCTGAGAGTCGGTTAGGTGGGATTTAGGGTTAACTTTTCTTCTAGTCAGTCTATCGAACTACTACTAGAAGAGTTTACCATGTCTATAATATGACTGGGAGGTGGCTTTGGTCCAGGAGTCTTCGGCGTGTCTGTTTGCTTCTCGCCTGATTAAGGCGTTAAGGCGTCTTGAGGCCGGGTCCTGGATCGTATTGACGATAGATTTATCATTTCTCTTTGATCCAGTTCACACTTTGCTGTGAGAGCGGTTTTCGGAAATGTAGATGTTTTTAATGGTACGGAGATATCGACAGCTTCCGTAATTACGGAACTTAGGTCTCTAATGGCTCTCTCGAGGTCTTGGATCGTTTGGAGATTGGGTGTGGGATGGTTGTTGGAGATGTGTTCGGAGAATACATTCCAGTCTGCTTTGGAAAATCTTTAATGACTGTGTGTGCGGAGGTGCAGGAGCTGGGCAAAATGAATTTTGACCAGTAATGGTATGTGACCTGATGTGATCGTGGTGCCTAGAAAGTACTCTCGATAGAAGTAGTGAGCTATGGGTTCGGAAACTATGATGTGACATACTATTGAGTCACCTAAATGTTCGAAGTATGTTGGCTGTGTGTTGGTGATTCGCAAGAGCGGCAACTGTAACTGAGCGGAGGATAGCCAGTTGCCGTTGCCATTAGTTGCGGTATCACCGAATTGGATGTAGCAGGCATTGAAATCACCTAGGATAACTGCATTAGGGAGGCTAGAGGCGTAGATTAAAAGGTCATCGGATAGGGTGTTATGGCCGGGCGGGTATTAATAAGAATTAAATACTATAGGAGTGGGAAAGTGCACCGTCGCATCAACGCATTCGAGATACTGTAGGTGCGCATGAAGTTGAAAGGTAGTGGACGGGAAGCAATGTTTAATTAAGAGGGCGGTTCCCTGATGGCTATTGTTTAGGAATGTGTGATACGTGTTGAATTGAAGTGTGCATCTGTTTGTGAGTTTTGTTTCTGTGAGGGAGATGATGTGTATATTGTGTGTGTTTAAAAAGTATTTAAGTAAGAGGCCTTTCCGACGAATACCCTTGGCATTAACGGTCCGTACTAGGATATTCATTAGGAGCGAGTTAAGGATTGGATTGGCCGGTTACGGCAACTTTCATCCGCGTACCGGATACGCAGGTGATCCTCCGTTGGAAGAAGTTTCGGGAGAGCAAATCTAGAGTGCGGACAACCCTATCTCGCCGGTCGGGGTACATCTGGAGGTGAGGATTTTTAGGAAGTCTTTAGGGATTCGGTGTCGCCCGAACGTGACGACTACACGTAAGAGTACGTATTCAAGGGTAGTTTGGGAAGAGGTGATGATCCGGATTAAGGATGTCAGGGGTGTTTGCTGCTTTAGCGGTGATGTGACCTTCTCGCGTGTGAAAGGTCGATCACACCGGATCTCAGGTTCTAGGATGTCCTTATCTACGTGACGCATCACGCAGGAAAGGAGGGCGCTCTAGGAGTGGAGTTGTAGGGACGGAGACCGGATAGTTGGGTCAAGGTTACGGTGGGATCACCGAAATGGTGTCGCATCCTATGCTGTGTACCATCCGGCAAGGGAGAGGAGGTCTCTAGGAGACAGTTGTGGTTATGGTTAAACGTTAAGTTTAACCAGGGAAGGTTAAGGGATATTGTTGTAAAGGATTTCTGGGTGGTCATAAATTTCGGGATATTACGGGTTCCAATACCTCGAGGATTGAGAGCGGGTGGGATTACAATTGGGGAAGCGGGTCTGGAAATCACGGCAGGTACAGGTGGACCGGTATGGGTAAGAGAACGGGTTTGTGTGCTTATGAGGGTTTGTGTGTGTTTTTATGTGTGTGTGTGTGTCCGGGTTATGTGGTTTTGAGGCAGTGGAACGTGAGATGTATGTGTGGATGAGTGGAAATGGACGAGGCGTATGAGTGGAAGCGTGTGTGAGGAGTGGTGAGGCGATGTGTGCGTATGTCAGCGTTGTGTGTGCGGTGTGTGTGGTGTGGGTGGACAGGCGGCGTCGGGGTTGGGAATACGACGGTTGTAGTAGCACGGTACCGAATTACAAAACTTTCGCTTATATACCTCGTATAGAAGTAGGGTTTTGCAGATTTGACGTGATGTCTTTTGCACATATAGAAGGGGCTGGTGCATACGCAAACGTAATGTTTGTTCGCAAATCTGGATTCTGAAATTGAACAAATTGTTGTATTATCAGCATTATTTTAAAATAATAAAATTTATTCATCTTACTAATTTTTCTGGCATTACAATATTTTAAAGTTGTTTAGATGGATTGATTATATTTTAGAACAGTGAAAATGAATGTATTGTTTTAGCAATTTCGTAGTACTATTATGAAAACTAAGGCTATCTCGATTTTAATAATTTTTTGACACAAAGTTGACTGACTGATCCACCCATCAACACACGGTCGAAATTATTTAACTTAGAGACATGGAAATTTTGAGGTGAGCCTACATGGTGCTAGTGTAAAACAAGAAACGATTTGAAAATATGCTCTTCTTAAGAGGGTGAAACATGGAGTTGAAGATCGATATCATTTTCCTAATTAACTCCACTAGGTGATTAAATTTGAATCATAAGTTCCTTATTGAACAAAGTGGATAACACAGGGCGGTTTTGACATTATTTGTATGAGGCGAAATTAAGGGTTAAAGGTAAGTGGAGGGTAATGGAACGTATCTGAGTTTTAACGATACGAGCTCCAAATCTCTTCTAGAAATATGCGCCCACATTTTTATAATTTCAGTATTTGTTGGGATAAAATACAGGGTCGGCTTTGTTAGAGTGACATCCAATATTATCTGATCTACTACGAGTGGAGACTTCATATTCGACATAATCCAATACATTTCAATTTTTAAAAACTTTTTAAAACCAGAACTTTTGACCGCTGATGATAATAGCGTACTATCGAAACGCGATCGGTGTTTTTTAATTTTGTGTGGTACGTGGGTGCATTTTGTTAATGTTTTATAAAAAATTAAAAATGCTTTTGGAATATACCATGAAATTGTTACGAAATATGAATTTACAAGTACTCGTGTAGAAAACAGAAAATTTTAAAATATAAACATACAAGGCGACAAGAAAATGTTTCTCATTTAGTTAGTTGACGAATCCGCGGATAACATTAATTGTAAATGTAGCGTTGAAATTAGTGCAAAAAGTTTTAAATTTGTAACCTTCAACAACAAAAATCGTAATCCATAGTAGAGTTTTACATGCTATACCTACACAGCTGTTACAATAACATATAACGTTCGTGAATTTTTTATTAAATTAAGCCAATTAACCATTTATCTGTGTGTTGACTGTTAAAGCTAATTGAACATAAATCAAACATTATTTTAACCTAAAAGCCAAAAATTATTGGGTGCGTGCAATATTAGTAATTAACACAAAATTTAATTTTGAGAAAGTAAGAATTTAACACTACAATTAAAATCTTGACAACTACAGTGTAAAATGTAGCATTTAGGTGGAACTCATCTAAGTGAAGATACAAAGTTTGTTCCAAACTATGATCCTAAACAACTTAAAGTGTTTTTACAGTATTTGGACGCTACGAATTTGTATGGGTGGAGTATGCGGCAATACCTGCCGCACGACGGGTTTATGTGGTTGCGTCAAGAGGAAATAGACCACTTTGACGTATTGAAGATTGATGACGCCGATGTTGGATTTGTGGTGTAGGTTGGTATACATTATCCCCACCAACAAAATTGCCTTGAGGTCCCAGGATGACAAACGGTATAGACTACGTGATACGTGTTCCACACTGGCGTGGGGGCATTGGCGATTACCGGAAATGGAGAATGCTGATCCTTTCAGCGAACTATTGCAGGTTGTTAAGCAAATGAATTTATATTAACCGGAAGGAAAGAAGAATAGTTTGGGTATTGACACTTGCTAGTTTCTTTACTATGTCCTCTACATAATGAAACTAATATTAATACTAATTTATATTGTTCCTTTAGTTGTTTAACGTATGTTAATATTGTGTACTAATTCGTTATTAAGAGAATATATGCTATACAAATACTGTGTGATATAAATAAAAAATTAATC
Organism: Vesta saturnalis; assembly: GCA_036346205.1. NCBI lineage: Eukaryota > Metazoa > Arthropoda > Insecta > Coleoptera > Lampyridae > Vesta > Vesta saturnalis. The sequence goes on from JARFJB010002096.1 coordinate 624,702, forward strand.
AGTCCTACTTTCGTTACGGAATCTACCACTATTCCATTCATTTTAAATCTAATTTCACTGAATAAAAATGCGATACCGTTATTAACGAACCTTGCGGTGTTAGAGACAGTACCATCCTGTCGTAATAATCGTCCCTCTACGTAGACGTAGCTTTCGGATGGTAGAGTGCACATGTCTTCCTGAATGGGTATCCTGATTTCATCAATGTTTCCAAATCTGGTAGTATATGGCTGATGGGTGTGCAGTTCGAAATTAACGATTGCATTATCAACGACAACTATTTCATTAACGCTTAATATACTCATTGTAGTACTGTAAAGCCGAGACTTTCCAATAATGCTTTGTTCTGCGGTGTCAATGCTTTGGGCGCTGAACGCTCACTGACTCTCACCTTTCCACACTTTGATCTTTTATAGTTTGATTTGCTCTGGTTACATGCACATGTGTTTAACGCGTCACCATATTTCTATAAATGTAGTCCTATCGTTATGACTTCCCCGTTCAAATTGATGAGATCTCCGTCTTGGTCTACTATTTTAAGTGTTATTGTCGAAATGGTAGATGTATTGAAAGGTAGATGGATGACATGTTTGTACCCCGCTGGTACACCGGGAAAGAACTGATGAATTATGTGTGATGTTTTACCATTCTCAAAACTACTATATTGCATTCGATAATTAATGAGTTAGTTTTGATAATGTTAATGGGATTATCAGAGCTATGCACTTTCGGAGCCTGATAAACAGTTTTATTAAATTCCAGCATAGGTCCTATCGAAATTTCCACATTGTAGTTAATGTCATGGGTTGCTTTCATACTTGCTTTCATAGTATTATTATTTGCTTGTAAATGCATAAATGCTCTCGATCCCTCCACTGACTCATTAATATATTTATTCACATCCGCAATTTCGTATGATGCTGGTGGTATTGTAATTTTATCGTTTCCAAACACGTGTTGGTTATTCTTTGAAGTAACATTCTGTATAGTATTGAAAGATTCAAAACTAGTCAACCCCATTACATATTCTGACTCATTCTCAAGAAAAATCGGTGGATTAAAGGTTGCTTGCAAGATACAATTTATTCCGGTAAATGTAAATGTGTACGACATTACGATCACGTAATGACTACTGAAAATCAGTACGAGCAGTCATATAAAAATTGTAAGGTTAAATGACCGCAGTTGTATGTATCAAAATCTTGAACCTTGGTAAAGTTATACTCAATTGTGTTTCTGCTACCATCACTTTTAAAATAGTGGAGTAATTAAATGGGTGGTTTAATATGTCCTATGCTATCAAAATATGCAATATGCCTGTTACGCTTAATATAAGTTGTCCAATGTGTACCCTTGTTATTTTGATCATCCAGATTCACAATACCACATTCATTCGCATGGATTCGTGTAGGTAAGTTATCTCGCATATATATCTCTCTAAAATAGGGAATCTTTAATTGCTCCACAAATTTTGATAGCTCAACATTACTTAAGGCGTGACGTGGTAGCTTCAGTGAGAGTTTTTTGAATACGGTTGTAAATATATAACTAACCCTCGTTTACATGGCTTTATGCATAAACTTTTTCCTAATGCAGCTGCTTCCATTGCTTGGTTGTATTGTTTGATTTCTTCTAACGTTTTTGTCGCAGCTTTTGCGTCAGTTACCTCTTTTGCGACTACCGCAGCACCGCCACCTAGAGACCCTAAATCTCCTAATGCAGCAAAGAGGGGAATTAGATGTATAAATCCGCCACATTTTGGTAGTGGTAATATTCTGCTCTTGGGTGACATAATTTTTTTGTGTTTTAGAGCCCTCAAGGCTTGCTGTATTGTCGATTTTAAAGATGATCGTAGTTTACCACCAACACGACGTCGGGCTAGAAGGACTGCTTTGTTTAACGAAATTGCTCTGTGAGAATGCTTCCTTCGTCGTGATTTGTTTCCCATTCCCAATTTCTTTTGTCCTTTCCGTGATTTGGCACCCATTCCCATTGTCCGTTTTCCTTTCTTTATACCAGCTATGGTTAATGCAGCTGCCCTTTCTCCAAAGGTAGCGTCGGTAGAACGAAATCTATTCTAAGCTTTTTATTGTAAAGTCTTATCGGCTATGTGTCGTTTTAGATCGTTTGACTGGGAGTATGCAATGTCGTGTCCTTTACACGCTTCGTCCAATTCGTTAATACCTTTGTCACCACGAGCTAATCGTTTTTGTAAACGGGTACCTGGCCCACAATATCGATATCCGGGTATATGCAACTGCACGGGTAATTTATTTATTAAACTATTAATTAATCCCGAACCTTTTTTTTCCTCTGACGCTGAGATGTATACTTCATACCACACTGACTGGCACTTCAGTACTAAACTACTTTCAGCACATGGTGTGTATATATAGAAGCGCCATACAAGTCGTGGCTTAGTACCATAATGGGAGACATCCGTTTCATTCCGCAAGATACAGAATTACCTATCAAAAATTATGACATTACTCCTAATAAGGAGCACTACACTAAACACCGCGGTTTACTAAGAGGGGGATGTAAACGAGATATAGTCGTCGGACCATCCGGCGCTGTGGAAAAGGTAATATTATGATTAGCTTATTAGAACATCCAAATGGCTTACGTTTCGAAAATGTCTATATATATTGCAAATCTTTATACCAACCTCCAACCTAAATACCAGTACCTGCTGGAGTTACTGGCGCCCATAAAGGAAATTAGGTATTTCGAATACAGTGATAATAGTGATGTTATACCTCCTAGTGAGTCCCGTAAAAATTCAATATTGATTTTTGTTTTGACAGACATCGAAATAATGATTGTTTCTATCTGTGTCAAACGTATTCTTCAATTCCAAAACAGCTTATACGTGATAATGCGAATTTGCTTGTTCTTTTTCAACAAGATCACACTAATCTCAAGCATGTGTATGATGATCACGTTAATGTTGATATGTCATTTGATAGATAGAAAGACTTGTGTTGCTGTTGCTGGCGTGATAAATTCGAATTTCTTGTGATTGATAAAGAAAGTGATGTTAATAACGGTTGTTACCGTAAGAGAGTTGACTGTTTCATTGCAGTATAAATAAATTAGTAGGACTGTCAACGTACAGTCGTAATGGAGAAGCGTTTAGTACCAGACATTTTGCGTGCTCGCAAGAGTGTGCAACAGAAATATGCTAGTTTGAAAGAAGATAATGCATTTACAGAACGTACAATGGATGCACACAACCATTAAAACAATTAATTACTAATAATGATGGTTCTCTTCATCAAAGCTGAACCCCTTACCCCAGAAGTCGGAAAAAAGGAGTCCATTGCACGTGAAAATGAAGTATTTTTACATTGTAAAGGGACGCCGTCAGATGTCCAAATTTTTTATTATTATTAATTAGTTTCCCAAAGTTTATTAGCAAGACGCCGTCCTTTATCAAAATTTTCCTGTCATGATTAATTATTTGATAAGTAAAATACCAGTACTGATATAATATTCACGGAATTTATTAAGATAAAATGACCCGCTAAATGCACAGGTGCAAGCAATTATAAAAATTCGTAGAAGTTTTAGTAAAAGTTAAACATGTTTCATAACGTTGCATAAAATTGCACAATAATTAATCATGCATCCTCCCTCCAGACGTAAATCCCAAAAACGTTTAAAAGTTTGTATACGTCAGAGCATCTTCCGCCAATACTGGCTTATGGAATCTCACCACCAAAGTTTCGTAACCACCCTCGCGAATTCTTTATAAAAACGCGGTACGCGCTGCAAGGAAGAATGTTAATAAATTAATATATAGACTCTCTTTTTAATCACTCCCTTATCAATCTCGCGCTACCAGAAGAATCCGAATAGAAATCGTGTGGTCTATCGTCGCGTTCGCGCCGACTACTACCGTTTAAAACCGTCAACCTGTAACCGCCGTCCGAGTAGAAGTCGCGATTCCGCGACTTGATAGCATCACCGAAGTCAAAGAGTTAGAGTTGCAGAGATCTAACGTTGAATGCACGTAAGTCGAAATAAAGACAACACTATACACCTGGTGATAGGGATATGCAGGGTTGTAAGCCCGACATACTCTTCCATTACTAGACACCTACACTGTGGAGTTTGAAGGGTAGTTGCCGGACGTTCCATTGACCGACGGAGATCCTCTTGCTTAGTTTAACGGGTGGTTGCCCAGATTGCTAACAAAGGAGATTCACCTACACAAATTTACACGAACACTACAACACAAAAACACCTCGACAAACGTACCAGCAACCGCAGAGTACCTGCAACTAAAACCTCGTCGGAAGATTAAGCCTAGTTAAACCTAGTTAACGCCGTTAATCCAGTAATATAGAAAAGAAATCGTAAAAACTAGACGTGTTCATCATTACTAAATTATCGCCTATAAAATATAACCACCACCGCCGCGAGCATCGAACAACGTAAGTTACACCGTTTACAATTAATAAGATTATTACCTGTAAACCAGAAACTATCAGATAATATATTTCGTGTTAAATAATTCAAATCATTATTGTTAGACGCGAAAAATTCACTTTAATGGAAAACGAAGGTTTTATATTGTGAAATTGGTCAACATAACAAAAGTTTTTCATTTCATTTAAATAAAAACCTGTGCACTAAAATAATTAATGTCGTAAAAGTAAGCAAATAATCCGTAGCTACCGTATAGAAACTACCTTCAAAACAAAAAGCTTTCATTTATTTAAAAAGGGCAAAATTGAATGTAAACGTGAAGGAGTTTATTTTCATAAGAATAGCAGGTATAAAATTACAGTGCTTTTATACATTTGAAAACGACCGCTTTAACATATCGATTATTTCTTTAAAGGCAGAGCATTGAACTCGGTGTTTTATCGCGCACGTGTTTATACCGCGTTATCTTGCTTCAGGTAAAATTATTCATTTTATTTTGGCAATTAACCAGTATAAACTGAAACCAGTCAAAGGACGTAAACTACGAGTCAAAACCCAAGCCTTATATTAATGTTACATTACAGAAACTGCAGAGGACTACCTAACCCTATAGTTCCGGGACCCACCAGGACGTAGTAATACACTTAACAGTAAACCTCCATTTCCGTTGACAGGAAAAGGAGTGGCGTAATACAACATCATACACCGAAAACCTCTGGAATACGTAAGAAACCGCGTACTATTTTTCCTGACGCCATTCCCCGGCCTGTACAGGAATCTGTAATTGTTGATGTCACACATGACGACGAGGTGGAAATTCCTACTTTACAACAATTGAAATCGGAACTACTAGCTGCTGGACCTCAACCCGCCTTTGAAGAGTATCTTAATCAATACGATGCTGAACTAGATTTTGTTGGAGAAAATTTGCGAATCGCTCTTCCCGATGGATTATCCCTAGACTATGAGGGAACACCGGGATTATATGAACTACTTTTTAAAAAAGTTCCTGCGGGATACAAAAAAGAGGGATCTACAGCAATACAATGACATTTTTCGTTTTGCCACATCATCTATTGCACCTCCAGCCACCAGATCTCGAACAACTTCTGTATCCAAAAGAGGTGGTGAACTGCAGCTATTGCGATACAATAATAAACCTTTTGAGTTTGTACCGTGGAATAATCCGAATAAGTTAGTCGATTGGTTAAGGGAATTATTAGGATCAATGTGGGCAGGAAATACTAGCAATCACAAAGAAATAATATATATAATTAACGAACTACGTAACGAAAACGTAATAAAGTAACAGATCTTGTTACCCCTTCATTATTACGAAGAATATCACCAAAGATAGTACTACATGTCCAGCAGTGATGCCAATAGATAAATTTGGCGGGCATCTTCATCATCAAATGACAGTGGATAAATTTGGGAAACATATTGTTCATCTTCACAGGGATGATACGAAAGAAGGTGATAACTATTACGAAACTTATTTTACCTTACAAGGTTTATTGCATAATAAAACAGTAGATATTCCATTGGGTATCGATAGTAAATATTTGTTTCCTTATACAGAGGGTACAATAGTGCATTGTATATGGTCACCTCGAGTTATTCATCTTCAAGTGGATAATGTACTGTATACAACACCACTGTATTTAATTACTCAACCTATACGTAAGGAAGCTGTGATTCAACCTATAATACCATCCGGTGTGAAATTTACGAAGGAACAATCATTCATCTTAGAACTTCTATTAAAAACTAAAGCGAACAATGAGTAAAGCCGATGTTGTTGAAGAACTGCACAAACCAGCAAGACGAAATTTTCTGCGACGTAGTGTTGTACTAAAAGGTTTAAATGATCTCTTTCAAGCTGATTTAGTGGAAATGATACCATATTCTCGGATGAATAAAGGATTTCGATACATTTTAGTAATAATAAATGCCTTCTCTAAATATGTCTGGGCTTTTCTCATTAAACGGAAGAATGGTAAACTAGTTGCAAATGTAATGGATAAACTTTTGTCTGGTTTGAAATGGGAACTGAATTCTATAATACTGAATTTAAAAAAGTAATGAAAAAATTCAATATCAAACATTACACTAGTTATTCCACCTTGAAAAGTAGCATAGTCGAACGTGTAAATCGCACCCTTAAAGCAATAATGTGGAAAACATTCAGCATGCTAGGATCCTATAAGTGGCTATCAATGTTGGCTCACATTGTCGCAGAGTATAATTCAAGAAAGCATAGAACAACCGGATACAAACCGGTAGATGTAACGGAAAAGAATAGTACATCTATTTTGAAACATTTAAAATGTCAAAAAATTCTTGACCGTAAAACACCTAAATTTAAAGTGGGAGAACATGTACGCATTAGCAAACATAGAAGCATATTCTCTAAGGGTTACACACTTAATTGGAGTTACGAAGTCTTTCGAATATCAACAGTTAGACATTCATGTCCAATCACCTACACACTACGTGATAGTCGAGTTGAGGAGATTCAAGGTCGGTTCTATGAGCCAGAACTACAAAGTGTTAAACACCCAGACATTCACCTGGTTGAACGTGTAATCCGACGTCAAAGGAATAAAGCTCTCGTTAAGTGGTTGGGTTTTGATACTTCTCACAATTCCTAGATTTCTACCAAAGACATTGTGTAATACGCTATGTACGCTTAATTATATATACTGTAATATTATTATGCAATAAATAAATCTTTTTTTATTTTACTTTTTTATTAATACTATCATATACATATATCACTACATACTACTAAAGCGTTTGACAAACATATGCTCAGGATGCTGCTTTTCGAGGATTGGTGAAATTATATTACCGCAGTCATCTATTCTTTTTTTAAATCGTGCAGAATCTCTAGCTAATTGTTCTCATTCTCCTATTCGCGCATGCCTGTGAGTCAACTCCCATGCTACTATGTAGTGAACTATGATTTTGGACTCATTAATGCACACCATCTTCACTGGGTGAGTCGTCATCTGATGGCTCAAAATTCGGTAAATATCTTTCTATTTCGTGTACAAATTGTTCCAATGATATTTCTTTAAGGTCTTCTATTAATCGCTTTCTACAACAAATACATTCTATACCAAATACATGCGATTTTAAGTATTTCTCACAAAGGCGTATTCCTCCCCCATATCTATTAACTAGATTATCTAAATAGTCATCACTAAATCTACCGATTCCATACACTTTTTTATGATCAGCATCGAATTCTAATGATTGTAACTGACATATTTGTCTTTGGACTGCACTAACACAATCTATAGCTTTAGGCCACGACTCCGCACTATAACACATCCACATATTGACTAACAGCTAACACTATCCCTATTGACTACAAGCGCGTTATCCCCCCTTTCAGTTATAGGTTTGGTAAGCTCCATATCAAGATATATTTTATCCTTGGCAAATTCTTCCATTTCCAGAAGGCAGGCTATGTTGAGCTCAAATACATCATGCAATGGAACTATAACTTGGTGTATGTCACATTCAGGAATTGCCTCTGCCGACTTTATTAGGTTTTTATAAGACTCTAGAAAGTTCACAGTATTTGCCAACTCCAATCGGTAATTTATTATCTTCAGAAGCCTCCATAACTATTCTATAGACTCCCATCCTAAATAGACATCAGCTTCTTCACTATCACAGAGGCGTATAATCTTTTTCTTGTTAATATTTTTGTACGAGACAGTCTTCGATCCCAGTTTGGTAGGTAGCCATGTTCCTTCAGGATTGTAGAAGTAATTAGTAATTACCCCTTGATTATCCATAAGTATACGCCATCCCTGCTTGTCAAACACCACTCCAGTACTCTTCGATCCACCGACTTTTACGACTGATTCAAATCTAAATTTGGACGATAGACCGACACTAACAAACTTTGTTTTACTTTTATTTAAAAAATAATGCACATTATTAAGCAAAATATCACGATATTCACTTGAACTTGTAGCACCGATAATCTTCGCCTTTTCTATGGCTTGATGTAGTATGTTATCCATTATTTACGATAATGGCTTTACATACATTCCCTCTCTTTTATATATGACACTCTCCCCACTATGTGTCCTCCTCAAGGCTACTTACGTGACCTTCACGATTATACCACACATTGTTTCAGCAACCTTAACAGTGCCACCTTTTTAAGTATTTCTTTTCGTTCAAGGCTGTTATTCATCTTTTTTTTTTCAAATCTTGTATTCACCACTACTTGAAGGATTCCTAGGCATACTTATTTCCAAGGCTGTTCCACGTTCCACTTTGCCACAACGAGGTCACTACACAAGGTTGCATACCCCTACTGATTTTCCTTCTATATATTTAAACGGAAGGGGTTTTTACATATGCCATAGTTAACGATCTTCACTATGTCAGTTACTGCAGTGCAAGTCGATTGGGAGACTCCTGAGGCTTACCAACCAAAAACCCTATTTATACTTAGTGCACGATGGGTATGTCAATTAATACCGAACTGGGTAAATTTTGAAAAGAAAGGAATACTACCGGCTTCCATAACTAAAGTGCTACGAAATAAATATGAACGGGTTCAGTGGAATTCTGCGTGGTTTGCCAAATTGAGTGAGTTAATCCGCGAGCATTTTGCGGAAAGCAGTGTAACATCATATGCCCACATTGTATCCATATACGTTCGTTACCATCTGGTGGACTATATGCATTTGTGTCATTGCTGTTTCGTCCGATTGAAACCATCTCATCACCGGGTAATTGACCATCATATGCACATGGAACGCTGGACTGCGCGATACCACCTGTTGCACGAATACTACTGGTGTTCTTCGTGTAGGGCTCCTCTCACACAGTTATGCGATATGTACAATGATGACTCATGTATACTGTGTGATGAGGTGTGCTACGTAGACGAGTGATCTTTTTTACTGTATATATTGTATATATTGTACATATTGTACATATTGTATATGTTGTGTATATTGTATATATTGTATATATTGGATATATTGTATATACTGTATATACTGTATATATTGTATATATTGGATATACTGTATATACTGTATATATGTATATATTGATATATATATTGTATATATTTATATATTATGTATATATTGTATATATTGTATATATTATATATTGTATATATTGTATATATTGTATATATTTATATATTGTATATATTGTATATATTGTATATATTGTATATATTATATATTGTATATATTGTATATATTATATATTATATATTGTATATATTGTATATATTGTTATATATTATATAGTTGTACCTATACTTGTATATATTGTATATATTGTTAACATGTGTGACCAACCTTTTATTATCCTCAGTATTACAACTGTTTCGATAAACGATTGCTAACGTATCGAACATGGTCTAGAGTTCACTCACCCTCATCGCTTGCTGCAGCAGGGTTCATTTCCACATCTGCAGACGACACGGTTGAATTTTTCATGTGTGGGGTTAGAATAAACCGATGGCAGCCAGATGTCAATACGATACAGGAACATCTACGATGGGCATCACACTGCACGTGTGCTCAGCTGCTCGCACCACGTCCTCGCAGGTGTAATGAAACAGAAGTGGAGAGGACCTTCTGCACTTGTACTAAATTAAAATGTTTTATTCCTAAAGAAAATTATATATCTGATTAATACATTTGTACATGTCTTTATTTCTACATGAATTAAATATATTAACATATCGTTTTCTTTTATTTTGGTAAAAAGTGTGGGTGAGCAAAAAACATACAAGTAGGCAAAAAACATACAAGTGAGGTGACGTTGGTGGAGAGTAGCATTTTGGTGGTCTTGTTGTTATGCGATCGTGTTAAAATAGGTCACATGAATGACCTTGACATTTTGGAACCTTAACGCGGGGTTTGTGGCATGGGATGACCTTGAGTTTGTGTTAACGATATGTAAGTAGGTCAAACATTTCATGACCTTGGTACATTGGTGACCCTGGTAATGTGGTAACCTTGGAATTGTGGGACCTTGGAATTGCGGTGTGTCTCCAATCTTACCTATTAATTATATTTACAAGTATTTGTTAAAGTATAAGTTCGGTGATATTAGGATACCTGATTTCAGCTAAATTTTCAACAGTTTCTCTCATGTAGATCTGCTGTATGTTAATTAAATCATTCTTTAAGGTTTTAACGCACACTTAACAATCAACATTTTGAATAATTTTTGATAATATTAGTTTTATGTGTCACGCACTTAGCGAGCTCATGCATAACCTACTTTGAATAATTACTTTTGTACTACTACTTATTTGGTCGTGCGCAGTTGAAACTTTTATGTTTATACCAGATGTAACTTTCTTGACATATATACCAGATGTAATACTGAATCTGTTAAATGTTGGCGCGAGATATCGTGCTATTTACATTACTTGGTAGCTCAAATATATAATACTCTTTTCTTTACTCGAATATGGATAAGGTTGTTCGGATCAATTTCTGTTTCTAATTTTAAATTGCTTAATTACTATTTTCTTTGTTTCTTGAAATCAAATTGGAACTGAACAATCGTTTCCAATTGTATTTATATAACTTAGTCAAATAGAGGTTTGTATTCAGTTTTGTGAAACGAAAGGCAAGATGAATTATTTAATTATATCTTTCTTATAAGTAACTGATCTAATAAGTTTATTAAATTGGCCTTTTCAGGCTAAGCTACCTAAGATCTTGTGTCGGCCGGAAGGGGCATTGTTTATTTTTGATATTCTAAACTATAAATTACTGTGGTCGTGAAGACAAGCTCACGACTTGCCTTCGTAAAGTATATTTTATATTATATTAAAAATTTTTTGATAAATTTTGGTATAAATTTTGGCGACCTAAATGCAAGCTCACGAACTTGTCCTTGTAAACTTATTTTAATTTATATTTCATTATTTCTTCTTTGTGTGAATTGTGGGAATTCCAGAAAGTAAATAAATTTACATTTGTTGAGGAATTGTTCACTTACTACAGTGCGCTCGAAGAGCAACGTATAAATTCATTATATTCGAAATCGTTAATTTGTGGTCAAAATCCTTCGACACGTCGATTTTTTATTTTGACTCCGCATTTTATGCTGTGTCGTACATACAGATGAGGCTGCGCACTTTCCGGATATGACGTCAAAGTTCATATTTTTAAATGGCAACCCTGTACGTTCTTCGCGAAAATCAGTGCAACTATTTATCCTGAGTTTAAAAATGCCCTATTTGTCAGGATTATTTGAAACAGTATGCGCGATATTAATTATTAAATGTGGCAGTATTCGAAATGATTTGACCTGTTTCAACATTATAATTATTATTTTATACATACATTGATACTCGATACCAAGCAGAACGCTTCATAGTTTTACAAAAAATGTTGTCTGACAGATGAAGATTTATGTACTGGCCATAGTATCAATATCAACAAATAAGCTTGTAAGGTAGTCTTTAACGAAAAGTTAGGTCAAAGGAATTAAAAAAATTAAAAAACAACGTTCAGTATACAAGTAAAACTATAAGTCACAAGTGACCAGAAGTAAAGTTTAGCTTACCGCTTTAGCCCCTAAATGACTTATACGTTATCATATATTTGTAATATTGTAATGCCTCAGGTTGACTGTTACGTTAACTGATTCCCCTATAATGGAAATCTTGTTATATTTGCCTTTATACTAGCTACTGTGAGGGGGGTCGTGGATTCTTAGACTCATATAACCATTAATAAGGTAAAAATGAAGGTTTTATACATATATTCATAAATCATAAATATGGTAAACAATAAATTAACAAAAACAACTCTGGGACGTAAAAAATAAAATGTAATAAGTAAAAAAATTAATAATATTCAATAAGAAAGGTAACTCAAATTTTAATCATAGTGGGGAACGCCCGTTGCTTCGGTAGCCCCCAATACAGCCGGCTTGGCTGGGTTGCGAACGCTTCATTTCTTTTAGGGATTTTCTGTTGTACTGGTAATACACCTTGTTTCTGTAATCCGAATTCGGATTAATATTTTCAAATCATTAATTTGATGTTAATTATCTATAATCATTCGGTCTGGATGGGTTTGAGTGTAATCGTAATAGGTAATTAATGCGCTTACAAAACTAGGTCAATATCAGAATAATATGAATGGCCTTGATTACATGCGTAATCCGAATGCCACTAAAATTACTAAAATTACAGAAATAATTAATTCTACGTTTGATATTAACAGCCCTTAAGTAATTAAAATACCTCTTCAGAATTACTGGGTTAGGACTCATAGGACAAAAAAAACGGTTTTATGAGCAACGTTTTTTTTTTGTCCTATGAGTCCTAACCCAGTAATTCTGAAGAGGTATTATAATTAATTCTTTTATGCACACTATAATGGGAAAAGAAAACTAAATTATTACTTAAACTTAAATTCTATATACAGTTTGAAACGGTTAATATAATACTGGGATATTTAGTTCTCGATTTATTCGCATTTTACCAAAAGTACAATATGCAGATGACAATTGATGTCAATGAACTATTTCAATTGAATTTATATAAATGGGAAGTTTCAATAGTACGGGGAACACTTTGTTATTTATGAAAGACGGGATGGTTTCAAGTATGTTTTCATTGCGTTAAAAATATAAACAGATTGTTTATAGAGGAAATTAAATAATCTACTTATTGAAACGTATTCGTTTTATTACAAAGCCAACCTTGTTTAATTCAATTTTGAACTAATTTTCTCTTTTAGTTGTATAAAGGGAGTGTTTTCGGAATTCTGGATTTAGTAACACATGAAGTTCTTAATGAGGACAGGATATGAATATACAAAGGGTTTAATTTTTGTTATCCTTTAGAGCCAAGAATACTTCAGCTGACTAATAGTAACTTTCTCGCTTCAAGATATTTATAGCCAAAGCGGTTAACCATAAATACTTAGAATTCGTTCGTCTAGAATTATTTATACAGGGGGTTGGAGTTTTATTATCTTTTATAGCCAAGGGATGCCTTAGCTTACTAAAAGTAACGTTCTGGGTTCTAGATATTTAAAGCCAAAAGCGGTCAACCATAGATATTTAGAATTCGTTGGATCCAGTTCTAATCTAGACTGCCAGAGGTATTGCAACAATTTTAACTCCCCTAACGTGGCTTTCAGCACGTTTTCTAATTAAAGAGCTCGATATTAAGATTGGGGTTACCGCCGGCGTTATTCAGCAAATATCCCACCTTAGTACAGGTTGCTAGTCCCTCTTTTACGTTCGATTAATTTGTAAAAGGATTTCTGGGAGAGGAAACAACAGGTATTTCAACTATTTGTCTTTATAACTTGTCAAAAAGTGTACTTTAGAAAATTGAAATACCTTTGTTTTATTTTCTCGAATAAAGAGAATTTTTGACAGAAATTTAGGAACTCTGATGTAGTAATACTACAGAGGAATGCTCGCAGAGAAGTATTCTGCAGGCGAAGTACCGAATTATATTATTTTTTGTTAGTATGCACATGCTTATGGTTAGTAATAAGTCAGGAATCCTTCTCCTCTTCAGCCATGGTCAATCCATGCTTGTTGGAGTTTCGAAGTTTTGTGGTATTGTATAGTTTTCAATCATGAGGTGTGGTTATTTTTGGAGTAAAAAAAAGAAAAAAAAGATTTAGATTTATTTGAATATTTAATGATGGGTTAATTGGTTTAAGTGTGTGTGTGTGTGTTGTTTAGTGGGGTGCAGTGTACTTAGCGTATTTCATCCGATTCGTTTTCCGGTTTCATGCTAGGTCGTCATCGAATAAACCGGGGGATGCGGAGGGCATATGGGATGTTATCTAGGGATTCTTCTATCTCCTCGGGAGGTCGTCAAGGAGTTATGTAAGCATGGCGGGGGATGCTTGAATTTTAATTTAGGTTTCCTTCATGGGAATTGGGGAAAGGGGTAGTTGTATGGAGTGGTAAGGATTTCTTTGGTTGGGATAGTATCTACGAAAATTCTTTTACGCGCGAAGTTTTTCTGAAGTGTTTGGATTCTGTGTGTGATTGGTGGTATGTTCGTGTGTTGTGAGGTCACTAGGGTAACTGACGGGTAACCTATGTATTCGTCTAAAAATTCGACGTTCACAGTAGGCAAAAGAGGAATGTTGATTGGGGTTTATGTTGGTGTATGAGGGTGCTCGGGAATCCATAACAGAGCGAATGTATGTTTTGTAGGTGTGTTAAATTGTTTTAGGGTGGGAACTTCTGATTCTACCCCGGAGGGACCCAGTAGGTTTGCGCGGTTTCTAAACCTATTGAGAGTTATTTTTACATCGTGTAGCCAATTGAGGGTTTTAGTGAAGAGGATACCTAGGTAGGTGACTTCATCTTAGAGTGTGAGTCTTTAATGGTGTACGGTGAGCGAAACATTTCTGGAGGAAAGCTTTGGGATCTTATTTTCGGTGTAATTAGGATGTCGCAAGAAGATTGTTTGGGTTTTGGTGGGATTGACGGAGACAATCCTCCGGTTCGCCCAGTTGGAGAAGTTCCGTAGGGTTTTAGATATGAGGCGGGAGGACGTTTCGCTGTTCCGATTATCTCCGGGCTGTGACTTCGAGAATGTCGGATGCAAAGTTAATATAGAGGGTCGGGGCTAAGGCTGAACCTTGCGGTACGCCTGCTGTAGGTTGGAAAGGATTTGAGAAGGTTTTCCCTACTTTGACCTGAACTGACCGATTGGTCTGGAACGAGAGTAGGGGTTTGGAAAAGGGGCCGGGGATGTTGAGGTTACGGATCTTGTGCAGGAGACCGGCGTGGTTGCTTAATGTCCAGAAGCACAGCCATATTGAATTGCTTGTGATTGAATGCTCTGGTGGTCTCTGCAAGCAGCTCAAAAAAAAGGATCGTGACACGTTCGGTTGGGATCCTTCGGCGTGGGGTTTTGGTATCATGACGGTAGAGGCCGATTTCCATTTCTTCGGGAAGTGAGATAGGATTAGGCATTGGTAGTGGATGTTGGAGGGTAATCAGAGGGATGGGTCGTGTAAATGGCGTAGGATTTTTTGATTTAGGCCGTCATGGCCGGGGGCAGCATTTTTTCCTTTTTTGCAACATGTGTGGACCTGGGCGGTCGTGATGGGGGCATAAAAAGGATTCTCGTTCTCGTGGTGAATTTCGGGAAGGTTAAGGTTGCAGAATTCTTCAAGGCGACCCTCAAGGAATGCCTTGCACCCGTTGTCGAATTGGGGATCATCTGGGGATTGGAAAATGAATTGGAGGTGGTGACCAAAGAAATCGGCCTTTCTTTGGTTGGAGGAGATTAGGTTGCTTCGAGTGTCGGTTAGGTGGGATTTAGGGTTAACTTTTCTTTTAGTCAGTCTATCGAACTGTTGCTGGAAGAGTTTACCATTTCTATAATATGACTGGGGGGTGGTTTTGGTCCAGGAGTCATCAGCGTGTCTGTTTGCATCTCGCCTGATTAAGGCGTTAAGGCAATTGTATACGGTCTTGAGAGCCTGGT
This sequence comes from Vesta saturnalis, assembly GCA_036346205.1. NCBI lineage: Eukaryota > Metazoa > Arthropoda > Insecta > Coleoptera > Lampyridae > Vesta > Vesta saturnalis. The sequence continues at coordinate 640,636 of JARFJB010002096.1, forward strand.
CCTTGGATCGCAAGAATTGACGATTGATTCACCATTTCTCTTTGATCCGGTTCACACTGTGATGTGAGAGCAGTTTGCGAGAAATGTAGATGTTTTTTAATGGTACAGAGATATCGACCTCTTCCGTAATTACGGAAGTTAGGCCTCTAATGGCTCTCTCGAGATCTTGGATCGTTTGGAGATTGGGTGTAGGATGGTTGTTGGAGATGTGTTCGGAGAACACATTCCAGTCTGCTTTTGGAAAATCTGAATGACTGTATTGAGGAGGTGTAGGGGAGCTGGCAAAATGAAATTTTGACCAGTAGTGGTATGTGACCTGATGTGATCGTGGTGCCTAGAAAGTACTAACGATCGAAATAGTGAGCTATAGGTTCGGAAACTATGATGTGATATACTATTGACGCACCTAAATGTTTGAAGTATGTAGGCTGTGTTGGCGACTCGCAAGAGCGGCAACTTTAACAGATCGGAGGATAGCCTGTTGCCTTTAGCATTAGTTGCGGTATCTCCGAATTGGGTGTAGCAGGCACTGAAATCACCTAGGATAACTGAATTAACGAGGCTAGAGGCGTAGATTAAAAGGCCATCGGATAGGGTGTTATGGCCGGGCAGGTATTAATAAGAATTAAATACTACAGCAGTGGGAAAGTGCACTGTCGCATCAACGCATTCGAGATACTGTAGGTGCGCATGAACTTGAAAGGGAGTGGATGGGAAGCGATGTTTAATTAAGAGGGCGCTTCCCTGGTGGCTATTGGTTAGGAATGTGTGATACGTGTTGAACTGAAGTGTGCATCTGTTTGTCAGTTTTGTTTCTGTGAGGGAGAGGATGTGTATATTGTGTGTGTTTAAAAAGTGTTCAAGTAAGGGGTGTTTCCGACGAACACTCTTGGTATTAACGGTCCCTGCTAGAATATTAATTAGGAGCGAGATAAGGATTGGGTTGGTGGATTACGGCTACTTTCATCCGCGTACCGAATACGCAGGTGATCCTCCGTTGGAAGAAGTTTCGGGATAGCGAATCTAGAGTGCGGACAACCCTATTTCGCCGGTCGGGGAACATCTGGAAGAGGGAGTGGGTGAGGATTTGTAGGAAGTCTGTGATGGATAGGGATTCGATATCGCCCGAACGTGACGACAACGTGTGCGAGTAGGTATTCAAGGGTGGTTTGGGAAGAGGTGATTATCCGGATTAAGGATATGGGGGTGTTCGATGCCTTAGCGGTGATGTGAATGACCTTCCTCGCGTGTGGAAGATCGATCACAACGTGGATCTCAGGTTCTAGGATGTCCTTACCTACGTGACTAATCACGCAGGAAAAGGAGGGCGGTCTAGGGGTGGAGTTGTAGGGACGGAGACCGGATAGTTGGGTTAAGGTTACGGTGGGATCACCGAAATGGTGTCGCAGCCTAAGCTGTGTACCATCCTGCAAGGGAGACAGTTGTGGTTATGGTTAAACGTTAAGTTTAACCAAGGAAGGTTAAGCGATTTAATGGTGTTGTAAAAGGATTTGTGGGTGGTTACAAATTTCAGGATATTACGGATGCAATACCTCGAGGATTGAGAGCGGGTGGGATTACGATTGGGGGAAGCGGGTCTGGAAATCACGGCAAGTACAGGTGGACCGGTATGGGTAAGAAAGCGGGTTTGTGTGCTTATGCGGATTTATGTGTGTGCGTTTTTTTTATGATTGTGGACCTGAACAGGCTAAATTATGCCTATCGTGCTAAAGCACTCAGGAACACTTAGGAGGATGGATAGAAGGATAATGAATTGCCAATAGATGCCTATGAACAGCTACCTTAAATTTTCTCATATCATAAGTGAGAGGAAAACAGGAACTAGGGAAATCATTCCAGAGTTTAGAAGCCGCGTAGAAAAATGTGGATTGCGCCCGTTTGGTACGACAAGTGGAGATTTGTACTGCATACTGATGATGTGAATGAGCGAGCCGAGTGTTTCTCGCAAAGATAGCCGGAGATGGTATCAAAGAATGTAATTCACCAGCACAATAGTCGTTGTAATAACGATAATACAAAGAAAGAACTGAAACCATCCTTCTATGCTCAAGGGACTGTACGTGAGAAGTTAAGGACGGGTCATTTATAAGCCTAATCGCTCTCTTTTGAATACGATCAACGATATCGAGAGCGTATTGGGGAGCACTAACCCCGAAGGTGAGAATTATATTCCAGATGAGGCCGAATTTGGGCCTTATACAGCAGAAGGAGTTATCGAGAGGTAAAGTACTGCTTAGATCTGTGCAAAAAGCCTATTTTACGAGCAGCTGTTTTGGTAGCTGACAGAAGATGGTCAACCCATGAGAGATTTGAAGATACAGTCATACCCAACAGAGTAATAGAATCTGAAAACTTAAGAACTGATCGATCTGTTTTGGCGGACACAAGACAATACTGAGTTTTGTTAGCATTAATTTTAACTAGATTATTTCTTCCCCATTCGAGAATACGTTGAATGTCTTTGTTGATTGAATTCGCCATTTCAGATTTAATTTCTTGATTTGACATAGAAGGTGGATTATCACTATGAGTAGACTGAGATGAACTACAGTGAAGAGTGCTATCGTCAGCAAAGCAATGGATGGGGTTAGTTGCTGAAGAAATAAGGTCGTTTATGTACAGCAAAAAAAGTGTAGGCGCTATAACGGATTCCTGTGGTACGCACGCGTTAATGCTAACTTCTTTTGAAAAAAAGCCATCAACTACGACACGTATTCGTCTTTTATCAAGGAAACTAGAAACCCAGTTGATGAGCGTATCATTTAACTCAAACGAGGTGAGTTTGGCAAGTAAACACTTATTCCAAACTTGGTCAAATGCTTTGAGATATCTAAAGCGACTACAACTGTTTCACTGGATTGCTCTACTGTATTGTTCCAAACTTGGGTCACATATGAAAGAAGATCGCCTGTTGAACGACTTTGCCTAAACCCATATTGGTGGTCACTATGGAGTTTGTGTGTGTGTGTGAGTGTGGTGTGTGTGTGTGTGTGTGTGTGTGTGTGTGTGCGAGCTTCTGTGGTGTGTGTGTGTGCGGCTTTTTGTGTGTCCGGGTTTATGTGGTGTTGTAGAGGCAGTGGGACATGTAGAGATGTAGGAGTGTGTGGATGAGGTGAAAGTGGACGAGGCGTGTGAATGGAAGCGTGTACGTGAGGATGGTGGTGGCGTGGCGAGGGTGTTTGCGTATGTGAGCATTGTGTGTGTAGGTGTAGGTGGACGGGCGGCGTCGGGGTTTGGGAATACGGCGGTTGTGGTAGCACGGTACCAAATTATAAAACTTTCGCTTATATACCTCGCATAGAAGTAGGGTTTTAGCAGATTTGACGCGATGTCTTTATCACATACAGAGAAGGAGGCTGGTGCGTACGCAAGTGTAATGTTTGTTCGCAAATCTGGATTCTGGAATTGAACAAATTGTTGTACAAATTATTATCAGTATTATTTTAAAATAATAAGAATTTATTCGTCTTACTAATTTTTCTGGCTCATTACAATATTCTAAAAGTTGTTTAGATGGATTGATTATATTTTTAGAACAGTAACCGAAAAATGAATATTCGGCTTGCTTTTAACAATTTCGTAATACTATTATGAAAACTAAGGCTATCTCGATTTTAATAATTTTTACATAAGAATCACAAAGTTGACTGACTGATCCACCCATCAACCCACGGTCTAAATTATTTAACTTAGAAACATGAAATTTTGAGGTATGAGAGCCTATATGGTGCAGGTGTAAAACAAGAAACGATTTGAAAATATGCTCTTCTTAAGAGGGTGAAACATGGAGTTGAAGGTCGATATCATTTTCTTGGTTAATTCCACTAGGAGATTTAAATTTGAGCGATAAGTTCCTTATTGGACAAGAGTGGATACCACAGGGCAGTTTTTAACATTATTTGTAGGGGGGCGAAATTAAGGTAAGTGGAGGGTAATGGAACGTATCTGCTTTTTTAGCGATACGAGCTCCAAATTTCTTCTAGAAATATGGCGCCCACATCTTTTATAATTTCAGTATTTGTTGGGATAAAATACAGGGTCGGCTTTGTTAGGAGTGACATCCAATATTATCTGCTCTACTACGATTGGAGACCTCATATTCGACAAATAGAAGTATGGGTGCTTACAAAATTTAATACATTTCAATTTTTAAAAACTTTTTTAAAACCAGAACTATCGACCCCTGATGATGATATCGTACCATCGAAACGCGTTCGGTGTTTTTTGATTTTGTGAGGTACGTGGGTGTACCTTGTTTATATTTTATAAAAAATTAAAAATGTTTTTGGAATATACCACGAACTTGTTACGAAGCATGAATTTATAAATACTCATGTAGAACAGTAACAAGAATATGTTAAATTTAAACATACAAGGCGAGAATAAAATGTTTCACATTTGTTAGTTGACGAATCCGCGGATATCATTAATTCTAAATGTAGCGTTGAAATTAGTGCAAAAACTTTTAATTTTGTAACCTTCGACAACAAAAATCGTAATCCATAGTAAAGTTTTACATGCCATACCTACACAGCTGTTACAATAACATATAACGTTCGTGAATAAGAGATTTTTTATTAAGATTAAGCCAATTAACCATTTATCTGTTGTGATGACTGTTAAAACTAATTGAACATAAATCAAACATTATTTTAACCTAAAAGCCAAAAATTATTGGGTACGTGCAATATTAGTAATTCACACAAAATTTTATTTTAAGAAAGTAAGAATTTAACATTACAATTAAAATCTTGACAACTACAATGTAAAATGTAGCATTTGGGTGGAACTCACATGTAAGTGAAGATACAAAATAGGAATTAGTTTAATATTTAATATTGTTTACTTTTCTGCACTTCAAACTGAAAAAAAATAATCTTAAACATCTGATACTATATTTTCCTATTTTGTATATTAGTTTTGCGAATAATTAAATATTCCTCCAATCCTGTACAATCGAAATAATTTAAGCATTAGACAAAGATCTTTTGTTTAATCGTCTTATGCAGGTAGACACATATCTTTAATTTGATTGTGTGGAATTTTCTATATTATTACATTATTTCTACACTAACTGTCTTCAAACGCATTGTTATCTAAATTTTATTGCATGTAACAATTACAAAAGAATAGTTTAAACTAACAATTAACAATTTACATTTCAATAGTTTAATCTGTGGACAATTCTTTCGTAAAATAAATCTTATATTTATTTTTGTTTACTGCATCCTGTGGTCGTTTGTTAACATAATAATTTGCAAATAAATCGATGTTTCAAATTCGGACGCATTTGGTATATACGAAATAGCACTTACACAGCCCGAACATAGCTGCCACTACTTGAGCTACACAAGGTGACGTTAGTATATTCGTACAAGCTGCATATAAAAGCAGCGTGATGACCAGAACCCATCTGTCTATACTGCACATATAAAATGTATATTATAATTCGTATTAAAATTCGTATTTACGCGTTTTGTCATATGTACAATCATGTTTTGGTGATATACACATGGGTACCTTAGGAAGCCCGGAACCGGGCTTAATAACGTTCTTTCGGGCTTGCAAGCATATATATATATATATATATATATATATATATATATATATATATATATATATATATATATATATATATATATATATATATATATATATTTATACGAATTACATTATCTAGGTAATTGTTGTTTCTGATGTGTTTTGGCAAACCAAATAAATGAGCCTTGTATTCAACTACGAGATCAGACTATAAATAGAACCACAATTTAAAATTTCGCAGTCTTGTTTTTTCCAATATGTGTCACTGTACTCTCTTGTTTTAGAGCACTAAACACCAATTCAAAACTGCAGCAACACCAGATCGTCTACTATAGACATGAAATCGTAGAGGCTCGCGAATTGCATTGTCGCCATCTATTGTTTTAGATATAATGTGCAGACCATTATCATTTACTTATGAAAGTTTGTTAGGAAAAATGTTTCTAATAGGGAAATACACTTTATAATGCATACAAAGCTCTCTATAATTTAACATGCTAAAGGATTAAGATCTAAACTCTTTTTTCTTACTTATAATAATTATATTTTATTATTACAATTTTATAATTGATTAATTCTACTCAATAGTGACGTAGTGCGCTCTCCATTCCCAAGTCCATTTATGTATAATTACAACTTCATTAGAAATATCGCCAAAGTACATTTTTTCTTTCTCTGCACTTTAACAATAATTTCCGTAATACTTTCCAATACGATCCTCGATCTACTAGGTAATAGTCGTAAAATCGTTGAAAATTGTTGAAAACTCTGACTACCGCCATGATAAATCATACGTGACAAATATCAAAGCTCAAAAGTTTACCCTATGTTACACTAATTAAGCCATTTACGAGAGAGAGTTTAAAATGTTTAGTTCAAAATTACATAATATACGTTAGTTGGTCATATTCCTTCTGTAAAAATATTTCATTTGTGTACAATCAACTTCACTCATTTAACAATCTACGTCATGCTCTCACTATAACTTACACTGCAGGCTAACGTTCGACGCTTACACATTATTTTGATCTTTATTTAAGTTTTTTCGTCCACTCAAAATAAGTTCTGATCGGTCAAGTATTTTTATTATACGTTTAAATAACTTAAATATACGGTACGTGAGGATATCAGTGGAGCAGCATTTTGAAAATGCACTTCAAATTTTGTTTAGTTCTCAAATACTCTCTTACACTACCCGAAATGCGCATGAGATTTACGACGTGTGTAACACTACTGAAAAATACAGATATTGAATAGAACTGAAAAGAGGGAGGAAATACACAGAAGCTTAAGCTCTTCCAAAAAGGATACCAGCAAACGGTGCAAGCATAGAGGTGAAGGATGTGTTTAGCTGGTTTGATATTTCAATATAATTGCACTCCGATCAAGGCCGAAACGTTAGGTGATCATCCACCATATCTGTCGATCGATATGAATTTTGAATACTCGGACTACACCCACAATTCGATAATATGGAGAGGAAACTAGACATATGCAACTAATTCCTGCAGTCAACTCTCACCGTTACACAAAATTAAACTCACTTGGAAGTATTTATTTTATTAAATATAAATACATTCAGTGTATTCGATTATTGTTTCAAACCAGAGACTACTCGGTCGGCCTACGGGGAATAGAGAGGTTGGATTTTCCTCTCCAGGGTTAGAAACAGAATACCTCGAGCGCTACCTAAAGTATTCTTCCGGTCCAGTTCGTCTTTGGGCCAATACTAGACTTCTACGGCTTCCAAGCGCGTGCACCAGGAAACTTCAGTTGAGGATATCTCCACGGTTCAAAATAGTGCCTAGAAATGCTGTTATCTCAGACGGGAAGGTAGTTTAGAATACAGACAAGGTTCACAGTTTTCCATTTTATGAACAAGGGTTTTGCTATTCAAAATCGATCTTGAGCAAGTATTTACTAATAATATCATCGCCATACAGTATCAGTCGCAATTTGTTTAACAACGTTCCAAACATAATAATATGACGACGCTCTAAACGTCTCGCTTTCATTATAACCTCGGTACACAATTAGTAGTGGAATATTGGAAATACCAATTAACCTTCATTTCAGGTGGCAACGTCTAAACGTGCTAAAGTCCTTATATTGGGATGGAAGTATCATTACAAAAAATTACTACCTTGTACACAATAAAATAATCAAGCTGTATTCGTATCAATATACGTATACATATGCGTATACATGTACGATATATTTATGTACTACGTTACCAAGTCTATTGTTCGGTATTATAAAAATTAAATGATTGCGTGTGATCCCAAATTTACCTATTACGGTTTGTTGTATTTTGTATAACTTCAGTTGTAAATTTGTACAGAAGCAGTATTCACCCGAAAAATAGGTGCACACTTACAAAGGGTAATATTACCTTTAAATCTTGATACATAAACAGGTACACATCTTATATAGATTACAGAACTTAGTTTCGTACGCGAAATGCAATAATTTATTAACGAGACATTATGAGTGTTCCTCAATCTAGCTCCCACTTTGCTCCATTTTTCTTATTTATCACAGGGCGGTATACAACGGTAGGTGAGAGGAGGTGGGAGTGAATACTTTAATATTGAGCAATGAGTGCGACAAGGCTTTGTGATGTCACCGTGGTTGTTCACTGAGTACATGAGTAAATGTGTTAGACAAGCATGTATCGATACAAATGGTGTAATGGTTGGTGGTGTAAATGTACGTCTTCTAGTGTATGCAGATGACACAGGCTTATGAATTATCAGGGCGGATGAGCTACAAACTGCTCTGAGCAAGCTTGATACAGTCTGTGAAAGCATGGACCATCAGGTAAACGTGAATAAAGCTGACATTGTGCTATTTAATCGGGAAGGTGGAAAGGAGGGTAGAGTGTTTACTCTGCAAGATGAAATTGTGGAGCAAGTAGACGAGATATTATATCTGGGTAGAATGTTTACTGCAGATGATACAATGGAGGGCGAGATTGGACGAAGGGTCAATGCTGGAAGGAAGGTGATTGGAAGTATGTGGACGATAATGAGAAACGAAAGCATGAGCCTAGCTGCGAAACGATCAATGTATAATGGCGTGTTTGTCCCATCAGAACTGTATGGAAGTAACACATGGGTATGTCAAAAAAAGCCGTGGGTATGCGATTTCTGAGGAGAGCATGTGGTAAGACGAGAAGGGACCAGATAAAGAATCAGTGTATAATGAAGGAGTGTGGCGGGAAAAAGACGATGATGGATATATATAAAACTGGTGCATTACGTTGGTTTGGTCACATTGAGAGAATGAATAACGCAAGATTAGCGAAACAAATATATGTGGGTGAGGTTAGAGGTAAGGCCGTGCCTGTTAGGCCGAGTAAATCTTGGCTGACTGTAGTAGAATGTATGATAAAGTAAAGAAGGATAAGGAGTTTTAAAAATACAGGAGCATGTTAAAGACAATGTATGAATCTTGCGGAAGCTAGAGAGGTATGCGGAGATAGGAAGGTATGCAGAAAGACTGTGAATGAAAAATAAATAAGAGACAGGGAATGCTTTGCCTACCCCGCAAGGGAATGGCGTGAAGGTTAAGTTAAGCTAAGTTAAGTGAAAGTTCTAATAAACTCGGTAGGCACAGTTATACATATAAGACTTTTGGTGCAAAACCTATGTATGATGGAAGTTAAAACGAGCGCGGTGTTAATAGATGCACAGGCACACTAAAATTAATAATAATAGAAGTTTTCAATATACATAGAATTATTTAATTTTAAGTGCGGTGGGAGGTTTTTAACATGCTAATGGTTAATGCAAATATGTGAAACCTTCCTCTGAAACAAGCCGATAGTTATAAAAAGATGCATAGCAACATCATTCCAGCTGTTTGACCGTACTGATCTTAGAGGCATCACGCTCTATCACAAAAAATTGAGAGAGCCTTTATTAATTAGTCACATGACGAATTATTTACAAAGTACCAAGAAGTGATGACGTTTTTCACAAGTTATGTTACGCCTTAAGCAGTATAAGGGGAAACCTAAGGTTGTGCCGTCGCCCAAATCTATTCACCAATCCACCTTCGTTACAAGTCACTAGGATCAATTATCAATAAACTTGAGCCAAACAAGGGAATTAGCCCTGACGGTATTCCAGCCATCTTTAAAAAATACTACCCCGAGCTAGTACCTGTATTGTCTAAACACTTTTCGATCTCCATGTCATCTGAAGAGTTATTCTCATCGTGGATGTTGGCGAATGTCTAACCTGTTATTATAAAGGGCAACAAAACCGATCCCTCAAACTATCGACCAATAGCTATCACCTCCATTCTGTCGAAAATCATGGAGAAAGCCATCAACCACCAACTACTTTCGGTCCTCGAGTCCAATAAACTCCTAAACGACCACCAGTATGGGTTTTCAGACAGGGTCGTTCAACGGGTGATCGTCACCCTACTTTGTAGTAACACATTAGAGAGGTCAGATGAAACAGTCGTTGTAGCTTCAGATATTTCAAAGGATTTTGACCAGGTTTCGCACAAGTGCCTACTTGCCAAGCTCACTTCGTTCGGCTTATCCGATTCGCTCAGTGATAGCTCCAACACTTTTCCTGTTGTACATAAATGACCTTATTTCCTCAACAACTAATCCGATCCACTGCTTTGCAGACAACAGCACTCTACATTGTAGTTCTTCTCAGTTTTCCAACAACAATAAGTCTAGTCAGGACGTTAAACTGAAACTGCTGAGAGCCTCAATCAACTGTGACCTAAAACGTGTCCTAGAAGGGATAAGGAATAATCTACTCAGTTCAACGCCGACAAAACCCAGTGTTGCCTTGTGTTTGCCAAAAAAGACCCATCATTTCCTGCTGAAAATACGAATGACTTAAACTCAAGCTTTCAAACTCTATTTCTATGTCAGATGTCCGTATCTTCAAACCTTCCCTGGATTAGCAGCGGAACAGCCGTCCGTAAACTGGACTTCCTATACAGATCTAAACAGTACTTCTCATCGCAACAACTCATTTTGCTGTATAAGGCTCAAATTCGACCTCACCTGGAATATAATCCCCATCTCTGGGTAGGCGCTCCCCAATACGCCTTTAATATGGTAAACCGCATCCAAAAAAGAGCTATAAGGCTAATAAATGACTCGCCTCTGATGTCTGACCTACAGTCTCCTGAGCATAGCAAAATAGTTTCGGTTCTTTCCTTGTTCTATTGCTATTCCCAGGGCAAGTGTGCCTCCGAAATGCACTCCTCACATGTCATCGTGGCTAAGAACACTCGGTTTGCCCATTCACACCATAATCACGCACTCAAAATTCCATCGTGTCACACTGAACGGGCGCAATCTACTTTTTTCCACACGGCGACCAAATTGTGGAATGCACTCCCCAGTTCCTCCTAACTTTGACTTTAGTCAACTTAAAGTAGCTATTCATAAACCCTCCCAGTGATCCTGAGTGCTTTAACACGTTAGGGAAATCTTAGCCTGTTCGGGAATACTATAATATATATATATATATATATATATATATATATATATATATATATATATATATATATATATATATATATATATATATATACACGCAACCCGGCAGGAGAGTATCGCACATGAATTACAACCAAATATTACTGTGCTACATGATATGTAATTAGGTGGTGTACTTAAAGGAGGGTGTGAGTGTAGCTATGTTACGATACACATACAAGGCTTACTACTTCCGTACACCCGAATGCCTTTAACGCTCATATGTCAGACCTAGTATTAATGTTATTACAATCAACTTATGTGGGAGTTTGAGTTTCGATATAATAAGAAATTAAGGTTCATTACGACTTGAAACAGTATCCTCGAATCACTGTTGAGGAGTATAATGACGTAATAAATTTGACGCCCGCTGTTAGGCTTGGTACAACACATTGACGTTTGTAATCGTTAAAGTCGATGAATCCAATATTAAAGGATAAATTGGTTTTAAATACAGAAATAATAGCCAATCAAGGGAACATTTAGTTCCAATGTACGCAATTGTAATACAATCAGTTCCAAAGTAAATGACGAGTACAGGACAGCACCATCACAAACTTTAGCTAAGTGTGAGGTGAGGAGACAAGTAGTACCTGAACACTGGTTGAAAAAAGCAACTGGTATAATCTTTGTGAGTTACTGATCGCTCAGGCTCTTCCTGCTCACACCTCGTTACTCTCTTTTCTGGATTAGTAACTTCAATCAAATCCTGTTTCTTCCACTAATAGTGTGTTACCATACTTCCTCCAATTTTGAATACTGTGATATTACATCTAAATATGTATCCAAAATTTAGGAGAACGGAACTGTACTAAAAATTTTTAAATCGTACTTTATTGCCAATTAGTAATTTATAGATTAGACCCACATCAGAAGATACTTATTGTTCTAAGTTTTAACACTGGAATAAATATTATGAATAACAGATTTTAGCGAACCGTTCGTCATAGTTTTTTTTTTCGTAAAGCTGTTTTTGTACTGTTTAACATGGACACTATACCCGTGTTTTACGTAACTGCACAGCTTTTAATGTGCAAATGCATGTACAATACACGTACACAACAAGTAACTTTTGTCGAGTAGTGTATGCTGAATACGTGCAGCACTAGTGCATTCATTTACAAGTTCTTCAGTCATATAGGGTACTTGATTCATCGGTTCTATATTAAATTCTCCATTTGTTTGTATATAGTCCAAATTTTCATAAATACATTTTAAGTATTCTTTAAAATTCTGATCATTTGGTACATCTGCGCTTAAGATCTTTTCACGTACATATTGAGATGTGACATTCGCTAACCCTGCACACTTTTCACCATATGGCAGAATTATGTCTTCCCATATATTATACAGTTCTACAGCAACCTGAAAAAGCTGTATTTTTTTTAATATCGTTAAAATTTTACTTTGCTAACATACTCTTTTTGAATAAGATACATGGAGGAGAAGAACTAAGAAGATTACGACCTGCATATTTATTATTTAATTACAAACTTAACGCGTATTTTGGGGCTACCGTTGCTATTTATAAAAATTGTTTGAGGTTATCAATGTCATCTCTATATTGACATGCGATAAAGATGTAGTATTTCATTATTAGTTAAATCACAAAACGGATGAAAATAGATCTTGTTTTATTGCAAAACTTAGATAAGGCGCTAATCATATTTTACCGTCTTAATGCAAGCGTTATGAATGCTTATCACTTATATCCAAGAAGCAACATTGTTTAGCAAACTAAATTTAATAATGATTAAATTAATATTAAGATTTAAAACACAGTGAGTTGCGAAAGCAGCAGTTAGATTAACTTAAAAAGTGTAATGCTTTTTCAAGGCTATCTTAAAAAGTCGACTTTGAGTAAACAAATGTTTCTTGTATTGCCTTGGTTATGCGCTATTTGGTCTAAAATTTTTTATTATAGCTAACAGCGATCCATACTTAAGCGGTACACTAAAAGCTTAATGGTTTTAACAATACCTTTAACGGGTTTTCATCAATTCCCAGAACAATCGTAACTGGGGAGATTTTCAATTAGCATAAGTTAAAATGTAATCCCTAGAAGCTGGTGAAAATATGAGAGCCTTCATATCTATGATTGGAACATATATTATTTGACCTCGGCCAGTAAAGCGAGGTTAAACAACAGTGTGGAGCGTAATTTTTTTTTCTTAATTTCAATTAGGCGGTGTGCAGGTTCCATGCTCCGCAAGTATACAGGCCAATACCTTAATGGGCACTTATTGGTATTTTTAATCCAAAAACTGCCCCAACGCGTTTGAAATTTCAAAATTTTCATCCATTTGTAATTGTGTATAAGATATACAATTTTAATACAATCAACGTTATCTATTTAATTCATTTTTTCGATCAATGTGTTCCCCAAATAGAGGAAAAAAGAGTTACAACAGCAAATATTCTGACTCATTTATTGAAAAAAAAATACATAGTTAATGAAAAAACACAAAATTATTGTATACCATACTCTTCCTTGGTATTGAATTTAAGCATGTCAAGACATGATTTGAGCTTATTTCTTCTAAGTGATTCGCAGACAGCAGAACTTGCTTCAGTTACTGACTTGACACATCTCTCAGTAACACGGCAAATGTTTAATATTTTTTAAAATTTCATTGTCAAGAATCTCTGGCTCTGTGATTGTCTGAGAAATTATCTCAGTATTCATATATTTTGTAAGTGGAGGCCCATTATAGATTTCCATTCTATCAAATCAATGTAATCTTCAGCACTCAGATTTAAAACAGGTGTTTTGAAAATACGCAACACTGCAAAGCCTGATGTTATTTTTCTGATTCTCTGTATTCTACGGAGTGCAAGTTCTCTAATGTGCTGTCTGTTATCGACCAACATTGCCAGCAGTTTATTTTCGGGATGTCCAAAAAATGCGTATCGCTGTATAAATGAGTCAAATAACGGGTCAATCCATTCCAATCATCCAGAAAATATTTATTTGGTTGCTTCACTATTTTAAAAACATCTAATTTTTAATTCAATTACCCTTCCACGTTGGAAGTTAACGATCATTATTAAAATTTTACTGTCACCAGTTTTTGAATGGCGGCCATATTTGTGCGGTGAACTGCTACAATTCAAGAGTTAACGCCAACACCTGTATCTCCTAACCTATGTGTCCTATCACTATTAGACAAAAAGAAAATTATTCAGAAAATAAGGGACTACATTTATGGTTCATATACTTTTTACCCAAATTTAGGTCTTAGGGGTGACCTTGTTTTCATATTTCTAATCCATTTTTTCGATTCTTAAGGGTGGCGTTTCTTGAGAAGGACTAGAATATGCAAGACAAGTTTTCTTTTACAAATAGGTAGGAAGTATTTCTACTTTCACTCCAAAATTCATGACTCTGGCTTGCACCCTATTTCTTGAGAAAATTTACAAAAATTCAAAATTTTTTAAGAATTGTCATTTTTAGGGGCCATATACCTGTACGGGCAAAACGTAAAATTTGAAATTCTGGCCTGGGGTAGTACTTTACGACAGTAACATGCACAAAAATTGGTTTTGTAATTTTGACTACAAGCTGAGATATGACAAGGTAAGTGTGTAAAAAAAATTGGTTTCCAGAAGGCGTAGATAAACTGTAACTGTGAAGTATTCCGGTTTATAATTTTGTAAACTAGAAGTTGCTAATAGTATATTACGTAGTAACATGCATTACGTACTATACTTCACCTACGACCATATACAGTGTGCCAGAAGAGTCTGGACTACTTTTAATATTTTTATTATTATCAGGTATTGTAAATGATTCTTAAACAACAGTAAATCATTCGATGCCATTTCTTCCATTGCCATCACGTTGGGAGGAGTTAAACGTTCGTTCTCACTAACTTTTGACGTATTGAAAATGTAGGTTTTCTTTTTTGTACAGTATGTATGTTATAATTATTAATTAAAACTTATTTGTTTTTCACAATAGGTTTGTTTGTATTTTTTTGAATTTGACAGTTTCTACGACTACGCTGCTGACGGGCGATTGCGCGATCATAAAGTGTCATGACCAGGTACGTGACATTTCGCCGACGCCGGTTGGCCGCAGCCGTTTCGGCGTCAAGCCACTTCGCCGCCGGGCCAGTTCGCGACCAGAACAATTTTAATATTACATGCACCCATTACGAAGCTTTCTCCGTGCGTTTTAAAAACATGTTGCTTCTTACATCAATTTTTAATCCTTTTAGCAATATATCAACGTGCAAAAATCGATATAGGATCGATTACATCATTTTATCTGATTACTGTTTCTAAAAGCTACCTTAAATAAGTACTTAAACTTAACTTAAACATTTAGTACAATGCTTTAAGCTTACTGGTTTATATTTTCTGTGCTAAATGATTTAAAATTTCTGTATTTAGGATTTTACTAATGAGTATGATGGATTAAATGATATACAAAGTTATTCCTGTACTATAGCTAATTTCTACCTGCACATATTATTTTCTTTTATGACGTACGTTTCTACATTATACCAAAAAATTATTTTCCTCTCGTATCTACTTCTATATTTCAAAAGTTTACTGAGATGAACGTAGGTTCTGGTTATTTTCAACATTCTTATATTTTATAGATACCTGTCACTTTGCTAAATCACCACTAGGTGGTGATACCATTAAATAACTGCACCTTACTTATCATGATTTATTTTGAAAACAAACATCTATTAACCATATTTAAATGCGGTCACAAATGAAAGTGTAAAATTGTTTCTTGAGGCGTTGGTTGTCTTTTCAAACTCGCCATTGCTGTAGAAGAGTGGAAAGTTTCTAGCAAATTTTTTTGCTTCTATTTACTAAATGCTAAGCATCATTTTTATGGAAAACTTTTACTGTATAATATAGCTTTGTTGTATAAAAGTGATATAATCGCAATTTAAGGCGGATGTAATAGAAATATTTCACTACACCCGCAAATTTTGGTAAGCCGTGTTATATCTTGCTAACCTCGTTGTAATTAGAACTTCTCTTTCAGGTTTCACACTCAAAAGAATTTCACATTACTTCTTCAAAGAAATAAGTGTAACAAATTGTTTAAGACATTTAAGCTACCTCTCGTATTCGATCTTTGAGGTAACACCTTATCATTGAATAAACATTGTTTTCATTCTTTACTTTCGTTGTAGCAACTAACTTGAGTTTCTATACACCTACGTTTCCATATATTGAAGTGTTCATATAAATGTACCATTACGATTACATCTAAGCTTATGTTTACATTTAGCTGTCTTGATTGATGTAACAAGAGTATCGGTTCTGTATCTCTTTGAGTTATTGTTTGGATTGTGTTGCTGATAAACTGAGATCAGCCGTAGCTCACGTACTGGGGACTACTTGCTCGTTGCTTGGCTGCTTTGAAAAACGCATAATTATTCGCAACCACAGGTCAGCTCTTTCCTTTTTCTTGCATGTATAAATAAATTGCTTTCTACAACGAAAAGAAGTACATTTACTTTAGTTCCGTTAACAAGTATTTGACAAACACCTCACCTCTGAATAAGACTCGTATCTAAATTGCTTTCAGCAGGGTACGATACCCTACAAGGAAATTAAATACATTTATATTAATTATAGTAGGTATGATTGGAGACTTCTGGCACACACCACAATTCCAAGGTCCCACAATTCCAAGGTTACCACATTACCAAGGTCATCACTGTACCAAGGTCATGAAAGCGCAATGTTTGACCTACTTACATATCGTTAACACAAACTCAAGGTCATCCCATGTCGCAAACCCCGCGTTCAGGTTCCACAATTTCAAGGTCATCCATGTGACCCATTTTAACACGATCGCATAACAACAAGACCACCTAAATGCTACTCTCACCCAAGGTCACCTCACTTGTATGTTTTTTGCCCACTTGTATGTTTTTTGCTCACCCACACATTTAACGCTACCAAAAATAAAAGAAAACGACATGTTAATGTATCTAATTCATGTAGAAATAAAGACATGTACAAATGTATTAATCAGATATATGATTTTCTTTAGGAATAAAACATTTTGATTTAGTACAAGTGCAGAAGGTCCTCTCCACTTCCGTTTCATTACATCTGCCTGGACCTGGTGCGAGCAGCTGAGCATACGTGCAATGTGGTGCCCATCGTAGATGTTCCTATAACGGATTGACATCTGGCTGCGAACGGTTTATTCTAACCCCACACACGAAACATTCAACCGTGTCGTCTGCAGATGTGGAAATGAACCCTGCTGTAGTAGATATCCATCGGCTGTTTATGGTGAGCACCATAGAGTTACATTTGAGCATATACAAAGTGTGGTGTGTTGTCTGTCTGTCTGTCAGTCACTGTGTCAGTTGGTCAGTCAGTCAGTCAGTCAGTCAGTCAGTAAGTTAGTATGTCGCCTGTCCAGTCTGCGACCGCACTATTGAGGGCACCGTTTTTCTGCAAAGAAAGTAGTATTAGTATGTATAGATCCTTGTCAGTAGGTATACTTACTATGTCTTTCTCGATCACTGGTAAAGACCATCTGTCGAAGAGTTGCATTACGAACTCGGATGAGTCCTGCAATCTCTTTGACAGTTTCCAATATCATCTCCAGATGTATAATGGAGTGATCGTACCCACTGAGTACAGCTAGGCTTATCACATTATTCGAGTCTAGGTATAATGTGAGAAGCCTAGTGTGGGCCAGGTCGAGCTGCTCCTCAAGGGAGCTTTCCGTAATCACGACATTATAATTCCGGATTAATGGTATTACAGTGGACAACTGCAACAAAGAAAAAACAGAAGTGCTAGTATTACATTGGTACAAAGTGGAATACATACAGTGAATGCGAGACGGTCTCAGGTTATGAGGCGATGCGCGTAAAATAGCCAGTACCACCCGGCAATAATGAGGTATGCGGAATTGCTTTGGGCGGTACTGTCCCCTGACGCCATCGCACGCATGATGTTGTAGTCGGAGGGAAGCATAGTACGGCCTATGGTCATAGGAATGTGGGTTGTCCAAAACCAGCCGTCATTATCGTCATCAGCGGCAGCTGCGTCGTCATTGTCGTTGTCAGCGTCATCCCCGTTGTCCTGGACCTCCTGTGCATTGTCATCGTCAGTTGTAACCCTGGCGGTCTCGTCGTCGTCTCATATGTCCTAGACGTCGTCGGCAGTTGGGACGCTGCCAGTGTTCTCGTCCTGTACGTCGTCATGTAGCAGTTCCTTTGCACGATTTTGTTGTACAATAGCCTCGAGGTCTTAAGAGCTTTGTTGGAGGCTTGGATGTCAGCTGTAAGAACGTTCATGAAGTCGTCTTCATCACTGCTTGCTTCAATGACGACTTCATTGCAGAACTCTCTACGTCTCAGTATACGTTGTTGGTGTAAAGCGTCATTGTCATAGTCGTCCGAATCGTAGCTGTAGGAAGGGTCCATTATTACTTCAGAGTCGTAGTCACCAGTGCAGAGGTAGTCGTTTCCAAGCACATGAGGAACAAACCGCCTCAACACTGGAAGACGCTTCGCTAAAGTCATCACTATCATTGTCAGCGTCGTCATAAGGTAGGACATCGTCATCATCGTCACTGATAGTGATTACATCAGCGTTAGTTAGGTCGAGGACTATTGCCTCTGCTTCTGCAGCACGGTCGAGATCCAGGACTACGGTCGTCATCCCATATATACAGTCGTTCCTGCATGGGCTACCCACTGGGATGGGACTGGAAAAGGATGGAGGGATGTACACAACATCAGGAGAATAGGCGGAAAAGACCTGAGGTGTAAGAGTTTGAGGGGGGGAGGCTGGGGATTGGTGTAGAGGAAGCGAGGGGGAAAAATTCGGATGGAAAACTCACATATTCAGGTAATGGTGGTAAGGAGTTGGAGGAAAGTTCGAGCGATGGAGTTGGGGGGACGTCGGGATTAGGACAAAATTGCCTCAGGCGATAACGAGCGGATAATTGGGATGTCAACCTAAAAGGAAAAAATAAAAAATTATAAATACAGCAAAATCAGGAAAAAAATGTAAAAACGTAAAAAAGAGGCTTACCGGAGGCAACTCATCGTTGCCAGATGAAGAAGATGCTGAGGACGTTGCTGGAGAATTCATGTTTGTTTTTTTGTTGTAATCTACTGTATAAGCAGTTGTACGAATGATTTATACTGTATTCGTTTCGCTAAACATAGGTGTTTCCCACACAAAACAACGTTTTTCATGTATTTTTAGAGGAAATTTTTTCAGTCGTCCACATCTGCAACACGGTTGGAGTGCAGAGTAGAAGAAGCAAATCTATTTTAAGGTTTGCTGAGTCCTGCTTCTACCGCAGAATTCATGGAGGAGTGGTCGTACCATAGTTCTACGGTAGCAAGGGGGGTGAGGAGACACAGCTCTGAGAGTGTCCCGAACCCTGCTTGTATTGAGGAGTTTGCGGAGGAGTGGAGGCCGCTAATCTCTTCGGTGCGAGTGGAGCCAATGGAGGAATCGTTTGAGAGTAGCCTCAGTCCAGCAGTTGCTGCGGATTTCCTAGAAAATGACTGGTCCTTAAATGATTTGGCACTTTCTAGGAGCCCTGCAGCACCGATGCTGTATATAATACCTGCGCCATCACCGTTTAGGGATATAGTGGAAAACGCAGTATCTTTACCCCAGAGTGTATTGAGCCCTAGATGTGCTGCGGAGTTTCTGTCAAACAATTGGTTTCCAGACCACAGCACATAGTAGTGTGAAGTATAATGCTGCCGACTATCTTTCCTATCCAACACGTACTCACCTCAACCTGAGCTATCCATCTTAACCTATCTTATTCCTGGCGAAAGGTTACGTTGGGTCCTCGTTCGCATCGCTGGATATGATTCTTTCTTTAACAGTTGTCAATAAAACTATAGTAGGGAGTCGAATATTATGTTAAAAAAGTAATCATAACAAAACACGTAATGCAAACACTTCAACTATACATGTAGTTATTATTCTTTCTTTGTTGCAGCTCCCAATAAAATGTTCCAATGTGAATGTCTCAAGAAATTTTCTCGAAAGGATTCCCTACTTCGACATCAAAAAACTGCGTGCTGGATAAGGATGTCAGTATCTACCCCACCATCTGGCATGCAGGTTTCGTTGCAAAACCAAACTACACGGGGCAATGTGGTGCAAGGAAGCACTTCTGACGACAAAAAAGCAGTACATAGATATGGTACTGATTCCTTTGCGTAACCAGGACCATCTGGGGTAAACTATGCGAAGTATAATGCCAAAACCGGACCATCAGGGTTGAGCAACTCAAGGAAGCGAAAGTCTGACCAACGCGATGAACCGGCACAAAAGGAAAATGGTAAAAGTGTTGAGAGTGTGTACTGCACTGATTGCTCAATAGATGTACCTCAGTATGCGTTACAAGGACACCTCTGAAGCAATAGGAATAAAGCATTGTTTAGTACCGGCTGTCACCGTGCAATACGCATACTGCTGTGTCCACCTTTATGGCAGACGTTAACAGGAACGTATTGAAGGTAGTACAAAATCAGTTGTAGAAACACTACTCCTTAAAATGTAATGTTGAGCTGTTTGGTTTATACTTTTTGAACAGTAGGAAAGCACAGAACTGAAATCCTTTCGAACAAAATATGATATTTTAAGTATTGGGACGGTGTTAGGAGAATATTTCCAAAGAATAAGTGAAATATTGGATGCAAAGCAATCCGAATTTCAGCACAAAAATTCTGGTAAGTGTGAATTATGACTATTGGTGTAATCGATCAGTAACAACTGTTTTAGGGTAGTTCCTGGTGCAATTCGTATATATAGAGGTAAACCTGCTGAAATTTTCTCCCACCACGGGTTCATTATATATGGCTGTCCCCTCCGGAATCCCACATAAACACGCCATAGTCAACGTAAAAAATAATGATAATTGCTCCTTGCATGGGCTGTTGTATCAACACTAGTGACACCAAAGGGTCTACCTCTGCCGACAACGTCTTACCCTGATTTCCAGACGTTATTCAACTGGAATGGTGTACAGTTCCCTGTTAAGTTGACGAATATTTCAACGCTTGAGACCAGTAACAACATTTCCATCAATGTTTATGGGTTAGACGATACGTATCGTGATCGTCAGCGTGTCACTGAGGTGGTGGGGCCTCTATACTGCACCAAAGCCAAACAGACAGTCCATGTCAATTTATTATTATTATTATTAGTCAATAACCAAACAGTTACGGTTACAGTATTACTTTAGATCCGAGGAGCAATTAATCCGACACGTGTCACATGACTGTAACTTCGTATGTACAAAATTACCGGACGTGAAACAAAAAAAAGACAACCGGGGAATTCTACGCGGAAATATACTCGGGCTTCGGAACTATCAGAAACAAATGGTTCTACCATTCGTAATATATGCAGATTTTGAAGCGCTCTTAGTACCGGTAGATACGGCTGAACCAGATCCCGAAAAACCGTTCACGATAAAAACGTGTAAACACGAACCATACTCGTTTATTTATTATATTAAGTGTAGTGTAAACGATGCGTGGTCTAAGTTAGAGCTGTATAGGGGGAGTAATGCAGGGGAGATATTTATAAGACGACTAGAAAGTGATGTAATAAGGATATATAATGAACATTTCAAAGCTATTGTTCCAATGACACCATTAACGGACGAACAACAGGTTACGTATGAACACAATGTATGTTGTTACATATGCGGCAAGCACTTTACGGGCGATCCGACAAATCCGAAAGTACGAGATCACTGTCACGTTACTGGTAAGTATCGTGGTGCAGCACATTCAACGTGTACCTTACACTATCAGGTACCTACATCTCTCCCCGTCTTTCTACATAATCTCAGTGGTTATGATGTTCACCTGTTCATTAAACAGTTAGTGAGTGAAACGGAAGAAATTACCGTACTTCCTGTTAACAGAGAAAAACATATAACGTTCGGTAAACATATTTTTGTGGATGAATACGTAACCGGTCATGGTATCAGAGAAAAAAAATACATTAATTTAAGTTTCGTCGATAGTTGTAGATTCATGGCTGTATCCTTAGATACTCTATCTCAGAATTTATCGGATAATCAATGTATGGAGGTACGGAAATATTTTAGTAATGACAGCGACTTTAACTTAGTGAGAAAGAAAGGTAGTTTCCCGTATGCGTACGTAGACAGCTTTAGTAAATTGAACGACGTCACGGTGCCATCGTATGACAAATTCTACGATACAATGCGTGATGCAAATATTTCGGATGAAGAATACTGCCGCGTTCTACTGGTATGGGATCACTTTAAGTGTAATACACTAGGTGATTATGCTGATATTTATTTAAAACCAGATGTGTTGTTATTGGCTAACGTGTTTGAAAACTTTAGACGGTTATGTATGGGTGTGTATGGGTTAGAACCTGCACAGTATGTCACCTTGCCTGGATTGGCGTGGGATGCCATGTTGAAATGTACGAAAGTAGAGCTAGAATTAATGACGGATATGGATATATACCACTTTTTTAAATAAGGTATTCGTGGTGGAGTGAGTACTTGTATCAAGCGGAGAAGCATCGCTAATAACGAATTTGTTCCAAACTATGATCCTAAACAACCTAAAGTGTTTTTACGGTATTTGGACGCTACGAACTTATATGGGTGGAGTATGCGGCAATATCTGCCGCGCGACGGGTTTATGTGGTTACCTCAAGAGGAAATAGGTCACTTTGACGTACTGAAAATTGATGTTGAATTTGTGCTGGAGGTTGATATACATTATCCCCACGAGCTGAATGACGAACACAACGATTATCCGTTTTGTCCTGAAATGATCTGCGCACCACATTCCCAGGAGAAGAAGTTAATCCCTAACCTGTCTGATAAGACCAACTACGTTATACATTACCGCTATTTAAAACGATGTACAGAGCATGGTTTAATTTTTACTCGTACTCATAGGGTTTTACGCTTTCGTCAGAGTCCGTGGCTAATACCATACGTAGACCTTAAAACAGCTCTCCGAAACGCAGCACAGAACATGTTCGAAAGGGATTTCTATAAGATTATGGATAATGGGGTGTTTGGTAAAACAATGTAAGATGTCGATAAACGAAGAGTTATTAAACTGTTAACGCATTGGGAAAATAACGGTCGTCGGGTTGGTCTAGCACGGTACGTTGCAAAACCGCAATTTAAAAATTTTATTCCATTCACTGACAAATTGCTTGCGGTGGAATTGTCGAAACAGGTAGTTACGTATGACAAACCCGTCTATGTCGGATTCAGTATTTTAGATCTTTCCAAAATTATAATGTATCGGTTTTATTATGATATCTTACGAGCTCATTATGGCAAGAATGTCACGTTGCTCTATACTGACACCGATTCTTTGATTGTTGAGATAGTAACTGATGATATGTACGCACACATGCGAAGTAATTTAGATTAATATGATACATCCAACTATCAAAATGAGTTGCATGGTATTCCTACGAATGCTTCCGTCGTAGGACGAATGAAAGATGAGTACGCTGGGAAATCGATTCAATATTTTTATGGTGCAGGATCGAAGTCATACTGTCTAAAGCTTGCTGATAATGAAGTTGTTAAGAAAGCAAAAGGTGTTAAGACAATTGTTATTCTGAAACTGTTGACGGAAGTAGACTACAAAGCGGTTGCGGAATGGTCTGATAAAATAGTAATGTGTAAGTGCTTGTTTCGATCAACCTTACATGATATATATAACGAAATGTTAATCAAAATTGCCTTTAGGTCCCAGGATGACAAACGGTATCGTCTACGTGATACGTGTTCCACATTGGAGTGGGGGCATTGGCGATTACCGGAATTGGAGAATTCTGATCCTTTCAGCGAACTATTGCAGGTTGCTGAGCAAATGAATTTATATTAACCGGAAGGAAAGAAGAATAGTTTGGGAACTGACACTTGCTGGTTTCTTTACTATATCTTGTCCATAATGAAACTAATATTAATACTAATTTGTATTGTTCCTTTAGTTGTTTAACATGTATTAATATTATGTACTAATTCGTTATTAAGAGAATATATGCTATACAAATACTGTGTGATATAAATAAGAAATACGAGAATGACTATTTACTATTTTTATTAAAAAAATGTGTACAAGGCTTATTGCATTATATATGTATCATACAAAT
Organism: Vesta saturnalis; assembly: GCA_036346205.1. Lineage (NCBI taxonomy): Eukaryota > Metazoa > Arthropoda > Insecta > Coleoptera > Lampyridae > Vesta > Vesta saturnalis. Next base: position 664,868 of record JARFJB010002096.1, read on the forward strand.
AGTATACTTTAGACAAATCACAGTAACATAATGATTCACAATGAAAGTAACTAACGGGTTGCATAGCAGAAAGAGGTGGGCTTTCCTCAAGTTCAATAACAGGCTGGGTCACAAATTTCCTGATGTAATCTGCTTTCTCTCTGCCCTTGACATAGACAGAATCTGTTGGCTGAATCAATCTCTCGAGCATTCTTTGAAAGTGGTGTGGTGGTGTATACCCTTCTTCCCATTTAATACAGTGCTGGTTTTGCATTAACCAAGTAGCTTGACGACGACTCTCTGCATCTAACGTATGCCAGGGATACGGTGATTTAAAAATAAAATGGGCAATTTGTTTCCCATTATAAATGGCGACTTCTTTTGGTATAAAAGCTTATGAAATTTTAAACTCTTGTACATCGACTGTGACGGACATTGTATTACAACTGTGGATTATAACACAGTATGCTGTCGTATTGGCAGCTATGTTTGCCGCTGTTTCAAACTCCACACGAAGAACTACTGCTTTAGAGTGCAATGCTTTTTTTTGATTTGAACAATCTACGGCAATCAACGGTGCAGCTGTGGTAAATTGCGTAGGGGTGAGTAATGGTTGCCCATCTCTTTGGTAATACGACATTTGGAATTTAGCAAACATTTCATACAACGTAGCAAAGCAATTGTTATCATAATTAACGTTGAGATTGTCATACGGGTAACGATCCGTGTTCAGGAACACGCAAATATTATTTAGTACACATTTATCGAATCTGCTCGTATCTTGCATAACATTATTCTCTCGCCCAGTTTGAAATCCTATAATAATGTATCTAGGTGTTTCTATACTAGTAGTTGTTTTGATTGCCCATGTATGCTTATCTGTTGCTGGAACGGCGGGATATATGTGGGTTTCCCAACTTCTAAATGCTATTGGCGTATGTAAATCTTTATCAATGTATTTCGTTATCGCCAACTCCTCTGCTAATGCTGGAATGATGTGTGGAACTTTCCAATATATCTTATCTATGTTAACTTTTAATGCTTCTTCTACAGTTGAAATTACTGCGTCGGTATCAATGTTACTACGAATTAATACCAGTTCTTGTCTAATGTTCAAAATCACTTTATTGTAATCTTCGGCAAAGCCAAGTAGCATTCGCAAAGGTATACAAACATTAAAGTACCCTTGAGCACTTGTTAGTGTACTGTTTGAAGTAGGAAACCAACCTGCATTTTCATGACGGGCGAGATCATTCTACGTCAATGACACCAATCCTTTCATTGTCGACGTTAATCCTACTTTCGTTACGGAATCTACCACTATTCCATTCATCTCATATCTAATTTCACTGAATAAAAATGCGATACCGTTATTAACGAACCTTGCGGTGTTATAGACAGTACCATCCTGACGTAATAATCGTCCCTCTACGTAGACATTGCTTTCGGATGGTAGAGTGCACATGTCTTCCTGAATGGGTATCCTGTATCTCGTAGTATATGGTTGATGTGTATGCTGTTCGGAATTGACAATAGCATTATCAACGACAACTTTTTCATTAACGTTTAATATAATCATTGTAGTACTGTAAAGCCGAGACTTTCCAATATTGCTTTGTTCTCCGGTGTCAATGCTTTGGGCGCTGAACGCTTACTGACTCTCACCTTTTTACACTTTGATCTTCTATAGTTTGATTTGCTCTGGTTACATGCACATGTGTTATAGCGCGTCACCATATTTTCTTTAAATGTAGTCCTATCGTTATGACTTCCCCGTCAAAACTGACGAGATCTCCGTCTTGGTCTACTATTTTAAGTGTTGTTATCGAAATGGTAGATGTATTGATAGGGAGATAGATGACATGTTGAGGGAACTCTATTATTTTATGCCCCGCTGGTACACTGGGAAAGAACTAATGGATTATGTGTGATGTTTCACCATTCTTAAAACTACCATTTGTTATATTGCACTCGATAATTAATGAGTTAATTTTGATAATGTTAATAGGATTATCAGAGGCATGTACTTTTTGAGCCTGGTCATAGTATTATTATTCGCTTGTAAATGCATAAATGCTCTCGATCCCTTCACTGACATTAGTATATTTATTCACATCCGCGATTTCGTATGATCCTGGTGGTATTGTAATTTTATCGTTTCCAAACACGAGTTGGTTATTCTTTGAAGTAACATTCTGTATAGTATTGAAAGATTCAAAACTAGTCAACCCCATTACATATTCCGACTCATTCTCAAGAAAAATCGGTGCATTAAAGGTTGCTTGCTAGATACAATTTTTACCGGTAAATGTAAATGTGTACGACATTACGGTCACGTAACGACTACTGAAAATCAGTACGAGCAGTCATATAAAAAGTGTAAGACTAAATGACCGCAGTTGTATGTATCAAAATCTTGAACCTTGGTAAAGTTATATTCAATTGTGTTTCTGCTACCATAACTTTTAAAATTGTGAGTAATTCAACGGGTGGTTTAATATGTCCTATGCTATCAAAATATGTAATATACCTGTTACGCTTAACGTAAGCTGTCCAGTGTGTACCCTTGTTATTTTGATCATCCAGATTCACAATACCACATTTACTCGCATGGATTCGTGTAGGTAAGTTATCTCGTGTGTATATATATATATATATATATATATATATATATATATATATATATATATATATATATATATATATATATAATATATATATATATATATATATATATATATATATATATATATAAACTTATTCGGATTATTCCACGGTACAAAGTCAATAGGTTTATTATTGTATCGCAATAGCTATAGTCCACCACCTCTTTTGGATATAGAAGTTGTTCGAGATCTGGTGGCTGGAGGTGCAATAGATGATGTGGGAGAACGTTTTCCAGGTTGAAGTAATGATTTCAAGGTGCTTCTTACTATTAGTTCCTCGGATATGATCATCAGGGTTGTAATTACGTCGGACAGCATGCGTACGACGTAAAATGTCATTGTATTGCTGTAGATCCCTCTTTTTGTATGCCGTAGGAACTTTTTTGAAAAGTAGTTCATATAAGTGTTCCCTCATAGCCTAGAGATGATCCATCGGGAAGAGCGATTCGCAAATTCTTTCCAACAAAATATAGTTCAGCATCTCCAATGAAAAATTTCTCTTCTTCAGGAATAAAATACACCGTACGTTAAGTAAGTCATATTCATCTTCGGTATCTCTAAAGATACCTTCGACGTAGTGTTTCGCTAATCCTTCGTATTGATTAAGATACTCTTCAAAGGCGGGTTGAGATCCAGCAGCTAGTAGTTCCGATTTCAATTGTTGTAAAGTAGGAATTTCCACCTTGTCGTCATGTGTGACATCAGCAATTACAGATTCATGTACAGGTGTGGGAATGGTGTCAGGAACAAAAGTACGCGGCTCCTTGCGTATTCTAGAGGTTTTCGGTGTATAATGTAAAAATACTTCATTTTCATGTGCAATGGACTTCTTTTTTCCGACTTCTGGCGTAAGGGATTCAGCTTTGACGAGAGAACCATCATTTTTAGTAATTAATTGTTTTAATGGTTGTGTGATAGGTTTAAAGTGTGCCTCCATTGCACGTTCTGTAAGTGCAGTATCTTCTTTCAAACTGGAATATTTCTGTTGCACTCTTACGAGCACGCAAAATGTCTTGTACTAAGTGCTCCTCCATTACGACTGTACGTTGACAGTCCTAGTAGATTATTTATACTTCAATGAAACAGTCAAATCTCTTACGGTAAGGACCGTTATTAACATCGCTTTCTTTATCAATCACAAGAAATCCGAATTTATCACGCCAGCAACATCAACACAAGTCTTTAAATCTATCAAATGACATATCAACTCTAATCATCATACACATGCTTGAGATTAGTGTGATCTTGTTGAAAAAGAACAAGTAAATTCGCATTATCGCGTATAAGCTGTTTTGGAATTGAAGAATACATTTGAGACAGATAGAAACAATCATTATTTCGATGTCTGCCAAAACAAAAATGATCTCTAATTTCATTTCGTTTATGACATGCTACATCATCCAAAAAAGAACACGATATTGTATACTCCCAGTCAAACGGTCTAGGACAATGACACATAGCCGATAAGAGTTTACAACAAAAAGCTTGGAATAGATTTCGTTCTACCGACGCTATCTTTGGAGAAAGGGCAGCTGCATTAACCATAGCTGGTATAATGAAAGGATAACGGACCATGGGAATGGGTGGCAAATCACGGAAAGGACAAAAGGAATTGGGAATGGGAAACAAATCACGACGAAGGAAGCATTCTCGCAGAGCAATTTCGTTTAACAAAAATGTACTGTATGCAACACCACTACATCTAATTACTCAACCTATACGTAAGGAAGCTGTGATTCAACCTACAATACCAGACGGTGTCAAATTTACGAAGGAACAATCATTCATCCTAGAACTTCTCTTAAAATCTAAAGCGAACAATGAGTAAAGCCGATGTTGTTGAAGAACTCCACAAACCAGCAAAACGAAATTTTCCGCGGCGTTGTGTTGTACTAAAAGGTTTAAATGATCTCTTTCAAGCTGATTTAGTGGAAATGTTACCATATTCTCGGATAAATAAAGGATTTCGATACATTTTAGTTCTAATAAATTCCTTCTCTAAATACGTCTTGGCTTTTCCCCATTAAACGCAAGAATGGTAAACTAGTTGCAAATGTAATGGATAAACCTTGTCTGGTTTGAAAAGGACGCCTACACATATACAAACTGATATGGGAACTGAATTCTATAATGCTGAATTTAAAAAAGTAACGAAAAAATTCAATATCAAACATTACAGTAGTTATTCCACCTTGAAAAATAGCATGGGCGAACGTGTAAGTCGCACCCTTAAAGCAATAATGTGGAAAACATTCAGCATGCAAGGATCCTATAAGTGGCTATCAATCTTGCCTCACATTGTCGCAGAGTATAATTCAAGAAAGCATAGAACAACCGGATACAAACCGGTAGATGTAAATAAAAAGAATAGCACTTCTACTTTGAAACATTTAAAATGTCAAAGAATTCTTGACCGTAAAACACCTAAATTTACAGTGGGAGAACATGTACGCATTAGCAAACATAAAAGCATATTCTCTAAGGGTTACACACCTAATTGGAGTTACGAAGTCTTTCGAATATCAACAGTTAAGCATTCAAGTCCAATCACCTACACACTACGTGATAGTCGAGCTGGGAAGATTCAAGGTGGGTTCTATGAGCCAGAACTACAAAGTGTTAAACATCCAGACATTCACCTAGTTGAACGTGTAATCCGACGTCAAGGGAATAAAGCTCTCGTTAAGTGGTTGGGTTTTGATACTTCTCAAAATTCCTGGATTTCTACCAAAGACATTGTGTAATACGCTATGTACGCTTAATTATATATACTGTAATATTATTATGCAATAAATAAATATTTTTTTATCTTACTTTTTTGTTAGTACTGTCATATACATATATCACTACATACTACTAAAGCGTTTGACAAACATACACTCACGATGCTGCTTTTCGAGGGTTGGTGAAATTATATTACCACAGTCATCTATTCTTTTTTTAAATCGTGCAGAATCTCTAGCTAATTGTTCCCATTCTCCTTTTCGCACATACCTGTGAGCCAACTCCCATACTACTATGTAGTGAACTACGTTTTTGGACTCATTAATTCACTCCTTCTTCACTGGGTGAGTCGTCATCTGATGACTCAAAATTCGGTAAATATCTTTCTATTTCGTGTACAAATTGTTCCAATGATATTTCTTTGAGGTTTTCCATTAATCGCTTTATACAGCAAATACACTCTATACCTTCTACATGCGATTTTAAGCATTTCTCACAAAGGCGTATTCTTCCCCCATACTTATTAACTAGATTATCTAAATAGTCATCGCTAAATCTACCCATTCTTTACACTTCTTCATGATCAGCATCGAAATCTAATGATTGTAACTGACATATTAGTCTTTGGACTGCACTAACACAATCTACAGCTTTAGGCCACTATAACACATCCACATATTGACTAACATCTAATACTATCCCTATTGACTACAAGCGCGTTATCCCCCCCCTTTCAGTTATAGGTTTGGTAAGCTCCATATCAAGATATATTTTATCCTTGGCAAATTCTTCCATTTCCAGAAGGCAGGCTATGTTGAGCTCAAATACATCATGCAATGGAACTATAACTTGGTGAATGTTACATTCGGGAATTGCCGCTGCCGGCTTTATTAGGTTATTATAAAACTCTGCAAAGTTCACAGTATTTGCCAACTCCAATCGGTAATTTATTATCTTCAGAAGCCTCCATAACTGTTCTATAGACTTCTATCCTAAATAGACATCAGCTTCTTCACTATCACAGAGGCGTATAATTTTTTTCTAGTTAATATTTTCGTACGAGACAGTCTTCGATCCCAGTTTGGTAGGTAGCCTGTTCCTTCAGGACTGTAGAAATAATTAGTAATTACCCTTGATTATCCATAAGTATACGCCATTCCTGCTTGTCAAACACCACTCAGTACTCTTCGATCCACCGAGTTTTACACTGATCAAATCTAAATTTGGGTGATAGATCGACACTAACAAACTTTGTTTTACTTTATTTAAAAATAATGCACATTATTAAGCAAAATATCACGATATTCACTTGAACTTATAGCACCGATAATCTTCGCTTTTCTATGGCTTGAGTAATATGTTATCCATTATATACGATACTGGCTTTACATACATTCCCTCTCTTTTATATATGACAATCTCCCCACTATGTGTCCTCCTCAAGGCTACTTACGTAACGTTCACGTTTATACCACACATTGTTTCAGCAACCTTAGCAGTGCCACCTTTTTAAGCTTTTCTTTTCGTTCAAGGCTGTTATTCTTTTAGATTTTTTTCCAACCTTGTATTCACCACTACTTCAAGGATTCCTAGGCATACTTATTTCCGAGGCTGTTTCACGTTCCACTTTGCCACAAAGAGGTCACTACACAAGGTTACATACTCATACTCATTTTCTTTCTATATATTTAAAAGGAGGGGGTTTTTACTGCCATAGTTAACGATCTTCACTATGTCAGTTATTACAGTGCAAGACGATTGGGAGACTCCTGGGTTAAACTTAGTACGCGACGGACATGTCAATTAATACCGAACTGGGTAAATTTTGAAGAGAAAGGAATACTACCCGCTTCCATAATTAAAGTGCTACGAAATAAATATGAACGGGTTCAGTGTAATTCTGCGTGGTTTGTCAAATTGAGTGAGTTAATCCGCGAGCATTTTGCGGAAAGCAGTGTAACATGATATGCCCACATTGTATCCATATACGTTCGTAACATCTGGTGGACCACATGCAGTTGTGTCATTGCTGTTTCGCCCGATTGAAGCATCTCATCACCGGGTAATTAACCATCATATGCACATGGAACGCTGGACTGCGCGATACCACCTGTCGCACGAATACTACTGGAGTTCCTCGTGTAGGGCGCCTCTCACACAGTTATACGATGTGTACAATGATGACTCATGTATAATGTGTGATGAGGTGTGCTACGTAGACGAGTGAACTTTTCCATATATATTCTGTATATTGTATATATTGTATATATATTTATATATTATATATTGTATATATTATTATATATTGTATATATTATATATATTTATATATTAGTATATATATGTATATATTGTATATATTATATATTATATATTATATATTATATATATTTATATATTATATATATATTGTATATTTATTTTATTGTATTGTATGTATATATATTATTTTGTAGTATATACTTTTTCTGTTTAACATGTGTGACCCAAACTTTATTATCCTCAGTATTACAACTGTTTCGATATACGATTACTAACGTATCGAACATGGTCTGGAGTTCACTCACCCTCATCGCTTGCTGCAGCAGGGTTCATTTCCACATCTGAAGACGACACGGTTGAATGTTTCATGTATGGGGTTAGAATAAACCGATGACAGCCAGATGTCAATCCGTTACAGGAACATCTACGATGGGCACCACACTGCACGTATGCTCAGCTGCTCGCATCACGTCCACGCAGATGTAATGAAACGGAAGTGGAGAGGACCTTCTGCACTTGTAGTAAATCAAAATGTTTTATTCCTAAAGAAAATCATATATCTGATTAATACATTTGTACATGTCTTTATTTCTGCATGAATTAAATATATTAACATATCGTTTTCTTTTATTTTTGGTAGCGTTAAAAGTGTGGGTGAGCAAAAAAACATACAAGTGGGCAAAAAACATACAAGTGAGGTGACCTAGGGGGAGAGTAGCATTTGGGTGGTTTTGATGTTATGCGATCGCGTTAAAATAGGTCACATGGATGACCTTGAAATTGTGGAACCTGAACGCGGGGTTTGTGACATGGAATGACCTTGAGTTTGTGTTAACGATATGTAAGTATGTCAAACATAGCGATTTCATGACCTTGGTACAGTGATGACCTTGGTAATGTAGTAACATTGGAATTGTGGTGTGTACCATAGGTCTCCAATATTACCTACTAATTATATCAACAAGTATTTGTTAAACATTTTTACCTCTAGTATAAGTTCGGTGATATTTGGATACCTGATTTCAGCTAAATTTTCAACACAATTTCTCTCATGTAGATCTGCTGCATGTTAATTAAGTCATTCTTTAAGGATTTAACGCACACTTAACAATCAAGATTTTGAATAATTTTTGTTAATATTAGTTTTATGTGTCACGCACTTAGCGAGCTCATGCATTACCTACAATTTTGAATAATTACTTTTGTACTACTACTTATTTGGTCGTGCGCAGTAGCCGTGTTGAAACTTTTATGTTTATACCAGATGTAACTTCTTAGATATATGTGCCAGATGTAATACTGAATCTGTTAATTGTTGGCGCGAGATATCGTGCTATTTACATTACTTGGTAGCTCAAATATATAATACTCTTTTCTTTACTCGAATATGGATAAGGTTGTTCGGATCAATTTCTGTTTCTAATTTTAAATTGCTTAATTACTATTTTCTTTGTTTCTTGAAATAAAATTGGAACTGAACAATCGTTTCCAATTGTATTTATATAACTTAGTCAAATAGAGGTTTGTATTCAGTTTTGTGAAACGAAAGGCAAGCTGAATTACTTAATTATATCTTTCTTATGAGTAAATGATTTAATAAGTTTATTAAATTGGCCTTTTCAGGCTAAGCTACGTAAGATCTTGTGTCGGCCGGAAGGGGTATCGTTTATTTTTGATATAAATTTTGTTACAAATTACTGTGGTCGTAAAGACAAGCTCACGACTTGCCTTCGTAAAGTATATTTTATATTATATTAAAAATTTTTTGATAAATTTTGGTATAAATCTTGACGACCCAAATGCTAGCTCACGAACATGTCCTTGTAAACTTATTTTAATTTATATTTTATTATTTTTTCTTTGTGTGAATTGTGGAAATTCCATAAAGTAAATAAATTTACATTTGTTGAGGGAACTTTTCACTTACTACAGTGAGCTCAGAGAGTAACGTATAAATTCATTATTTTCGAAATCGTTAATTTGTGGTCAAAATCCTGCTACACGTCGATTTTTTATTTTGATTCCGGATTTTATGCTGTGTCGCACATATAGATGGCGCTTCGCACTTTCCGGATATGACGTCAAAGTTCATATTTTTAAATGGCAACCTTGTACGTTCTTCGCGAAAACCAGTGCAACTATATATCCTGAGTTCAAGAATGCCCTATTTGTCGGGATTATTTGAAACAGTATGCGCGATATTAATTATTAAATGTGGCATAATTCCAAATGATTTGACCTCTTTCAACATTATAATTATTATTTTATACATATATTGATACTCGATACCAAGCAGAACGCTTCATAATTTTACAAAAAATGTTGGTAAATCCGTTTGATTTGACAACAACATGTATCTGACAGAAGAAGATTTATGTACTGGCCACAGTATCAATATCAATAAATAATCTTGTAAGGTAGTGGTTAAAGCTAAGTTAAGAGAAAGGAATTAGAAATATTAAAAAACAACGTTGAGTATTCAAGTAAAACTGTGTCACTAGT